>CM032332.1:22838329-23252000 GCA_019022515.1 Quercus aquifolioides | reverse complement strand
TTGTAGAGAGTATTTTGGACGCAAAAATTGCATTGGCAGCTTCTGTATAGTGAACTCCATTTCAACTTCTGTGACATTGGAATTGTAATTATACTATAGCCCTCCATAGACACAATATGCCATTAATGATCCTCAAATCCTACAAAATTAAACCATTAATCAACATGAGAAAATGAAATTTGGAAGTTGTAAATGTATGGCATAATTATCTTTAGCTATAACATGAGTTTTTGTGTGAAGTTGACTTAAACTAATGCAAAACTGAGTGAGGCATTTTATCAACCACATGATTTGCATGTTCCAAATAGGAATAAGATGAATGTTTTGCAACATGAATCCACCCAAATATTACACCTAAGCAAAAGCCTATTTCTTATGGTGTTCAAAAAGCTCCTTTCCTTTCTCCATTACACCTCCTTCTTTGATTTGTTTCTACATAGTTAACAATTAACAGGAATATATTGAACAACTATTGTTTGTTTTTTTTTTTTTTTTTTGACCCCTTAAGCAACAACAAGATTAACCTAGTTAATTAGCCAAGTGATTAACTTAGTCAAATTATGCAAATCTAGGTTATCACAATCAATCAATCATATCAAGTATATAATAGCGGAAATATAAATAACACAAAGATATGATGACCCAGGAAACCACACCGGTAAAAATCTGGGGAGGATTTAACCTAGCTATCCTCAAGGTAAACCTGAATCCACTATAGAAAGAATTGAAGTTTTACAATAAGACTTAGACCACTAACATCTTATTGCTACCCATCAGTAGAAACTTATTGACACGACCACGTGCAAGCTCCGAGACCACAGACTCCTTCTTTCTTGGATTCTCCAGCAAGTACAGGCACACCCGCTTATGTATCTTTAAGCTCTTATGGCAGCAACTGAATGATCATCAAGTTCTTGAACGAATCTCCTTCTTGATAATCCTAAGCTTGTGTGAAGGAAAGCTCCTTACAGATCTCATAAGAGATTCACACAAATAGTAATATGAGTAACCTAAAAGCGCGGCTAGGGTTTGCCTTATATACCTAGGGCAAAAACATAAAACCCTAAACGTTTTAGAAGTTAGGGCTGAGTTGGAAATTCTACCGAAAAACGCATCTGCCTGATTTTCGATTGATCGAGCCTAAGCTTCGATCAATCGAGCCAGGCCGAGATGCACATTAAATTCTGCATCAGCTTGATTCCAACTTTGCATAAACAACACAACTTTGAGCACTTCTAAACAAGACTAAACAACATGTTTTGATCATGGTTTGCCAACTGTTAGGTTCTAAAGACTTAGGATTTGATGTATTTAGAACTCTAATGTGTAATGTTGGCAAACCATGATCAAAACAATATGTTTAGTCTTGTTTAGGCTTGCTCAAAGTTGTGTAATACATGTAAAGTTGGAATCGAGAGGCTGCAGATGTATTAGTACATTTCGGCCTGACTCGATCGATCGAAGGATAGACTCAATCGATCAAAAGTCGGCCAGAATGTTTTTTCTGCAGAATTTCCAACTCAGCCCTATCTCATTAAACGTTTAGGGTTTTATGTTTTTGCCCTAGGTATATAAGGCAAAACCCTAGCCACATTTTGTGAGTTGCTCTGGTTGTATTGTTGCTCATATTTTGCGGTTTGTGTGAATCTCTTGTGAGATCCTTGAGGAGCTTTCCTTCACATAAACTTAGGGTTTTCAAGGTAGAGATATTATCAACACCTTGATGATCAACTCAGTTGCTGCCATTGGAGCTTAAAGAAACACAAGCAGGAGTGCTTGTACTTGATTGGAGAATCCAAGAAAGAAGGAGTCCATGGATTCGGAGCTTGCACGTGGTCGTGTCAGTAAGTTCTACTGGTGGGTAGCATTAGGAAGTCGAGCATGGGTGCTTGTAAGTCCTTTTGTATGAACTTCGATTCTTTCATATAGTGGATTCAAGTTTACCTTAAGGATAGCTAGGTTAAATCCTCCCCAAGTTTTTTACCGGCTTGGTTTTCCTGGGTGACCATATCTTTGTATTCTTTATATTTCCGCTGCTTTATATCTTGATATGATTATTTGATTGTGTTAACCTAGACTTGCATAATTTAACTAAGTTAATCACTAGGCTAATAAACTAAGTTAATCCAATTGTTGTGTTTTTAAGGGGTCTAAAAACCTAACACCAACAATACACATTAGAGTTCTAAATACATTAAATCCTAAGTCTTTAGAACCTAACAACTATGGTATTCAAATAAACAATGATTATCCAACAATCATGTAGTCTAAACCCAAAAACTTCATAGCAATTTGAATTAGCAACTGCAGAATAATATAGCTAGCATAATCAAAAGAGACAAAAGAGAAAGTACCTTTAATACAAAGGCCTTTGAAAGCCTCTTCAATGCGGACCAAAGAATTTGGGGTTGCAATTGTTTATAGAACCAAACCTAAGCTCCACTGATTGAAGCAAAAAGAGATAGGATTTTCAAAACAAATTAATGCCATAAAATACCAAAAGATTATACATTGAACTGGAATTGTGAATCTAAAAAGCACAAAGTTGCCAAACAAAACAGCACAGGGAAAACCAATTATGCATGGATAAACACATCTAAAGCGGATTAGCCACAAATCCATTTATATATATATATATATATATATATATCATGGGAGGAAAAGAGGAAAAACTCACCTTGAGTTTGTACTGGTAAAAAACAGTGTGAGAGGAAAGAGAAATTAGAAATCTTAAAGGAATTTAATTCTAGGGGTGGTAGCTGAAGCAACTGAAGAACTAGAAGGGTCAAAGACTCAGAGGTGAAAAGGGATGGCATATTATTTATTACCCATTAACTAATCCTCATCATTTACATAAGCTATTAAAGATGGGCTTGCGTTTTTTACGATGTATGGTGTTTTAGTCGCAACTTTTGGCTACTTTAAAACGTTCTTTTGTGAAGAATGGAAAGAAGAAGTTAATGCAGAAGGCTGTATGCAAGATTAGAGAGCCACATGGCAGAACCTTATGCTCTCACATATGAGGTCTCTGTTTTTATATATATATTGATTGATTAATTTGAAAGCCAACCTTTACTAATCAACTTTGAGAGAGATGATCTTTGAAAATATCAGTGGCAGCTCTAAATTTTTTTTTTCAATGTAATTATTAAGAAATTTAATAAAAAAATAACTTGAATATATCGATTTATTGAGTTAAAAAAAAAAAAAAAAAAAAAAACCCTCAAATTCATGAAGTTTTACAATTTTCTTTTATGAGTCTTCTTATTTTGAAATTATTACTGAATGTTCAAAATGTGTATAAAACACCTATGAACGTTTAGACCCCTAAATTACAAATTGCCAATTCAAGCTTATTATCAAGCAATGTATGTGTGGAACATGAAAGTAAGCCACAACAGAATTGATAAACAATCTAAACCAAATAAAATCACAACCATAGCAGAAATTAAATGGCAAAGATTAAGGGAAGAGAGATGCAAACACAAGGACGACACAGTGATGTGTTATCAAAAAGGAAACCAAAGTCCTCAGCGTAAAACCTCTCTGCCGCCCTCCAAGCGGTCAATAATCCACTAAAGAATGAAGTTGAATATATGAACAGTAGAAGACCCTCCAAGCCTAATCTACCTAGTGTACCTAAGCCCTCCAAGCTTCTTGCTCCAACGAGTTTACGCCAAACCTTTGTCTTTTCTAGCTTACTAGATTCCGCTATAGCCCATAGCATCAACCAATAACTATTGGTCCCTTCTTAACTGATTCCCAAAGCACCAAAAGGCCTTCTCACATATGTGGGTATGGTGAGAAAATGATTTGGTCAAGAACCTCTCAAGGATGTAACGATGGAGAGGGTGAGAGTAAAGGAATTTGAAGAGTCTCTATGAAAAGATTGTGGATGAGTCAATCTTATTTTTCTCTAGGGTTTCTCTCTAAAAATTCTCTCTGGAAGCTCTCTACATTTCATGGGTATAAGGGGTATTTATACTAGGGTGAGAAAGGAATGTGAAGAGTCAGTTTTTCCAAAACAGAACTGGCTGGCGACTTGGCCTCGCGACTTGACTAAGTCGCGAGTTGAAGCCGCGAGCTAACTGAATGGCCAGTCTGGACTTTTTGTCCTGTAGTGCTACAGCTGGCATGACGGTTCAGCTTCTTTGCATGCTTCACACGTGTGTATCATCTGGCGGCTTGCCAGTTGCAAGCCCCTCGCGAGATCTAGTCGCGAGTCCCTGCTTCACTGCATATTCTTGAGCATTTCTTCACACTCTTTCACACACTACCCTTACATGATTCCCACCTAAATACAGGGTTTCTAAGTGCTGAATTACAAGCAAATTGGCATGGAATAAAGCCAACAAGATGGTTGATTAAATTCAACCTTACAATTACAAAGTAGTTTATTACCAATTGTCTTTAATTATTGTTAATGTGGATAGGTGTGACCATTTTATTTTGTTAAGTTTATATAACATTTTCATTTTTATGATGTTCTCATTATCTATTTGTCATTTTTTCATATAAAAATATTTTAAACTAAATAACAAAACTCAACCCACTAGCACTGTATTAAATTGGTGCATATAGCCGCACTCATCCGTAAATAAATAATTAATACACTAAGTGTCTTTTTTTTTTCTTTTTTTGGTTGAGAAACACAATAAGTGTTCAATTAACCAATCAAATGTTGTCAAAGGCTTTGTAGCTGAATTGGCACCTCCCCATGCATAAAGTGCTTGGGGGTCTAGGGGGGAAAAGGTTTGAGTTGCAGGGTTAGCAGCATGTTGTAATTATTTCTCTAAAAAAAAAAAAAAAAAACCAATCAAATGTTTAAACAATCACTAATTAATTTTACTATTTTATTTTCATTGAATTACTAACTTTATGAAAAAAAAGTTATTATAACATGATAATAATACACACACATATAACAAACCAAATGTATTTCCTAATAACTAAATTATATAAATTTATATTATATTTATACTATACACACACATCACAATTCACACAAATAACAATATAATAGAATAAAAATAAAAATAATGCATACAATTAGTATTAGACACATACTCATACATGTATAATACAAATTTATAATAAAGAGAGACACTCATAACTCACAAACACTAACTTTTTACTCTTAGAGTTAGAGATGCCAAGATAGTCAGATAGAGAAGAGAGATGAGATGAAATTCATGAGAATGAGGTTAGAGACTAGAAAGAGAGAGGTTTTTGATATATGTTGTTGTTTGGTTAATTTTGAGACGGACTGATCTGTGTTGTTGTTTAGCTTTGGCTGGACTGATATGTGATTATGGTATGCAAGATTTAAGCCAATGTGTGCAAACATACATTTAAGGGTAAATTAAACTAATAAGTAAATATATATATATATATATATATATATTATAAAAAAAAAAATTCCAAGTCAAGGGGTTTAACTGTTCAAGTGAACTCCTAAACATAAATGGCTTGTTTGGATTGAGGGGGGATGGAGTGGGAGTAGAGGAGAGTAGAGTAGAGTTGGCTAAAAATTAGGTTAACATCCGGACAACTTATCTACTCTACTCCCCCTTCCTCCTTCTCAATCCAAGCAAGCCCTAATGTTGCCCAATATAGTTTTTTTTCCTTCTAAGCTCAATAAAAGGTATACATGAGTTATAGTGAGTAGTGACTATAGAATAGTACCTGCGAAACTATAACTTGTGTTATTCATATTGCAGGGAGGTTGGGTTCAAACACAAGGCAAAGAGGAGAGATTCTGATTAATGGTTGTAAACAGGCCCTGGCTTATGGAACATTGGTATGGAAATAACATAATATAAAAAATTGCACTAGTAGCACTCTTTATTTTTTAAATAAAATATGGATTGAAATCTATGATACATATTGTTCCATCATCGTAACTGTTCTTTCCTATCATGTAAAGACATCAAAGATTTAGTTTAGGTATACACGGGATTGACTATAACAATTCAATTAAAGTTGTTGAAGGGTTATTAGTGATATTACAAAATTTACTTTATCAATTTTATAAACTCATAATTCTTAAAAAAAAAAAAAAAACAAAAAAACAAAAACAAAAACTTTATAAACTCATGTGTCACTAATAATAAAAAAATAATTCTGATATATTTTATTAAAATGTTAAAAGTGAAACCAATCACATTTATTACTACTTGAAATTGTAAATTTTTTTTGGTAGTAAAAATTATAATAAATTTAATATTCTAAAAATTAAAAATCATTGCATTATCTTTCAATGAATTAACTGTACCCACAAAAAATACCAACTCTATGACAAAGACAATTGTGTTGTGTGCGAGTCCATTGAAGTCTTTTCCTTCCTTTCTTTTTACCCCAAATAGTGTAAAGTTATTGCAGTTGGAAACAAAGTCATTATGTTGAAAACCAAGTCATATTTTATGGTTTTTGTAGGTGAGTGTGTATTATGCAAAACATATAAATACATTCACGGTGGGATCAATATTGTTCTTTCTACTAAAAGCTTTCAAAATTGAACTTAATCATTTTTTCTAACACAACAAGATCAGAATATTATTCTACCTATTTTCCTTTTTACATTCTGTTGAACATAGGCTTATGTAACACAAGATGATACATTAATGATGACTTTAACTGTTAGAGAAGCCGTGTATTACTCAGCTTAGCTCCAATTACCTGACACCATGTCTAAATTAGAGAAGGATAGAGTAGAGACAACAATAAAAGAGATGGGTTTGCAAGATGCAGTGGACACTAGAATTGGGGGATGGGGAGTTAAAAGGCATTAGTGGTGGGTGTAAGGTTAAATTTATTCAATCATGTGTTGGCTTTATTCCATACCAAATTTGCTTGTAATTTAGCATTTAGATACCCTATATTTAGGTGGGATTTATGTAAGGGTTGTGTATGAGAGAGTGTGAAGAAAACTCAAGATGCGTGCAATCAAAGGAGTCTCACAATTGGATCTCGCGACTGACTCGCGACTAGCAAGTCGCCAAAGTGGTACACGTGTGAAGCATGCAGGAGAGCTGAAGGGTCATGACTATTGGAGCACTTTAGGACAAAATTTCCAATCTGGCTAGGCAATTAGCTCACGAATCAGACTCGCGACTCATTCCAGTCGCGAGGTTGAATCACCAGAATGCCCTATTTGGATGAAAACTGACTTTTTCGCATTCCTCATATACACTACTATAAATACCCTTATACCCATGAAATGTAGAGAGCTTCTAGAGAGAATTTTGAGAGAGAAACCCTAGATAAAAACAAGATTGACTTATCCACAATTTTTATCATTTGATTCTCCAAATTCCTCTACTCTCACCCTTTCCATTGACATATCCTTGAGAGGTACATTTGCCAAATCCTTATCTCACCATACCCATATCAGTGAGGAGGTGTTTTGGTGCTTGGGAAGCAGTTCAAAGAGGACCAATTCGTTTGGTTGATGCAATGGGCTTATTGCGGGATCCGGTAAGCTAAAGAAGACAAGGTTCGGTGTAACCCTGTTGGAGTAAGAAGCTTGGAGGGCTTAGGTGCACTGTGTAGATTAGGCTTGGAGGATCTTCTGCTATTCATATATTCCAACTATATTCTTTAGTGGATCATTTACCGCTTGGAGGGAGGTGGAGAGATTTTTCGCCAAGTACTTCGGTTTCCTCTTCGATAACACGTCGTCGTGTTATCTTTGTGTTTGCATGTCTATTTCCTTTCTCTTTACCTTTTAATTGCTGTTGTATTTGTAATTAATTATGGTTTAGAGTGTGTTACCAATTTGGATATAGCTTATATTTCATATTCCGCACATATACTATTTGTTTATAAGCTTGTGTTGGTATTTTTGTAATTAGGGGTCTAAACATTCATTGGTGTTTTATACGCTATTTGAACTTTCAATTGGTACCAGAGCGGGTACACTTGTTGTGGTTTCATTACCTAAGTGTGATCCTAGACCCCTTTTAAGATGGATCGATCTCAATCACTTAATGCTCCTCCATAATTTGCTGGGAGCAACTATGCATTTTGGAAAGTCCGTATGAGGGCTTTTCTATGTTCCATTGATGAGAGTATTTTGGCATGTTGTAGAGATAGAATGGACTAGGCTAGAGGCCGCCAAATTCGAATGGGATAAGGCAGCCCTTGTGGCAGCTAACGCTAATAGCAAGACTTTCAATGCTATTTTTTGTGGTATTTCTTCTGATGAGTTTCACAAGATTTCTCATGTTACAATTGCCAAGAAGGCATGGCAAATCTTGGAGACGACCTATAAAGGCACCAAAAAGGTGAAGGACACCAAGTTGCAAATGCTAACCACATGCTTCGAGGAGCTGAAGATGAGTGAAAACAAGTCATTCGACTCATTTTATGGGAAGCTAAATGAAGTGGTGATTGGGAAAATCAACTTGGGAGAAAAAACGGAGGACTCCAAGATTGTGATGAAGATCCTACGATCATTGCCGGAGAGCTTTCATGCAAAGGTCACTGCCATTGAAGAGAGCAAAGACCTTGATGAGATTAAAATTCAAGAACTCATCAGTTCTTTTCAAACCTATGAGCTATCTCTACCATCACAAAGGAAGAGCAAATCTCTTGCTTTAAAGACAATCAAAGAGTGAGTGGAAGCTCAAGACTCCTCAAATGAGGATGGGGTCAAAAAGGATGTGGTGTATCTTGTTAAGAACTTCCAAAAGTTCTTAAAGTTCAAAAAGAATGGAAAGTTTGTTGAGAAAGGAAAATTTCCAAATTTTGGGAAGGAGAAAAAGGATTTCAAGAAGAAAGATGGGAAGGATTCTCAATCCTCTTAAGGAATCATGTGCTATGAATGCAACAGTCATGGACATCTTAAGAAGGAGTGTCCCAACTATTTGAGAGGGAAGGGTAAAGTTTATGCCACTACCCTTAGCAACACAGACTTCTCTAATTCAGACTCGAAAGAAAGCTGCAATGGAAAGGGAAACTACTTTGCATTTATGACCATTGCTCCCGTGCAATCTTCGGATGATTTGAGTGTGTTAGTGGAAGAGCTTGGTGAGCACACTGAAGTGGAGTCAATGGGGATAATAGAGGAATCTGATGATGATGAAGATAAAGGATCAATGGGGGATTACAAGAATCCTATAATACTCTCCTTGAGAAGACCGGTGAATATGCAAAAGTGGCTAGAGCAGCCATTAAGAAAAAGAAGAGGGCAGAGCAAGATTACAAAAGTCTTCTAGTGCGGTACAAGGAGACACTGAATGGAGAACTAATTGAAGCCTATTCAAAGATCAAGTTTCTTGAGCTTGAGGTGATTCAAGCTAATGCTAAAGTTGAGCGGGTTTCCTCCAAAAAGCTTGAAGAAGTGCTTGTACATCAAAAGCCCTTTTCTGACAAAAGTGGCTTAGGATACACCAGAGAGGCTAGTTCAAGCACCATTGTGTCTAAGGAGATGAAGTTTGTTAAAGCAAAGGAACCAGTGGTAGCAACTTCAGCTGTTGAGAAAGTGAAGTTTGAGTAGAAGCCAAAAGTGATTGCTCAACGGGTTTTAACAATGCCTCCAAACCCAGTAGTGGCTAAACTCGAGGCGAAAGGAAAATCTCTTCTGAAGTCACAAGGAGGACCGCAAACTCAACACTTTTGCCACCATTGTGGAATTTGAGGACACACTAGACCTAATTGCCACAAGCTTCGGGCATTAAAGAATGGCAACTCGCAAAGGCCAAGTGGACAAAGAAATGGCAAAGGGAACCTCAAGCAATTGAAAGGGGGAGAAGCTAAGTCTAATATTGGGGATATAATGAAGATGATAGACACCATCACTTCTTGTTTGGCAAACTTCACCCTAAGGTTTGAGAATCGTAACTCAAGTACCCAATCCTCTAAGGATATCACCCCAAACGCACGTGTCGTGTGGGTGAAGAAACATACACATGCATAAGCATTAGAACATGTCCATGCATCTATTCTTTCTATATGTTGTGACTTTGCTTGGCTGTTTTCTTTGTAATCATTCTAGCATGTTTTGACAAATTTTTTTTTGTTTGTTTTGCTTTGAATGTTTTTATTTTTGATCAATCTTTACTTGTTTTTGTGTCAAAAATCCAAAAACACATAAAAAGTAGAAAATCCAAAAAGTTTGATCAACATTATTGTGTTTTGTCACACGCATGTTTTGCCTTGTACCTTCGTACAAATGGCTTTGTGCATTTACGAGTGTAGCTTGTTCTTTGTACACTCATATCGTCATGGGAAAAATCTTGACATCTATGTGACTATTGTAAATAGATCTTCAAACTTGTCATGAATGATTAGTCAATGGTTTTGTTGATCTTGAGACTTGCATAGACTTGTGCCTATATATCTTCCCACTCTTTTAATTTTTGTTTAAAGAGCTCAACTAATGTAAATCTCAAAAATGAAAAGAGATAATGAGCTGCAAAAGTCATTGCACATACTAGTATTTGACTAGGAAAAAGAGAAGACTTTTATGAAAATGTATGATGCCCAAAAAGCCAAAGGCTTGTTCATCAAATTGAAATATCAAAATTTCAAATATCGATCTCAAAATGAGATGTACTGATTCTAAATGATCAAATGTTATGATGTGTATGAAGCCAAATGAAAAGCTTCAAAATTATGTAATCAAGTTTTGTGGGAGGTCATATATGAATACTTCTATAATTGAGATTGGTCACTTTTCCTCGTGCTAATTTTGTATGTCTTAGTTGAATTGATCATTGAAACTTCACTTTAGACTAAGGATTATCTCGTCTTTGATACCCACACACATCACACATGTCTATGTTCAATGAATGTCATATTCATTCGTGAGATTGTACTTGATTAAATGTGTTGCACTTACTCAATCATATGCTGATCAAACACAAAAAGATTTTTGAGTATTTTAATTGTTTTTGGAAAGTGTTTTTGTTTTGAAAATTTTCAAAAATTGTGCAACTCTGTTTTGGCGACTCACTCTCGCTGGTTAATCCAGTCGAGAGCTTACTCAGAAGCTTTCGCAACTCCTTGGCGGGTAAAGGCCCCAGTCGCGAAAAAGACTTAGAAAAATTTCAAATTTCTTGGTTTTTAGCATTTTCATGACTCACTTTGGCGACTGGTTCGCTAGTGGAAGCTCTAGTCGCGAGTTTTACTCAGAATGCTTCGCGACTTACTCGTAAGTGGACCTTCCAGTTGCGAAAGCCACTTGGCGACTTGTTCTCGACTCATTTCAGTAGCGAAAAACGCGTGTTTTGCATAATGAGGATTATTTTCAAGGCAGTTTTCAAAAACTTTTCATTTTTTCCTCGCATATTGTTACTGTTCATAGTCTTGTCCATCCCTCCCTCTTCCAAAATCACCGTTCTCACTCACAAAGCCTCCATTTTCTTCATCATTTCTTCACCAATCTTCAAGAAAAAGGTATGGGCTTTGTTCTTTTCTTAATGTATTTACTATTTCTTGCCCTAGATTTCTTGGATTGTGTGTTTTTGTTAAGATTTGATCATATGATGTTTGAATATGGTTTGTGGATATTTTGTTGAGTTTGATGCATGGGTTTTGTTGGTTTTGGTAGTATGATGCTTATAATACATGCTTTTCATGTTTGTTTCTCATTTTTAAGTATTATACCTTGTCTGTGTTGTTTTGTGCATAACATGCCCATGGTAAAATGTCTCATAGACATTGTCTTGTGTTTCTAAGGATTTCATGGAATATAATGATTGTAGGGATGACCTTGCTTCACCGTTTGTGAAATTTTCTTTGGTTATGTGTTTTTGCACTTTGCCCTAGGTTGTACATGGTAATATTTGTGTGCACACACACACTTTGATATGTTTGAGGGCCTAATGCCAAGACTCTGTTGTGCTTTGATGCTATATGTCCTCTTATGTCAAGTTGCTATTGAATTATGCTTTAGTTTCTGTTAGGACATTTGTGTTTTCACTTGTTAAGAACATATGTCACTTATTTATGTAAATTGGCTAATCCTTTTGACAAAACGCACTCTACTTGTAATTGGGTAGTTCTAGGTGTTTTTAATACTTCAAGAAACAAGGTTTCAAGATCAAGTGTTGAAGTCATCAAGTCTGTCCAAGAAAAACAAGCTGAAGTGCAATTTCATTAAAGCTCGACACCTGCTCGATAGCTCCTCGACACCTGCTATCTGTCGAGATTTATAAAACCAAATTTTCTGATCTGATTTCTTGGGATCCGTAAATGTGTCTTTGGGCTTTCTTTTCTCCTAACCCTAGACATATAAAAGGATTGTTTTAAGAGCCGTCATAGTGTACACAAGTTGCACAAGCATTGAGCAAACTCTGTTCAAGCAATTTGTGATCAAAGAAAAAGTTCTTGACCTAGTTCATCTTCTCTGAAGAAGTTGCTGTGTATTTGCACCAAAGGGTTTTGTGACCAAGCATCTTCCTGATCTTCATCGTGTAGGATGAACTAAAGAACTTTGTAGCCAACCTCTCCTTCTAAGTTGGTGTTTGAAGTCGCGTACTGGGATCCGCGCATTGGTTAGTCACGTACTTGGGAGCCGTGCATCAAAAGGGGGAACTGTCATTACAGATCAAGTCCAATTGGGTATTGGGGTAAGAGTTCAACTATAGGTTGATAAGGTACTTGGGATTCCTTTACTTGTAACTGCTTGATTTGATAATAGTGGAGTTTCGGGAGTGGTGACCTGAAAATCACCCGGTGGGGTTTTTGCCGTTAGGGTTTTCCCCATTCGTAAACAAATCACCGTGTCTTTTAATTTCCGCTGCATATTTAGTTATTTGGTGATTTGTTTGTGTTTCCACGTATTTTGCATGTTAAATTGATTAATTAATGACTTGGCTAATTAATTAATTGGTTTAATCACAATGGGTCATTCAGTTTGTGGCCTATCAGTTTCATTTTTTTTTAAGGCCTAATTCTAAGTCCATTTCATTGCTACTAACTTGTCACTAATTATTTGTGTTACCATATGTTGTGCTTTGTTTTGTGGTCTTTGCTGCTATGTTTTTGCATATGACTCCAAAGAAGAAGACTACTGCACATTGTGCTAACAAAAGGAAGAAAATGGACAATACTCGGTTCCGTTCTACCCAACACTTTGAAAGATACAATCAATTATTTGAGAAGGCTCCAATCATCCAAGAGCGATTTATGGACTTGGTTGATTTGAAGGATTATTTTATCCCAGGTTGTTTTCAAGATAGAGGTTGGGACAAACTCCTTGGTGATCTCCATGGGGTGTGTGAACCATTGATTCGCGAATTCTATTCCAATACCATTTTATGAGAGGATAAAATCGATTGTTGGATTAGAGGCCATGAATTCACCATTGACATGGAGGATATTGATGATGTTCTTGGCTTTGAGGATCTAAAGCATGATTTCACTCACTATAAGGACAAAATGCTCTCCATAGAGATGGTTCAATCACATATCGGTGGTGTTAGAGAAGGAAGATGACTCAACATAACTGCTTTTCCATCGGATCTGAGATGTCTTACATTAATTATGATGTTCAACCTGTACCCGGTGAAGAAGATGACCACCATTAGTAATGCTAGAGCCGTTTTTCTCATAGAGCTTCGGGAGAATACTTACATTGATATTAGTGCTCATGCCTTCGCTATCATTACTGATGAAACAAGGACAACTTCAAGGGCAAAGCTGATTCTCCCTAGTCTTCTCATGAGGCTATTTCAAGCAAAAGGTGTAGAAATTCCTCAAGACATTAGTCTCATGCCTACTCCTTATGCTATAAATGCTTTAACAATAGCACGGATCAAAGTTCATCTCCAGGGTGATGAAGAGGAGGGTGATCAAGCTCAAGGGGAGCCTATGGACACCGAAATAGAAGCAGAAGGACAACCCTTAAGCTCATGAAGCCGTGGTAAAAGGAGCCGAGCTTCATCATCTTCTGAAGTACCTCCAAATGCATTTCAAATCATCCTTGAGAGGATTGACGGCCTGCGAGACATCCAAAATGAGCAATCTGATAGGCTGACTGCCATCCAAGAACAAATTAATTTACTTTTAGCCAAGTTTGATAGTTTCACTGCATAGCATTAGCCCTTTGGCCATTCCGGTCAAAAAGGGGGAGATATGGAGTAGGAGTAGCTCTTGAAGGGGAGCATCATTTTGAAGGGGAGAAACTTTAAACACTTTTAGTTTATATTGTTTATGGTTTATGTTGTTTATGTTTGGATTTAGTTTCAATTATGGGTTTTCATAGCACTTTGTTAAGTACTTTGGTTTGAACTCTATAATTCTACTACTTAGTTTTCTAATACTTGACTATGCTGTGTTGTGAATACTTGAATGCTTAGCTATTTAAAATATTTTTTATTATGTACCCTTGCTTTGTAGCTTAGTAGTTTTAGTTAATGTTATGCATTTTCTTACTACATCACTCTTGTGCCCTTGTTGGATTTTATATCCTTGATGCAACTACTTTGTGTTATTGTATTGGTGGAGTGTTGGACATGCAAATGATACTTTGCATTGAGCTTATTAACTTGCATGTCTGGATGTTCATTCCTTGTGTGAATGATCATTGTGATCACTATTTATAGTGATTGTTCTTGTTTGGTCAAGCCATGTTTTATTACTATATTCTTTACTACTTAATCGTATTGTGCTTGTATAATATGCATTTCAAGATTTCTGCTTACAATGATAGTCTTATGTTATTGTTTTCAGGAAAAAACTTGTTCATATGGTTCAAGAGCTTCACAGTTTCTAGAGTTAGGTGTGAGTGAGTTTTGGTAACTGTTCCCAACTCACGTGTTAAGTATAGAGTCTGTTTTAGGGTTTTGTCATGGAATAACCAAAGGGGGAGATTGTAAGGTTGAATTTATTCAATCATGTGTTGGCTTTATTCCTTGCCAAATTTGCTTGTAATTTAACATTTAGATACCTTGTATTTAGGTGGGATTTATGTAAGGGTTGTGTGTGAGAGAGTGTGAAGAAAAATCAAGATGTGTGCAATCAAAGGAGTCTCGCGACTGGATCTCGTGACTAGCAAGTCACCAAAGTGGCACACGTGTGAAGCATGCAGGAAAGCTAAAGGGTTATGATAGCTGGAGCACTACAGGACAAAAATTCCAATCTGGCCAGCCAGTTAGCTCGTGACTCAAACTCGCAACTCATTCTAGTCGCGAGTGAATGCTCTAAAATGTGTGAAAACACAAAAGCTATTTAGACCCCCAATTAGATTACAGCTAGATTGCTTTTACTCTAACTTATCTAAGTGCGAAGCAAGAGTAAATGAAGTGCAATAAACCGATAAAACTACTCTAGTGCATATGCATGAGCAACAAGCATTAAAAGTAAAGCACAAGAGTAAGGGAAGAGAGAATGCAAAAACAAGATAACACGCCAATGTGTTATTAAAAAGGAAACCAAAGAACTCATCAAAAAACCTCTCCGTCGCCCTCCAAGCGGTAATCAATCCACTAGACAATCAGTTGGGATACATAGGTTAGCAAGAGACCCTCCAAGCCTAATCAACCCGATGTACCTAAGACCTCCAAGCTCCTACTCCAACAAGGCTTCTCGGAATCGTGTCTTGTCTAGCTCTCCGGATCCCACAACAAGCTCCATGTTGCATCCACCATCCTTGGCATCTTCCAATGCTTCCCAGTAGCACCAAAAACACTCTCAACACTTTGAATGTGTGTGGGTAGTGTTTGGGTAGAAATCTTCTCTCAGTAGGTATAACAATGGGAGAAGGAATGAGAAGAGACTACAAAGATTTCTCTCCAAGAATGGGTAGCTCTCTCTAATAGGTGGGTGTGTTGTAGAAACCTCTCTTAGGGTTTCTTTTTCTCTGAATAGCCTCCTCTACATTTGTGGGTAATGAGGGTATGTATAGTATGGGTGAAGGGTAAGAAAGTCACACGTTAAAATCCTCCAGGAAGAATATTTCGCGACTACCTTGCGGGAAGGCCTTACCCGCGAGACACTTGCGAAAATAACCGCCTGGCATAACTCTTCAACTTCCAGTCATGTGCTCCTCACATGCCCTTTTCGCAGGAACCCTTCTCGCGAGCTAGTCGTGAAATGCACTGATTCTTCAATTAAGCTTGAGTCTTCACCAACTTAATACTAAACCCAATACAATAAAATCCCACAAAATACAAGGAACAAAATTAAAGCAATTACAACACTTTTTGTCATGGAATAAAGCCAAAATAAAACATAGTTGTAAATCACAACTTTACAGCAAGTTTGAGTCGCCAGAATGCCCTATTTGGATGAAAACTGACTTTTCGCATTCCTCATACACACTATTATAAATACCCTTATATCCATGAAATGTAGAAAGCTTCCAGAGAGAATTTTTAGAGAGAAACCCTAGAGAAAAACAAGATTGACTCATCCACAATCTTTATCATTTGATTCTCCAAATTCCTCTACTCTCACCCTCTCCATTGACATATCCTTGAGAGGTACATTTGCCAAATCCTTATCTCACCATACCCATATCAGTGAGGAGGTGTTTTAGTGCTTGAGAAGTAGTTCAGAGAGGACCAATTCGTTTGGTTGATGCAATGGGTTTATTGCGGGATCCGGTATGCTAAAGAAAACAAGGTTTGGCGTAACCCTGTTGGAGTAAGAAACTTGGAGGGCTTAGATGCACTGGGTAGATTAGGCTTGGAAGGTCTTCTACTATTCATGTATCCAAACTATATTCTTTAGTGGATCATTTATTGCTTGGAGGGCAGCAGAGAGGTTTTTTGCCGAATACTTCGGTTTCCTCTTCGATAACACATTGTCGTGTTATCTTTGTGTTTGCATCTCTCTTTCCTTTCTCTTTACCTTTTAATTGCTAATGTGTTTATAATTAATTATGGTTTAAAGTGTGTTACCAATTTGGATATAGCTTATATTTCATATTCTGCACATATACTGTTTGTTTATAAGATTGTGTTGGTATTTTTGTAATTGGGGATCTAAACGTTCATTGGTGTTTTATACGCTATTTGAACTTTCAATGGGCAAAAACGGAAAGTTAGCATTTGTATAGAGATCCTAACACACCCCAAGCTTCTCTTCCTTGGTGAACCAACAAGTGGTCTTGATAGAGATGCATCATATTATGTAATGAGCAAAATTGCAAACTTAGGTCAAAGAGATGGGATTGGAAGGACCATTATTGCATCAATTCATCAACCCAGCAGTGAAGTCTTTCAGCTCTTCCACAATCTTTGTCTCTTGTCTTCAGGTAGAACTGTATATTTTGATCCTGCTTCTGCAGCAAATGAGGTAAGTAGTTGAAAATATTCTTAATATTTTTGTATCATATATTCATATTAGAGCTAGAATAAGTTATTAACTAGTCTAATTACTTCCAATACTCTTCATCCATCGGATGATGGTAAGACATCTTCAAAAAAAAAAAAGATTAAAAAAAAAAATGGAGGATGAATTATGCATTTTAACCTAATATTATTTAGAGATGACATTGCAAATGTTAACACAAATCCCTTTTTTGGGTACATAAAAATAATAAGAAAACCTTATGAAGCTTATATATATATATATATATATTTTAAAGGACGTTGACCAAGGTTTAGCTGGAGCAAAATTGACAAAGGAAGCAATTGAGATACTTCTAAGTTCGTATAAATCATCAAAGAGATACGAGCAAGTACAGAAGCAAGTAGCTGAAATAAATAAACAGGCGAGCAAGTAATAATTTACCTAATCATGTAAGTTATTTTTTGCATAATATGGTATACAGATTGATGACAGTCACATGACCAGAGAAATGGAAAATAGTTAACTGAAATTTACTTTGGTTTCAGGACCATGGAGAATTGGAGACGAAGAGAAGCCATGCTAGCTTCCTTACTCAGTGCTCTGTTCTAACAAGAAGATCTTTTGTGAACATGTATCGTGATCTAGGCTACTATTGGTTGCGCATAGCAATTTATATCACATTAGGTCTAGGCCTTGGTACCATGTATCACAATATTGGGCATAGTTATGCTTCAATTCAGGAAAGTTGATTAAATTCATAATTTCTAACAACTTAAGTTTTTGGGATAATCGAGAACTTAACATTGTAACTTTGGTTATTTCAGGCTAGAGGTGCATTGCTTTCATTTATAGCTTCATTCCTAACGTTCATGGCCATTGGGGGATTTCCCTCTTTCGTAGAGGACATGATGATATTTTAACTTATTTTGTGGTCCAAAAGTGTTTGTTGAATTTATATATGCATCCGCATATTAGTACATTCACTAATGGCTTATTGAAAAGCATAATTTGCTCAAATAAGATGCTCTTGACACTCTTTGCTCATATATTTTTTTAGCATTATAAGTATTGATAAACTTTCTCCAATCATAACCTAGGTATTGTTGGGCAAATTTGTTAAATCCCCTCAATGTGAATTAAAAATTAATGACTACCAAGCAATAGCAATATTATGGAAACAAAAAATTTCAGAAAGCACCACAAGAACACATTCACAAAAGAGCACCAAATTTGTTAGGTTCTAAAGATTTAGGAATTTATGTATTTAGAACTCTAATGTGTAATGTTGCCAAACCATGATCAAAACAGGTTGTTTAGTCTTGTTTAGGCTTGCTCAAAGTTGTGTCTTTTATGTAAAGTTGGAATCGAGCTGATGCAGAATTCATTATGCATTTCGGCCTGGCTCGATTGATCGAACCTTAGGCTCGATCAATCGAATCTCGGGCAAAATGCGTTTTTGCTGCATAATTCCAACTCAGCCCTAACTCCTAAAATGCTTAGGGTTTTATGGTTTTGCCCTAGGTATATAAGGCAAACCCTAGCCACATTTTAGAGGTTGTTCATATTGCTGTTTGTGTGAATCTCTTATGAGATCTGTGAGGAGCTTTCCTTCACACAAGCTTAGGATTATCAAGAGGAGATTTCTTCAAGAACTTGATGATCATTCAGTTGCGGCCATAAGAGCTTAAAGATACACAAGCAGGTGTGCTTGTACTTGTTGGAGAATCCAAGAAAGAAGGAGTCCGTGGTTTCGGAGCTTGCACGTGGTCATGTCAGTAAGTTTTCTACTGGTGGGTAGTAATAGGATGTTAGTGGTCTAAGTTGCAATTGTAAAACTTCGATTCTTTTATAGTGGATTTAAGTTTACCTTGGGGATAGCTAAGTTAAATCCTCCCCAGGTTTTTTACCGGTTTGGTTTTCCTGGGTGATCATATCTTTGTGTTATTTATTTTTCTACTACTACACATGATATGATTGTTTGATTGTGATAACCTAGATCAGGAATTTGGACTAAGTAATAACTTGGCTAATTAACTAGGTTAATCTAGTTGTGTTTTAAGGGGTCTAAAAAATAAACAAATGGTATCAGAGTGGGTAGCTCTCTTGTTGTAGATCTTTTGATCTCTGAACTGATCCTTGACCCCTGTTGTCATGGAACACGGACACTCTCTAGTTATTCCTCCTCACTTTGATGAGAATAATTATGCTTATTGGAAAAGTAAGGATGAAAGCATTCCTGAAATCTATTGATGAGAGAGTCTGGAACTCTGTTGAGTACGGATGGGAGAAGCCCACTACTCCTGTGAGTGGCAAACTTCTCAAAATGAAGCAGTAGCTTTCAATAGCAAAGCTATGAATGCTATTTTCAATGCTGTTTCTATGGAGGAATTTAAGAGAATCTCTAATGTTGAGGTTGCTGCTTGGAAAATCCTCCAAACTGTGCATGAAGGCACAAAGGCTGTCAAAATTAATAAGTTGCAGCAATTAACTTCTAAATTTGAAAGCATTAGAATGTCTGATGATGAATCTTTTGATGAATTTTGTGCTAAACTTAATGACATTGTTAATTTTGCATACAACTTGGGTGAAATCTATGATCAACCTAAAATTGTTAGGAAGATTCTTAGATCTTTAACTAAAGATTTTAGACCCAAAGTGACTGCCATAACTGAAAGCAAGGATGTGGATTCCATCCCTGTTGATGAACTTGTAGGATCTCTTCAGTCCTATAAGTTGGACCTACCCAAAACTAGCAAATCCAAGTCAATGGCTCTTAAGTCAGTTGATGATGTTGAGGCTTGTGGATTTGATGATGAGCTCTCTGCTATAGAGATTGCTTACCTTGCCAAGAACTTTAAAAACTTTCCTAGGAATAGTAACAGAAGGGCAAGAGGTACGAACACTGCTGTACCTAGAAACTTTAGGAAGAATGATCCCACTAAGGTTAAAGACAATGAAAAATCTAGAGAAAAAGTAGGTCAATCTTCTAACAATTCTATGGGTCCTTAGTGTTTTGGATGTCAAGGGTATGGTCACATAAAATCTGAATGTCCTACATACTTGAGGTCTAAGGGTAAGGCTATGGCTGTAACCCTTAGTGATAATGAAGTTTCTAATGATGAGTCTGGATGTGACGAGGATGGAAACTTCATTGCTTTCACTGCTACTGCTGTAGTCAATGAAAGTGTGTCTGTTGAAGAGAACCCTTCTGATGGGGAACTCTCTGAGGATGCAGATCTTCAAGAAGCCTATAATAAACTTTGCAAAGTTGCTGTAAAGGATGCTATGAATGTTGAACTTGGCTTGAAGAAAATTGCATCTCTTGAGCTTGATAAGAAAAATTTTCTTGTGAAACTGTTTGATGCTAATGAACTTTTGAACAATGTGAAAACTGAGAATATGCTTTTGCTTGATAAAGTTAAGAAATTGGAACTTGATTTATCTGTTGCTAGATCTGCTAGTTCTAAACTTGATCATATGTTAAGTGTTCAAAGGCTCCTTCTGACAAATCTGGATTAGGTTTTGTTGAAAACATCTCTGTGTCTGCACCAAACTCCACAAACTTTGTTCCTTCTTCTTCCTCTGAACCCCCTGTGAGTGAGGTTGTGAGTGAGTCTGTTAAATATGTAGAGGTCACACCTCCTAGGAAGATTAGGGTTGATCTGAAAGAATCCAAACCTAAGGAGTCTACCCTCTCTAAGGACAAGATGCATGGTAAGCCTGCTTAGGTTTGTCATTTTTGTGAAAAGTCTGGACACATCCAAACTATTACAAGCTGCAAGCTGCTAAGAGAGCAAACAAACCAAAAGTACCTGTGCCTCAAGCACAAGATCCTATGGTACTCATTGGTGAATTAGTAAAGGCTCTAAACCTTTATTCCAATCCTGGAGTTGGAAATCACTCTAATGTGAATAAGAACTCCAATGCTCGAAGTGCATCTAAAAAGTTTTGGATGCAAAAGGCTCGGTCTAATTAAGTCTTTCTAACATGGTCCTTATGCTTCTTTGTTCTACCTTTTGTGACCTTTGTTCTTTGGTATCTGTTTTTCTTTTTTGTTTCTAGGATTTGCATTGCATAACATTTATCCATTTCATTCTAGGATTGTTCTTGTTTCTTCTTTTCAAAAAAATAAATAAATAAAAAAGGAAAAGGAAGCAAATTATGTCTTGTATTTATGCTCTTGGTTCTTGAAAAACAAGGTTGGTCAATTTATTTTCACATAACATGTCTTTGTACCTTGTTTAGTTTGGATGAGCTTATTTATTGCACTTTGCTAGTTGAAGCTTTGTAATGCATGTTGTGTGGGAAAGATGTTTATGGTTTTTGATCACTTTGTCTTGATCTTGAAGTCACATGTCTTTGACTATCAGACTTGAACCTTTTAAGAAAGGCATAAATAACCATCTCACCACTGTTCACTAGCTAATCATGAACATCTTAGTGCATATCGTAAGATTTTGTGCTTGAGAAAGTGTAGCACATGCACAAAAAGAACATAAGGTGTTGCCTTGGTTTAAATGCTTAAAATTGGTGTGTACATTATTGGACTTAAAGCTAAATCAAATATTTAAAATTGGTGTGAACATTATCCCGGCTATTTTAATAAGTTTCTGAACTATTAAAATTGGTGTGTACAATATGAGGCAAATTCAAGAAACTTACATGATTGCAAGCTTATGATTTAGGAGATGTGGAAGTTATATGATGTAACTTTTTAGGTGATAGTCTCTTTCAAATTCTATGTGATAAATTTTGTAGACTTTATATTTGATTTCTATTCACATATCACCTCACATGTATCTCAAACTTTTGTTAGTTGCACACACTACACAAGTTACTCTTTGCTAAACTTTGTACATATTATTGTGTGTGTTTTTGGTTTGACCAACCAAGTTTGAAAATACTTTGAGTCTTATGTAAAACAGATTTGTTGCTTGAGAATTCAAAGGGAGATTGTTTGTGTTTTTGAAAAGCATTTCATATCATACTCATGCATTTTGTTCATCAATTTGAATGCTTTGAGGAGTTTTTGCCCAAAATGTGTCTTTGTTTTTCAAAACTATGTTTTTCTCTCAAAAATTTAGTGAGTCTCTGTCTGTTTTGATTGATCCTAACTGTTTTTCGATCAATCGAAATTGTTTTAAAAAATCTTTATGAGTTTCTGTCTGTTTCGATCAATCGAAACTGATTTTCGATCAATTGAAAATCGTGAATCAGGTTTTAAAAAAACAGATCTTGACTTTTTCAACTTACCTTTTTCAAAAGTTTTCAAACTTTTCTCTCTCTCTCCGATTCGGACTAGGCTCCACATCAAATTTTTGTCGTTTTACTCTGAATTTTTTGCAAGGTTTTCCTCTCCCAAGACCGGTAAGTCCATTTTACCCTTCCTTTTACATTTTATTTCATGTTTTCATGCATAAATTCATGCATTTATTTGGGATTTTTGGAACTATTAAAAATTGGGGTTTTTGATGATTCAAGCCATATTTTCTGAAATTGATCAATGGGTTTTTGTGCTAGGGTGTTATAAACTTGATCTTGATGGGTTAATTTGATCAATTTTGTGATTTGTGAGAAATTGGATTTTCTAGGGCTTGAATGTACCCGAATTGGGGATTTTGTTCAAATTGAGTTAAATTGGTAAAATTGGCTTGTAGAATTGATGCAATTGATCATTATAATCTGTATACTAGCTTGTGTGATGATAAATTTGTCAAATTTTTTATAAAACAAACAAGTGGTTTTCATATTTTTGGGGTTTTTATTAGAAACTCTATGCTCAAGCCAATTTTGTGATTTTAATCTTAAATTGAACTTAGTTTCAATGCATTAGAGCATGCATCATGACATTTAACTATTCATGTATCATATGGATTTTTGCTCTATTTTTTTTGTGTTAACTTGCAGTCTGCCCTTGGTTTTTTTTTTTTTTTTTTCTTTTCTTTTTCTTTTTTCTGGTTTTGCTTCGTGTCTTTGTCCTTATCTTACGCATCATGCCTAGGAAGACTAGAACCTCTCTATTCAAACCTCTCTTGCCACATCTATGATTCCAACACCCTTGTTAGGAGTTGGATAAGAGGTGTTGAGTTCACCATTACCCCTAGGGCAGTGGCTAATGCTTTTAGGGTTTTGGTCGTTAGGCAGCCCGTCTATCCTTATGAAGAGTCTCCACCCTTAGATAATGTCATGTCATACATCACTGGGTCTTCTATCCAGTGGGATTCTAATTCTCGGATCACATCCGCTGAGCTTACTGAGACTACCTATCTTTTCCTTAGGATAGCGTGTCATTCTTTGTGGCCTATTTCTCATCTCCACACCATCCCTATTGAGCGATATGTGTTTTTATATGCCCTTGTTTCTGGTTCTTCTATTTCTTTCCCTCATTTGTTTTTTCGTTCTTTGAACGAGATTCATTAGAGTAGCGCTGTTGGTCACGCTCTTATTTATCCTATTTTCATTCATAGGATTTTGTTATATTTAGGTTTAGATGGTTTCCCCGCGTCTGAGCCCATTCACATTACTGGTCCCATAGGTGCCACTTTCCTTTGGCAGAGGGTTGCTCACTTGAGAGCTAGAGTTCAGTCTTTTGGTGTTGTACCCCCTCCTTCCTCTTCTACAGGTGATGCACAGGCTGAGGCGTCTAGTGCTGCTGTTGCTGTTGATGTTCCTCCATCGACTATTTCAGATGATTCCGACATTCGACGTATGTTGGATCATGTCTTGACCGTTCATGCGGCTCAATGACAGGTTTTGGTGGATTTGCTCAATGAGGTTCATGCTTTGTATGCAGAGTTGGTGCATTTTCAACGATCTCCTACACCACCTCCTTTTGATGATGGATTCTAATTGCCCTTTGGCATTCCGTCACAAAAAGGGGGAGTAGCTTTTGGAGTAGCTTGTAGAGTTTTTTGTTGATAGGGGGAGTTTTGTTTGTTTGGAGCCTATGTTGATTAGATTGTATCTAGAAGCTGCACTTTGTATTTTTTTGGCTCTTGGTGTATTTTTGTTGGGCTATTCATGTTAGGGGGAGATACATTTATTTTGTTTCTTGTTTCACTGCTTATTAACTTATATTTTTGAGTTATTCATTGATATATGTCTTTATTTTGTGTTCATGTGAAATCAAGAATTTATTTTGTTTACTTGTATTATCCACACATGCGTTTATGCGTTTGTTGAGTATTTCAGGAAATACAGGTTGATTCAGTCGTGCTGCTGTCTACATTTGCAACTGATGGATAGTAATTATGATTGAATTTGTTGTACTGAGCATTTTTTTTGTAAAGGGCTTTTAACTTTGAGCTTTTATTTTGTATTTTGTCACGGATTGCCAAATGGGGAGTTTGTTAGGTTCTTAGGAATTTATGTATTTAGAACTCTAATGTGTAATGTTGCCAAACCATGATCAAAACAGGTTGTTTAGTCTTGTTTAGGCTTGCTCAAAGTTGTGTCTTTTATGTAAAGTTGGAATCGAGCTGATGCAGAATTCACTATACATTTCGGCCTGGCTCGATTGATTGAACCTTAGGCTTAATCAATCGAATCTCGGGCAGAATGCATTTTTGCTGCATAATTCCAACTCAGCCCTAACTCCTAAAACGCTTAGGGTTTTATGTTTTTGCCCTAGGTATATAAGGCAAACCCTAGCCACGTTTTAGAGGTTGCTCATATTGTTGTTTGTGTGAATCTCTTGTGAGATCTGTGAGGAGCTTTCCTTCACACAAGCTTAGGATTATCAAGAGGAGATTTCTTCAAGAACTTGATAATCATTTAGTTGCTGTCATAAGAGCTTAAAGATACACAAGCAGGTGTGCTTGTACTTGCTGGAGAATCCAAGAAAGAAGGAGTCCGTGGTTTCGGAGCTTGCACGTGGTCGTGTCAGTAAGTTTTCTACTAGTGGGTAGCAATAGGATATTAGTGGTCTAAGTCGCTATTGTAAGACTTCGATTCTTTTATAGTGGATTCAAGTTTACCTTGAGGATAGCTAGGTTATATCATCCCCAGGTTTTTTACCGGTTTGGTTTTCTTGGGTGATCATATCTTTGTGTTATTTATTTTTCCGCTGCTATACATGATATGATTGTTTGATTGTGATAACCTAGATCTGGAATTTGGACTAAGTAATAACTTGGCTAATTAACTAGGTTAATCCGACTGTGTTTTAAGAGGTCTAAAAAAACAAACAAAATCTTATGTAAAAAACTCTCCAGTGTAGAGGAAAAAACGACGGGATAGCTCCAAAAAATATCCATTATGAAATAGAGATTACAACTCTCAAGTTTATACCAAACTTGAGTCCACAATAATTTGAATACACAACAAATTAAATTTCAAAAAGTAAATACAATCTCACCACAAAGCCAGTAGCAAAATCTTCCTCTAAACACTCCAACTCTCCATGGTTGTAGCACTCAAAAACTCTAAGAGAACTCCACCAATTTATCTTCTTTATGTGTAGCTTGAGCAACAAAAAATGTCTCCTTTTTTCTTTTTCACTCTCTCACATTCTCACTGCATATCTCTCTATCACTTTATTCGGACTGCACCTCAAATGTAGTGGCGGCTCCAGAAATTTTTCTCAAGGTGGTCATTAAAAAACTTAAATGAAACAAAATTTAATAAAATAAAATTTGAATATATCAATATCACAAAAAAGCGCAAATACATAAATCTTTAAAATTTTATTCTACGAGTTTTTATATTTTAAAATTGATGTATGATAGTTTCGTTATCAATTCTATCAACTGCATAATTTTCAATGTATATAACCAAACAATCATTAAACTACCGATATCCCATCCAATTATGAACATAAGTAACAATATAAACAAAATACATCATCTTTTTTTATGATCTATTCCAACCAATTTTTGTATTCTTTAAACTAATTTGTATTAAATCAACACAATGCTCCATTAATTTCCTTTTTAGGGAAATCATGGCCTAGAAGTTGACAAAAACCTCTTTGTAAATATGCTCTTCTTATTTCAACCTAATCATTAGGATGAAAAAATGAGACTTTCTCATAGCTTATGATCTGAAAGAAAATTATTAAAGTCAACACAATTTTGCTTAGAATATTAATCTTGCAATACAATTGATTTCTTTATAAGAAATTTATTCATGGTGCAAAATAATAAAGGGTAAACTATAAGTTCAGTCAATATATTCAATTTAGGCATTCAACTGTTATATTAATCATATTCAATAAAGTATTCAGACATTACTTAATTTAGTGCATATGCGTATGTACAAAATATATCACATAAATCCAACAAATTCAGCTAAAGATTAAAATAAACACTTATAGACTAGTCATTTGAAAAGGTGTGTCTTTTGAGAACACAATTTAAAAATCACAATTAGAGTCTGTTTGGGATCCACTTATTTTGCTGAAGCTGAAAACTTTTTGCTGAAAGTACTATAGATAAAGAAAAAAGTTAGTTAAAATAGTACAGTGTGACCCATAAATAGTACCAAAAAGTGCAATAGAGTTCATGAATAGTAATAAAAATAAGTTGGTTTTTAAATTTGAAGCCAAACACACACTTAGATGAAATCTCTTCCCTCGCAAATATGAAAGCAAGCAAGTCAGCAAGACTAGAAACAGTAGCATTATAAATATTTTCAATGTAATATTGATGGGTAATGGTAAAGCCAATGGGTGGTTGGGATAGATAATGAAATAAATTGGACTTTATCACTTGATTTTATTTTGGTACAAGGCGCAAAGCACATCCATCCATAATACATGGTTCAAGCGTGGAAGAAGTTTGTCCTCTTGAAACAACAATTTTATTATTATATTTTCAATTTGTATTAAAATTTTTGATATAAAAATATTAAAAACCTCATAGATTCACTTCCAAAAAAATAATAATAATAATTGTTTGGTCACTTGATGCGATACTGATTACAAGTCTTTTGTAGTTTATACTACAACTATTGATACATTGTCGACTCAATAGCTTATTAGCATTATTTGAACAACAGGGATAAATTCTTGCCAACGATAAAATGTATTTACCTAATTAACCACCCTTGACAGTGAACTAGTGAAGTGATGAGTGAGTGAGAGAAAGACATAAAGAGACGTAGCTGGCTCAGTAATTGTCACGTGTAATTTAAGATAAAACTAATTCCTTCCAGACTTAAAAAAGAAAAAAAGAAAAAACAAAACTATAATAACCAATAAATAAATAAAAACACCCAAATTCAACGTTCTCCACTCTCAAATCTCAATCAGTCAACCTATTAGAGTTTTCAACAACACACTCTCTCTCTCTCATCACAAGATTGATCCATTCGCTGCTCTTTCGATCCTCCAAAGGTACATTTCAACTGCACATCTTCTCATCACATCAACACTTTTCACAATTTCAACAGAATGCTTAAAATTATATAAATAAAATTAAAAATTAAAAATAAAAACAAGTTTCATTTCTGTTTGGTTGCCGAGAAAACTTGATAAACTATACTCAAAAATCAAAATATCAGGATTTTGTAAATGCCTGGATTTTTTTATCAGTTGGGATCTTAGAAATGACCATTTAAAATTTTTTAAAAAGATTATATATACTTAGTTAAGCTTGACTTGACCTGTTGGATTAATCTGAGGTCAATGGGGAACCCAAAATAGTAAAAAATTACTCTGTTTATAGATTTTCCTTTGTTTTTCTTAGCAACCAAACAAAGGGTTATTTGTTGTGTTTTTCTCAGATATGTGATTTTTGTTGGTGGTTGAAAGTGCTGCATTAGATCTTTTAAGTATGCTTGCCAAGGAATGTTTAAGAATGAGTTTGAAGGAGCAATTCTTCCTTCATTCATTATAATTTTCAAATTTCAGCCACTATATTTGTTAAATCTCCCAACGGTAATATTTTTAAATTTTCCGATAATATTTTTTTTAAGGACAAAACTTAGGTACAATACCTTAGGTATTGTTCCTTAGGTTCTCCACTTATGATTGAGCCATGTAGCTACTTAACTAAAAAATACATTTCAATCCCATGAGGAAAAATCCACATAGCAGAATCTTGAAAGTGGAACCTAAAAAATAGCACCTAAGTACTGTACCTAAGTTTTGCCATTTTTTTAAAGCACTTGGCAATGATAATTTTAACGAGAAGTGTTAGATTCTAAATATTTTTACAATTTTTTTACAATAAATTATACGTAGTAAGTTATACGTGGTAAGTTGTTACAGATTTTAACATAAACACATCACTGAATTTATTTTTTTATTAGCTAATAATAATTCACCATTTAAAATTTATTGTACAAATATTATGATAATATTTCTGGATTTTAATTTTTATTCTTTATTTTATTTTTCATCCACACGCTTCTTCTTTTTTTTCTTTTTCTTTTTTTCCACTTTTTTTCTCCTCCACCGACTTAATTCTTTCCCTTCCCTTTAACTTCACTTTTCTTTTCTACCACTCCAAAATAGATCAGATGCTCTCTCTCTCTCTCTCTCTCTCTCTCTCTCTCTCTCGCACACACAAACACACACAGAGATCGTCGGCAGATTACAAAGGCTAGAGAGACAACATTTTAAATCGGTGTTCACGTATGCTTGTCCTCCGAATGACAATTTGGATTTATTTTCAACTTGCTTACCACGTATCTTGTAAGAACTAAGAACCAACTCGTTACTAGTTTGGGCTATATATATATATTTTACCACAAAACCATTAATTGTCACCCACCAGAAACATCAACCATGCTCTTCTCCTACCCATTCTTCACAAATTCTATGGCTAGCATATTCACCATTTTCATGTTCATATTCTTTCTAATATGGATATCTAGAAGAGTTCAAAGAACTACTAGTAAAAATAAAGTTCTACTTGAAGCTAGTGGGGCTTGGCCTTTGATTGGCCACCTCCTCCAGTTAGGAGGGTCAAAACATGGCTGAAAAGTATGGACCAATCTTCACAATTTGGTTGGTTGTGCATCGAACAATAGTAGTAGGCAGTTGAGAGATAGCCAAAGAGTGTTTTACTACCAATGATAAAGTCTTTGCCAACCGTCCTAAAGGTTTAGCTCCAGAAACCTTGAGCTACAACTACACCATGATTGGGTTCAGCCCTTATGGTCCCTTCTTGTTGAATATGCTACTGAGAAAGAAAGGATGAAACAGAGTAATACAAAAATAAAGAAAGAAGAACGGCATAGTTGCAAAGATGACCAAAACGACAAGGTTTATAAGCAAAGGAAGAAAGGAAAATTGAAGGCAAACGACAACGTTCTACATAAGTGATTGGCACGTGAGGGAGCAGACACGTGAGAGTATTTAGTGCTGTACAGCTATAATACCAGAATTGGTTAATTTGTTAAAAGTTAGTTAGATTAGTTTTTGATTAGTTTTGATTCCTCCTTGCTCTGTAAACAAGTATATAACAGAGCCTCAATGTAATTTAGTTTCAATCAATTCATTTTAATCAATCAGAGTTGGTTTCACTCAAGCAGTCTCTAGAACCTTTTTGATATGGTATCAGAGCTTGAATAGCTCATCAATGGCTTCCGCATCTAACACTGCTTCAGGTTCAAAATCTCTTCCTTCCAACACTTCTGATACTGCAAATCGTAGATCATCCAATCAAGCTCCTTCAATGGATGATGTGAACACCAATCCTTCGAGCCCTTATTTCATTCCACCATCTGATGTTATTCTGGTTTCCCAACCGTTGATTGGCCCAGAAAATTACCTCAGTTGGTCAAGGGCTGTGTTTCTATCTCTTAGTGGTAGAAACAAATTTGGCTTTCTTGATGGTTCGATTTCTACACCTGATCTCTCTCATCCTTCGTACAATGCATGGCACAGAGCAAATACCACTATTCTTTCATGGATGGTGAATTCTTTGAGCAAAGATCTGGCTACCAGTGTCATGTACATTCACACTGCAAGGGAATTGTGGATTGATATGCGTGATAGGTTTTCACAGCCAAATGTTCCACGATTCTTTGAAATCCAGAAAGAAATTTCGAAGCTTTCACAAGGTGTATCATCGGTGAGTTCTTATTTCACCAGATTTAAGATTTTATGGGATGAACTTGTGCATTATCAATCTTTCTCTACTTGTACCTGTGTTTGTACCTGTGGTTCTCAAAGAAATCAATTGTGTGCTCAGCAAAAAGATCAAGTTTTTCGATTCCTCATGGGACTCAATGATAGTTATTCCACTGTTACTAGTCAAATCTTGATCACTGAGCCACTTCCTGCTTTGAACAAAGCTTATTCTTTGATTCTACAAGAAGAAAAACGTAGGCAAGTTGGTCAAGCTGATTTGGTCATCGAACCAACAACTTTGTATGCTAACAACTCTAATTCTAAGGGGTTTCAAGGTCATCAAGGTTGGAATCAGGGTGTGGTTCATGGCAACCAGAGTGAAAGGAATGGCAATATGAAGAAGGAAAGACCTGTATGCACTTATTGTGGGATTGTTGGCCATATAGCAGATAAGTGCTACAAACTACACGGGTACCCTCTAGGATATAAGCACAAAGGAAAAGCTTCTGTTAATCAGGTCTCTAGCAATGGATCTTTAGGAGGTTTCTTTTGCAACAATGGTGGTTTTGGAAATGTTGCTCCTCAGCCTAATTTTCCTATTCAACCTGACCAGATGCATTATCCTCCACAACCTCAATTCAATGCACCCTAATCTCAATTCAGTGCTCCTCAATGTCCTATCACTCAGAGTCAATGTGAGCAACTGCTTTCTTACCTTGCTTCTCAGTCTAAAGCTTCTCAGCCTTCTCATCAAGCTGCCTCAATCTTGTCTCCACTAAGTGGTGCTGCTGCTAATACAAGCTTTAGTTCTTCCATGCCTTATCTTGCCAATTTTTCAGGTAACCCTTTCTGGCTACCTCCAAACTTTTCCCATTCCATATTTTCTGCACATATAGTTGATAGGCATGCTCATAAGGCCAATGATTGGATTATTGACACTGGTGCATCAGACCATATGGTCCATTCAGTATCCTGCTTATCCTCTATTACCTCTACCATTAATACCTTTGTTTACTTGCCCAATGGAGAAAAGGCTTTGGTTACTCACATAGGCACAGTTCATGTTTCAGATCAACTTACACTATATGGAGTTCTTTATGTTCCTTCTTTCACTTTCAATCTCATCTCAGTTAGTCAGCTCACTAAAACACGTTTTTGTTGTCTTGTATTTTTTGGTTCCTTTTGCTTTATCCAGGACCTGGCCAATTGGAACATGATTGGACTGGGTAAAGCATCAAAAGGTCTTTATCTACTACAACAGAGTCTTTCTCCTTCATCTGTTCTTGCTGCTTCTTCACAGCTTCCTAGTTCAATTCCTTCTGTTAATACTTCTGTCAATAATATTGATTTGTGGCATTTTCGTTTAGGGCATCCTTCTTATGCCAAATTGTCACTGCTTAATCAGCTTGTATCTGGTTCCAAGTTTAATAAAGCAGCTTGTTGTGATATTTGTCATTTTGCTAAACAAAAGAGGTTATCTTTTTCTAGTAATTCTCATGTATCTCATTGTCTCTTTGATCTTGTGCATTGTGACCTTTGGGGACCTTTTTCAGTCCCAACTGTTGAAGGTTACAGATTTTTTCTTACCATTGTGGATGACTATTCTAGATGTACTTAGGTTTATTTGCTTAAATCTAAGTCCGAAACACAAGCTCTTGTTGAACAATTTTCTAACACGGTTGAAACTCAATTTAGTGCAAAAATTAAGTGTCTTAGAAGTGATAATGGCACAGAATTTTTTATGAAGAATTTTTTTAAATCAAAGGGCATTTTGCATCAACTAACTTATGTTGAGACTCCTCAACAAAATGCAATTGTTGAGAGAAAGCATCAACACATTTTAAATGTTGCAAGAGCCTTGAGGTTTCATTCTTCCTTGCCTTTGAAGATGTGGGGTGACTGCATTCTTACTGCAGTCTATCTCATTAATAGGCTGCCTTCAAAACATTTAAACAATAAAACTCCTTTTGAAATGCTTTTTCAAACACCTCCTTCCTATACTCACATTAAAACTTTTGGTTGTTTATGCTTCACTTCCACTCTTTGTCAAAACAGACACAAATTTGCACCAAGAGCTAAGAAATGTGTTTTTCTAGGATATCCCAGTGGTATTAAAGGGCACAAGGTCATGGATTTGGCAACCAACTCCACTTTTGTTTCTAGAGATGTGTTTTTCTATGAACATCTCTTCCCTTTTGCTTCTGGTTCTTCCTCACTGCCCTTATCTGAGTCTTCTTTTCTTGATTCCACTTCATTTGTCTTCCCTCATTCCATTCCTGATTCTTGCATTTCAGATTCAACCTTTTTACACAATAATGTTGTCCTCCCTGATTCTGCAGAACAGTTTTCTAGTCCTCCTTCTCATTCATCACTTCCTCATGTCACTCCACTTCTTGTTGATTCTGAGATTGATACTGTTCTTTTGTATGTCTCTAGGCCAACTTCTCCTTTACCCCTCAGAAAATCCACTAGACCCCACATCCCTCCCTCATACCTTCAAGACTATTCCTGCAAGTCAGTAACTTCCTCACCATCTGCACCTTCCTGTGGCCTACCTTATGACATATTTGCTTGCCTTACCTACTCTAACCTTACCAAACATTACAAGCAGTTTGTTATGGCTGTTGACTCCACTTCACCAGACCCTACCTCTTTCATAAGGCTGTTCAATCTCCCAATTGGAGAGCTGCTATGGATACTGAAATTGCAGCTCTAGAACTCACACACACTTGGACTCTAACCACCCTTCCTCCTGGCAAGATTCCAATTGGTTGCAAGTGGGTCTATAGGACTAAGTACAAATCTGATGGCTCCATTGAAAGGTATAAGGCTCGTTTAGTTGCTAAAGGGTATACACAGAGAAAGGGCCTTGATTATACTGATACATTCTCTCCTGTAGCTAAGTCAGTTTCTGTCAGGATTATTTTATCTCTAGCTGCTGTGAAAGGTTGGACTCTTCACCAAATGGATGTCAATAATGCCTTCCTCCATGGTGATTTGGCTGAGGAGGTTTACATGAGCCTTCCACCTGGTTTTCACAGCAAGGGGGAGTGTACTTCTCCTTCTAATTGTGGTCCTTTGGTTTGCAAATTAAACAAGAGTCTCTATGAATTGAAACAGGCTTCACGGTAGTGGTTTGCAAAATTTTCTTACACTTTGTTGAATTTTGGATTTGTTCAATCCAAGGCAAACTATTCTCTTTTTACATATACTAAAGGTGTTTCTTTTACTGCCCTATTAGTGTATGTGGATGACATTTTGCTCACTGGTAATGATCCTAGCTGCATTGCTGACTTGAAGCATTTGCTTGACACTAAGTTTGGCCTAAAAGACTTAGGCTCTTTGAAGTATTTTCTGGGTCTTGAAGTTGCAAGAAGTGATAAGGGTATAAGCTTGAATCAAAGGAAGTATTGCTTGGAAATTTTGCAGGATACAGGGTTCTTGGGGTCCAAACCACTTAGAACTCCAATGGAACAAAATTTGCACCTTTCAAAGGATGTGGGAAAGCTGCTTCCAGATGCAAGTCAGTATAGAAAGTTAATAGGAAGGTTGCTTTATCTCACGTTAACCAGACCTGACATCACCTATGCAGTACATAGGTGAGTAAGTTTTTAGCTGAACCAAGAGAGCCTCACATGTTAGCAGTTAATAGGGTGCTGCAATATTTGAAGGGTACTCCAAGTAGAGGTCTATTCTTTTCCAACAACTCCAAAATGCAAGTAAAAGCCTTCTGTGATGTTGATTAGGCAGGCTGCCCTGATACCAGAAGATCAATCACGGGTTATAGTGTGGTCTTAGGAGATTCCTTAATCTCATGGAGGTCTAAAAAGCAATGTACTGTCTCTAGATCTTCAGCAGATGCAGAGTACAGATCAATGGCTATAACAACTTGTGAAGTTGTGTGGGTTCTTCAATTGTTGAGAGATTTAAGAGTTGATCATCCATGTAGTGCTCAGCTTTTTTGTGACAACCAGGCTGCATTACACATAGCAGCCAATCCTGTCTTCCACGAGCGAACAAAACACATAGAGGTTGACTGCCATTTGGTCAGGGACAAGATAACAAAGGGTGTGATTAAAACTTTTCATGTTTCAAGCCAGTTTCAAACAGCAGATATCTTCACCAAAGCATTGGGACTTCCAGCTTTTAGCAGACTGATGAATTGTTTGGGTTTAATTGATATTTTCTCCCCAACTCTGAAGACTTCAAATGATCAAGCCAATGATTTTGTAAATCATGACTTGAGAGGGAGTGTTGAATATGCTACTGAGAAAGAAAGGATGAAACAGAGTAATACAGAAATAAAGAAAGAAGGACGGCATAGTTGCAAAGATGACCAAAACGACAAGGTTTATAAGCAAAGGAAGAAAGGAAAATTGAAGGCAAACGACAGCGTTCTACATAAGTGATTGGCACGTGAGGGAGCAGACACGTGAGAGTATTTAGTTCTGTACAGCTGTAATCATGGTTTTGAAATCCGGACCGGACCGTACGGTCCGACCGGAAAAACCGTGAACCTTTCAATTTTACGGTTTTTTAAGCTTCAAGAACCGTTCGATGTGAAAAAAACAGGAATCCGTGCGAACCGTGGTCGGACCGTACGGTTCTGAGAACCGTGGCCGGTTTTTGAGGTTCAAACGGTTCCTCTTTTTTTCAGATCTGGAACCATTGATTTGTAAGGAAAAAAAAAAAAAACACAAAGAAGAAGAAGACGACGAAGAAAAGAAAGCACAAATTCAGGTCTTTGTGGACGAAGCTAAAGTTTGGCTGCCATTTGAAACTCTTTTCTTCAAGGCTTGTGTCTCTGGAACTTCTAGAGCTGATTTGAAGATAGATGATTTCAGTACCTTGTCGTTGCTTTGGAGGCTGAAATTGATTTGGAAGGTGGAGAGAAAACGCGCGTGCTGATTCTTGCAAATGGATGAAGAAAATGCATCCGTGTGCTAATTCTTGCAAATGTTAGATTTGCTTTTTCTAGTTTCTGTTCTCTTTTGATTTTGGTCAATTAGATAATTTGGTGGGTTTGAAATATGTGGTGGAGAGTGATGTTTTGTTTGTCAAATTTGTGGTGGTGTTGATGACTCTGTCAGAGTGATAATGCATCCTAGGGAGTTGGTAAGAGAAGGACACGCAAAGTATCTTTAGTCAATTGATATTTGGGCTGTAGCTGTAGGGATAAGTCTGTCAAAGCCACTCTTCATAAAGTGGCGTTGATGAGTCTGTGTGATAATGCAACCGACTATTATAATAATAATAATTATTATTATTATTATTATTATTATTGAATTGATATTTGGACTTAGCCATTGAAACATGAACTTATAATTTTAAGACTATATATATATATATATATATAAAACAGTAACTCTGAAATTGTAAGTCAAAATAAGAATATATTTATTTATATTTTAGTTAATTTTTTATTTTTACTAATTTAATATATTTATTTATATTTAAATAATTATTAAATTAATTATGACGTCATCACTGTTCGATCTCGGTTTAACCTTGGTTCGACCTTAAAAACTTTGAACCTCTCTTTTTTACGGTTTAATGAACGGTCCGGATTTCAAAACCTTGGCTGTAATACCAGAATCGGTTAATTTGTTAAAAGTTAGTTAGATTAGTTTTTGATTAGTTTTGATTCCTCCTTGCTCTGTAAACGAGTATATAACAGAGCCTCAATGTAATTTAGTTTCAATCAATTCATTTTAATCAATCAGAGTTGGTTTTCACTCAAGCAGTCTCTAGAACCTTTTTGATACTTCTGGCGCCAAGTGAAAAAAAGGGCCACGCTAGAGGTCCTCTCAAACCACCGTCTTGAAACGCTCAAACACGTTCGAGAAGCTGAGATAAATGATTCTATAAAAGAGATATATAAGCTATTGATCAAGAACAACAAGGTGTTATTGGAGATGGAGAGATGGCTTGGGTACACAGCCCTAAACGTTATATGTAGGATGGTTGTTGGACAAAGATTTGGTAAGGCTACGACCAAGGTTGAGAATGATAGAAATGATCAACGCCGAAAGGCATTGAGAGAGTTTTTCGATTTGAGTGGAGAGTTTGTGGTCTCAGATGCACTACCGTATCTAAGGTGGTTTGACGTGGGGAGGAGAAAGAAAGCCATGAAGAAAACGGCAAAAGAATTGGATGATGTAACTAAAGAATGGCTAAAGGAGCATAAGCAGAGGAAAATTTCTGGTGGGATAAAGGAACACCAAGATTTTATGGATGTAATGCTATCCATTGTCACCGATGATGATGAGACTTCCAGTTATGATGTTAATACAATCGTCAAAGCTACATGCTTAGAAAGGTTTTGATAACCCTATTAATTCACATAGTATAATATATTTCCAAAATCCCATTTGCTACATATATTGAATTAGGTTAACTTGTTACACACACGTTATTTTAGACAATTTTTAACAAATGAAAAAAAAAAAATAATAAAAAAACTGAAATTATAACCAATTTTCATTTTTGCAAAATTGTATAAATTAATTTTTTTAATAAACACTGCTCTACTAAATTTGTATTGAATTCGAAGAGTAACAATTAAATTTCTTAGATAGATAAACACATGGCCTATATTAGAAATACAAATTTTTTGTACTACTTTTTGTGTTCCATTTTATATTTTACGAAGGTGAGGAACTAATTTACTGAATAATTTAAGTTATTTTTCACATCATATGGCATACAAATTGATGATTGACACATGACTAGAAATGGAAAATAGATGACTGAAATTTACTTTGTTTCCAGGAATGTGGAGAATTGGAGACAAGGAGAAGCCATGCTAGCTTTCTTACTCAGTGCTTTGTTCTAACAAGATCTTTTGTGAACATGAATCGTGATCTTGGCTACTATTGGTTGCGCCTAATAATTTATATCGCAATAGATCTAGGCCTTGGTCTCGTGTTTTTCAATGTTGGGCATAGATATGCTTCAATTCAGGTAAGAGAGTATCAAAATAATTCAGGCACAAGAGAAACTATAGATAATACTGTTCAGACAAGCAAGAATAGAACAAGTATAAGTTGATTTCATTCTTGCATGTCACATTACATGATTAAATTTATAATTTCCTAATAACAACCAAATTTTTGGGATAATCCACAACTTAACATTGTATGACATGGTTGGATTTAAAATTGAACATTGTAATTTTGGTTGTTTCAGGCTAAAGGTGAATTGCTTTCATTTGTAGCTTCATTCCTAACGTTCATGGCCATTGGTGGATTTCCCTCCTTTGTGGAGGACATGAAAGTATTTGAAAGAGAAAGATTAAATGGGCATTATGGTGCTGTTGTATTTGTTATTAGCAACACAATCTCTGCTGTGCCATACTTGATACTGGTTGCAGTTTTTCCTGGAGCAATTGCTTATTACCTCCCTGGACTACGTGAAGGACCTGAATACTTTTTGTACTTTTTTCTAGTGGTATTTGCTTGTATGCTGTTGGTCGAGAGCCTAATGATGATCGCTGCAAGTATCGTGCCCAATTATCTAATGGGCATAATAACTGGCGCTGGAATTCAAGCGCTAATGATTTTAGTTGGTAGCTTCTTCAGATTGCCAGATGATCTTCCTAAACCAGTGTTTAAATACCCATTTCATGAGATTGCTTTTCATAAGTATGCTTTCCAAGGAATGTTCAAGAACGAGTTCGAAGGAGCAGTATTTTCCAATGACCAAGCTGGAGGGCCACCCATCATCACTGGAGAAGTAATTTTAAGAGTTTTGTGGCAAGCTGAAATGGGTTACTCTAAGTGGGTCAATCTTGCTGTCTTGCTAGGAATGGTAGTTATTTATCGACTTATGTTTTTGGGAATCATCAAGGCTAATGAAAAAGTCAAGCCTATGACTAAGGCTTTAATTTCAATGTCTCCCATGCTAAATACACAGGTTACAGTGACTGCTTCTTCTACACCCTTAAAATGAGAGATAATGTAGGGTCTGTTTGGATATCGCTTATTGCTAAAAACTGAAAATACTATAACAAAATAATTTTTAAATGTGTGAATAGTACCGTAGGACTCAGTTTTAAAGTTGTAAAAAAAAAATACTTGCAGGTCCAGTGAACAGTCCACAGGACCCACCAAAAAAAACATTGGACGCTGGGTCCCACGATACTATTCACACATTTAAAAATTATTTTGCTACAATGTTTTCAATTTTCAGTAACAAGCAGTATCCAAACAAACCCGTAGTACAAGTTTTTTAACTTTTAGCATAATGGATTCTACTAGAAAACAATCTATGTGAAGTTCTGCTTATTTATCGAAAGAAATAAGACTAGTTTGATTGGTAATGGTATAGGTTTCTTAAACTTTCTTTCAAAAACTTATGACGGAGAAGTTGACGCAGGCTCTGTTTATTTTGTTATAAAATGCTTTTTAGAAAACATATTAAGCATTTTTCGGTATTTGTTCTGCTGTAAAAACTTGGTCAAACTTGAAAACATTTTCTGTTGATCGGAAAATGGGTGTAACCAATTGTAAAACGTTTTACATAATTCATTTATTCTTGGCTCGCATGAACCCCTCCCCCGTGTGAGATATCACATTGTTTGTGGAATCCTGGACGCTGCCGAAGTATTATCCACTTACTTATCTTATGTTTAGTAACTAGTTGAATTTTATTTTATTCGAATACAAAACTATCAATAGATTCTATGTCAATTAAATATGACAATAATGACATAATCATACCATTCTAATTTGGATTGGAAAAAAAAAAAAAAAAAAAAAGCTAAAGTCAAATGGTCCTCTCTTCTCTCTTTCTAGCATATAGGGATTAGTGGCCTAATGTCATAGACAAGCAGTGGTCGTTGGCGCTGAGAGATGGCAATTTGTGGTTGCATTTGCAATGATCGCAACTATGTTTCGCCAATTTACAACTATGGTTACACTGATGGTGGATGGGGGTGTTGATTTGGTGGGGTTGTGCATGGTGGTAGATTGAGGTGTGTGATAGGAACATGCTTTCACCAACCACCTAAATATGCGTGTCTTTTTTTTTTAAAGGATTTTCAAGAATGTAACCAAACACTGAAAAATAACACATTTTCAACTAAAAACATTTTATAACAAAAAAGATCATTATTAGTAGCTAAGTTATTAGTAACTCGTCATTGAATACAAGCTTTGCACATATGAAATTGAATTTGAAAGAAATTAGAATTGGAAGCAACACCAACAACTTATATCAAGGATTTGATACGATGTAAAAATTACGGAGTCTCAAATCAGGGACGGACTCGGGGGGGGCAAAGGGGGCCCGGGCCCCCCCGGGCCCAAAATTTTTTTTTTTTTTAATATATAAAATTTTCAAAAAAAACAAGAAATTAAGGGCTTGCCCCCTTGGTTTTTAGCTTCGGCCCCCCTGGCTTAAAATCCTGGGTCCGTCCCTGCCTCAAATGTATGAGTGGGATTGGTAGAACAAGATCCTCTCAATTTCACTTGAATTAGAGAGTCCATTTCATCATTAAGATTTTATTTTTTGAATCTAATAGTGCAATGCCAAATTATTTAAAAATTTTGAATCACATGATAATTTTTACACTTTTAGATTTGTAAAATTTAATCTCGACTATAAAATTGATCCATTTCAAATAAATACGATTATTTTTCAAGACAAGAAAGGCAAGTCAGTGATAGGCATCAACACCCTAGACCCAAATGAGATGATAACACGTGATCAAAAATGGATACATGTCACTATTGTAACAGGTCTAATTCATCTTAACACTGAACTCAAGTTTGCAGAGTTTAAAACCCGGGAGCATACTTGGCACGTGGCATGCAAGTGTCAAGCAAACGGTATAAGATCTGGAAGAGCCCTGCGAGCATACTCTCTATTTTTTTCTATTTTTGAGTTGAGAGAGAGGGAGAGAGAGAGAGAGAGAGAGATGGAGGAGTACGGGGATCTAGACATGGTTAACACAGAAAACACCAACAACACCAATGAAGAGGTAATGCTTTTTTTCCTTTTCTTTTATTCGATTCATTTATACCCTTTAGCATCAAATTTTTTTTTTTTTTTTTTTATCGAAACCCTAATTGTGAAAACAAAAAATGGCAAAAGCAGGAGGGAGTGGATGTGGATGACATGAAGAAACGGTTGAAGGAAATGGAGGATGAAGCGGCTGCACTGCGTGAGATGCAAGCCAAGGTCGAATCCCAGATGGGTTCTGCTCAAGGTTTTCTCTTCTTTTGGTTTTTTTTTGGGTTTAATTTCACAATGTCACAGATTATAATTTTTACTGAAATTGATTACAAATATAGGAAAAATGTTAAAGATTGAAGTAGTATCATTATATGGGTCGGAGCATATACCAGAGATTGGTGTAACGGTTTCAATTTGAATCATGGGTTCTGAGGGTGATAGCCTTTTGGAGTCCCAATATCCTTATTTTTATCAATTTTCATTATCTGAGCTAATTCTTTATCCAAAAAATGAAATATATAGAGCAACACCTTTAAGAGATGTGCTATGGCAAGTGCCTTTTGCTCAAGCGATATGTTGCTGCAACCACATCTGCTAAACCCCGCAAAAGTGTAGTGTATTTGGTCATAATGTTAGGGGAATTTTTTTGTGTTTAATGAAAAATATATATATTTTGTGGATAAGCTAAGAAATTTAACACCTCATTTTAGAGAGGGAAAAAAAAAAGGATGGCCATTTAGTTTTAATGGTAAGTCACACATGCATCCCTCCACCTATAAGGCTATAACTTATAAGGGGAGAAAATGCCAGTTGAGATAGAGGCATTGAGTTCATTGGTGTAAATGGATGGCTGTATCACTTTATATTAATGATGATGATGACTACATTCACACATATCTCTGTACGTTTCTTGCTTTTTTTGTTCTTCCTCTTCCCCTTTTTTTTTATAAAAAAATATTTATGTTTTTTAATATATCTTTGTGCAATTAGATCCTGCTAGTGCAGCTGCATCACAGGCAAATCGAGAGGAAGTGGATTCTCGATCAGTGTTTGTTGGCAATGTAAGTACCCTTTTTATTATATAATGTGTTGTTTGGCTATGTAGAATTGAGTTCCTTCCAAGTAGCATAAAAATGGAATCCTGAACAGAAAAACTATTCTTCATATTAGAAAATTTAAGTTAATAAAAAATAGGACTATACATTAAGAAAGTATATTGCTGGAACTAAAATGGAAGTTTTTCAAAGTTTGACGTAGGTAATAATTTAAATTTAAAGCCAGGTAGAGTTCCTGCTCAAACACCGAATGCAGCTAGATTAACCTTTTCAGAATATGCTGGTACTCTTATTTTGAAATAGGGTGTGCACTACATGCTTACACTCTGCATGGAGTTGTGCTTGAGTAAGTTTGTAAGAGTAAGGGAAAAATATCTAAATGTTTTATTCTTGATTCTACTTTAACATTCAACTTTCATATAAGCATGGTAAAAGGAGAATAAGGCCTATTTGTATATGCGTTTAGAAAACAGATTTTGAAAATTGTTATAGAGAGCAAGAAGAAAAATAAAACATGTTTTCAGTGGTTCTGTTTGTCCTAAACTGGAAACAAAAACCAGAAACATGCTCTATTTGTTATTATGCTCAACATAATTGACATTTTGACTACAAGGTTATGGCTCTCCTTCCAATCCTCCCCTTTTCAACCAAACAATAGGAGGAAGAGGTGCACTTCTTTCCCTTTCCCTTCCCCTCTTCATCCCTCTTACTGTTCCTATTAACAGGAATCAAACAGGCCCTAAAATGTTGGATTGAAACAGTAAAATTGAACAATATTTTGAAAATTTTTAAATGCCATAGGGGATTAGCGAATTCGTCAATTGTTTTAGATGTACAGAATCTGAACAGCATTAGTAATCCTTTCTTAAATGTCTGGTTTTGGTTCCAATGATTCTTGCTATTGGATCACAACTTATTAACAACAACAAAAATAAACAAAGCCATAGTCCCAAAATTTTTTAGTCATCTATGGATCCTTAATATATTAGTTAGGGTCGGCCATATGTATTATTTGCCTCCATTTTTCTCTATCTAAAGTCATATTCTCCGTTACTCACTTAATTGACGTGTCTTTTTTTATTACTTCTACTAATGTGAGTTTTGGTCTTCCTCTACCTTTTTTTCATTCCCTCAACTTGGATAACAACTTATCCATTGGTTGTTTTCCCCTCAAGAAAGGACTCGTGCTTCAACCCTGGAGTTTCTTGTAATTGTTCCTTTTTGTTTTGGTTATTATGGTCATCTTGTGAGTTTGATTGAGATCCTAGACTGGCCTTCTCATGTTGTTTGTGTTTTCCATGCTTGTGCAGTTGTATTTGGCTGCTAAGAAAACCATCAATTTAGAGTTATTTAGCTACTCCCATCCTTGAAGAGTTCTGAAATCGTACTATATTTAGTGAACTTAATCCATTTGACTAGATGGGCGTGATTTTTCATGTTCTTGTTAATTATTCTGAGTTGAGATATGCGTGTGAACGTGCGCTTAGGATTTTCTAAGTTTCAGTATCTTGCTTTGACTTTGTGTTTGACTAAAATCGCAGGTCAGGCTTCATTCTTCAAGTTTTCTGATTAACTGGTGCTGGGGTTCGAAGTATTTCTGATGAAATACAGCTGGGCTAGGAAAAGAAAATAATTAATGAAATTCAACAGAAAGAGAAAAGGGGGGGAAAAAGAATGAGAACAAAAAAGAAATATAGGAATGCAGGAGAAAAAAACAATAATGAGTGTTGTTAAAATTTTTTGAAAAAAAAAAAAAAAAAATTGAAGGTTCCCGAAAGTAAAATTTGAGAAGATAAAAGTAATGAAAAGGAGGGAAAGAGAAAAAAAAAAAACAATGTGAAAGAAGCATCTCACCAATTGACATTTGGAAAGGAGGAGATAAATATTAAAAAAAAAAAAAAGCACTGGATTATAATCACTTTTGTTGCTGTAAACACTGCTACTTGGGCTGGGATGGTCAGAGGAATAGATATTGTTCAAGATTCCTAACCCAGACTCAAGCAGTTGTGAGGTGTAATGTGCCTTGAAGATTAAGGAGTAGGCTTGGGTATATCTGTCTTATTTGCAAAGCCAGCTGCTGCTTTTGGTGGTGAATATTGCTCGAGGAATGTTTAGGTGTTTTGCTATCGATGGTGAGGGGTCTTGGATCTCCTTTTTTTTCCCCCTCACTTGGAATAAATGGGGATCTCTATATCTTTCCAATTTTATTATTTGCTTTTCTTTTTACTACTGAAAAGAAGATCACTAAAATAACCAAACAAGTTGATATATATCAAACAACCTATCAAAAAAAAAGTTGATATATATCAAACATGAAAGCAAAACAAAGTTAATATATGTCAAACAGTCAATAATTATCCTGTTGATTTCTAGAAGTTCCATGGGCAGTTAGTTTATATAGTTTGGCATTATTTTGAGCACATTATCTTGGTGTCAAGGACCTTGAGGCTTGAACCTACAAAGTTGTATTAATTTTTGGCTCAAAATACTTAGATTTTACATGCTTTTTTGAGGGAACAAATGTTTACATTAAAGTTTTGTCCAGAGACCTTACATATCATGTGCATGTAGTTTTGGCATTGGAATTCTATATTAGATTTTGTTCGTCATCATCTGATGTAACTGTTATCAGAAATTCTATGAGAAACTTTAGGCCCATTGTAGCTTTAAATATTTAGGTAAAATGTTCAATTAACCCAAAACATTAAATGTTAATTGTGATCAAGATTCCCCAATTTTGCTTTTCTTCCTTTGATATGGTAGTAGCTATCTTTGTCTATCTTTTATATTTTGGTGGAAAATCTAAGGTTTCCTAAGAACGGCCTATTTGGTGACAATGTATGTTATTTGTTTTATACCTATGCTATGTCTAATTTTCAGCCTAAATAAATTTCATAGAAATTGGTGTGGGAAACTCATCCAAGTGAATCAAGCAAAAAGTGTTAAGGACATCGATGGAGGGGTGGGATTGAGGCTTAATTATAACCATTTACGTCTTATTTTAAAAGTAACGCTGGTAAAGAACATGCTTGTTACCTCAATTTGAGAGCCAGACCACTCTGGCTGCATGAACCCTGTAAGCCAGAATTGTAAATTTTATTTTATTTTCTTAGCTTTTTTCTAGACAAATAGGGGAGGGGGATGGTGGGAATTGGACAGGGTATCTCTCAAACCCCATCAGAATTGGACATTTTCTGAATCAGATTAATGCATCTTTTTTATTATTATTATTATTATTAGTAAGTCACATGTGCACAAAATGGGTTTTGAATCCACAATCTCATCCTCCACCCATTCTTGTGAGAGGAGGAAGTTTATCTGATGTAATGGAGAGTTAAAGTAGTTTTTCTGCTCAAATGAGTTTAGTTGGTTGTACTAGTAACAGGTGGTTTTGACTGTTTGTCTTGTAGGTAAGTTGTAACACTAAATTGATCTGTTAGGCTTATTATTTGATTGTTCTGTTTTCTTTGCTTGGTTCTTTTTCAAAATTGTTCTTTTGGGCTCAAACTGGGTTTGCAGGTGGATTATTCATGTACTCCTGAAGAAGTACAACAGCATTTCCAGACATGTGGTACAGTGAACAGAGTCACTATTCGGACTGACAAGTATGGCCAACCAAAGGGTTATGCTTATGTGGAGTTCCTCGAAGTAGAGGCTGTTGAATTGGCTCTCCAGCTGAATGAATCTCAACTACATGGACGTCAATTAAAGGTGAAAGCAGCAGTTTCCATCTGCCCCATCAAAAAATAACTCTTTTTGTGTTAAATTTCTTAAGTACAAATAAGGATTAGGATAATTTTCACTCAAAAGTTATTTTTCTAGTAAAGAGATGCTTAACCTAATGAACGGTCTAAATTACAACAAAATATCACCATTATACACAAATGGGTGGTGCACTACCTTAGGGTCTCTGTTATTATTATTCTGATTTTGGAGCTTCAGTTCTGATTTGTGTTTGATTTTTAACCTTTACAGGTGCAAGTTCCATACTCTCTTTATTTATTTTTTCAACCATGTGAACCTTTTTAATGTGTTTGCAGGTGACTGCTAAACGGACCAATGTACCTGGGATGAAACTATATCGTGCTCGTCGACCCAACCCCAATATGCGATCCAGAAGCCCCTTTATACCTGCTCCCTTTGTATTCTCCCCTTATGGATATGGGTATGCTTCTTGACGATTGCCTCCTCTTGGTCGTTTTCTCCCGCACCCTATGTTTTCTTAGATTTGGTATTTGACTGCATTTCCTGAAATCTTTTGAGTAAATCATCAAAAATATTTATGATGCAGGAAGGTTCCAAGATTCAGAATGCCAATGCGTTACAGTCCATACTTCTGAACATTCACCTTTGTTTGAGACAGATATGCTTCCATATGTCATCTCATGGATAATGTTGGATAGATGTAAGGGAGAGATTTGTGCTACTTTGGCTGATGTGGTTAATTGTTTGAGATTTGAGGATTTTGTTCAGTTCATTGAAAACAGTATAGATTTAATGTTTGCACCTGCTATGCTTCCTATGTTATATATATTACTGTTTGGAATTTGCCAGGGAAGCTTCCATTGCAGGTTTTTGCTACTGGTAGCTTGTTTGGTTTGGCTAGCTATTTCTTGCTGCTCATATCCCATTACATGAAATTAAGGATGTGATATGACCTGGTTTTGGAACTCACAGAATATGGTGAGTTTGCATAGATTTTAAGAGAAATTGGAGGAAGGGTATAAAAAATTAGTTGCTGCTATTGTTATCCTGCCTAGTAAATTGATTATTTATGCGGAAACTGGAAGCGTAGGTTTGTAATTTTCCTTGCATTTGAATGTTGGGAGACGTTATGTATAACAACCAGTGTATATCTATAATTTTTTTACAAATTTAATTAGGTATTTGTATATCTTATGATATTATACACGATATAAAAAAAATAAAAAATTGATTCACGATACAATTCACATTTTGACAACTATGATATCCAATATTAGGACACCAATGCCTATGTTTAAATGGTAGATGAAAAAATAGTTGTGACCAATGTTGAGTTCTCTGTGGGAGTGTTGATTATGAAGTTCATAAATACGCATTAGGCTTTTTCAAAGTTCACAAATACACATTAGGATTGCTGGTTGACACTGACGAATTGAATCAAATGGGTTCCATTTCGGTCCAGCCCAACAATTTTAAAAATTGAATAAATTATAAATTGTTTTCAATTCAGTCTTATATGTTTTATTTATTTATTTATTTCAATCCTTTAACTTTAATTATTTTTCAATTACGTCTTTCCGCTTGTTATGTTCAATCACCCAATTTTTTAATCCTTTTAACTTTAATTTGTTTTCAATTTTGTCTTTCCGCTTGTTATGTTCTATCTAACAATTTGGGACAGAAGGTGAATATCGCAATGTCTAGCAGGGGTTTTTCCATTCATCATTGTAAAATTGGTAAATAATATTTCAAAACATCAAATTGATCCTCTCTTACTCTTCCTAAGTTTTGTACTTTCAAGTTTCATCCAGTGGAAATTTTAGTTCTAGCTATAGCCCAGTTACTGTTGCATGACTCTTTTTTTGGTTACTTCAGGGCTCTCTTTATTTCATCATATTTTCAAGAAAGTAGGTCTAACTGACTGTTTAAGGTGGTATGGAGTTTGTGGATTTCAGTTAACTCAACTGATAAAGTCTCTGATGGTTGTATAAGAGATCTGGGGTTCAATTCCCACCTACACCAAAAACTGATTGGTGTTTTGGTCTGATGATAAAGAGCTATCATCAGGAGCGAACGCCATAGGTTGAAAATCTCTCAAAAAAAAAAAAAGGTGGTATGGAGTCTGGACTATGGCCATTCAGTTTGTGTTATAATCAGGTAGTTGGTGGTCTTTTTGGGACCTCAGCCTCGCTACCTCAATATTCAAGCTTACAGCGGTACCTAATACGCTTGGCAATGGTGGAGAGATTTGTGGAGAGAGAAGTAGGCTGAACCAATAGTAGCGAGTTTGAATACAAGAAAGACTCTAAAACAAGTGACAGAAATGAAGAGCACCTTAAAGCTAGACGCAGACTAGTTGTGGAAACTAATGAGCTAACTATCACTTCATTTAGGTCCAACTCCATTATGTGCCTTTTGAGTACCAATTTCCCAGCTTTGCACCACAATTGGAAAGAATTACATGCCTCGGAACATAAGGTCACTAAATCAGGTGAAAAATCAAAACACTGAGCAAGATCTGTTTCCATGTTATTGTGAGGTTGGAAATAGAAATAAACAGAAATGAAGAAGTGATATGCTGGAAGAAGTGAAAAGAATTAAGAGATGCCACGACTTCAATGAGGGTCCTGGCAGATGTATTATTGGGTGGTGATTTGCTTGAGGAAGATAAATGACGAGTTACAAACTGATTGGAGATGGTGAAGAATTGGAGGACACTCACATCACATCTCAGACTTTCCAGTCACTTTATTGGTTCATCTCACGGTGAGAGATTTAGGAAAATTGTCTCACAACTTAAGTCAACATGAAACTCTTGCATTGGAACTACACGGAATTGAGCAACCCCTTTATAGTTTCATGATGATAAAAAGATTGTCATGGAACTCAAGCCTTCTTTGTGTTTCCTAATTGAGGCTAAAAAGGAAATTAGCATGGGCAAGATTTTCAAAATTTGGGAATTTGAAGAATGTTTTGAAGTTCGAAGAATGGGGTCTAAGTGGTGGACTAACTTTGGGTTGGAAAACAGGGTTATAGGTAAACATTCTGGAAAGAAATAACAATCTAATTCATATGGAGGTATTTGATGGGAAAAAAAAGGAAGATCTATCTTGCTCTTCCGTTTATGGCCACCTAGAGGTCTCAAAGGGAGAGGAAGTTTGGCAACTTTGGAAGACCTAGGTAGAAAAGGTCCAAAGAGTTGGTTATGTTGAAGATTTTAATCAAGTGCTAAATCTAGAATAGACATGCATTCTTTCAAGGAATGCACTATTCCTGGATTTAGTAGCTTAATCATGAGTAATTGAACTCTTTGAAAAGAGCCTAAAGTTCACGTGAATGAATGAAAGAGAAGGTAAGGACTTAAAGGATTGATAAAGCCTTTTGGAATGAGCTTGGATGAACACTTTTCAAGAGGATGCATTATGATCCCCTACAATAACACTTGTGTGACCACCATGAATGATGAAGATAATGCCTTACTTTCTTGGAATGGGCTTGCGAAAGAAGGATCAATGGGTCTTAGAATTTCCTAATTATCCATTGATAGCCCCTCCTTTTAGAATTGGATCATAAAGCCACATGAAAATCTCTCGGACAAAGAGCAAAGAGCCAAAGATTGAGCTTCGGCTAAGACCAATAAGTTTCCTTATGACTTTGTTGTATAAATGAAGTCATGCACCCTGACCCTTAATAGCTAGAAAGCAATTGGATTCCGATATCTTCTTTGACTTTGAAGATTCATAGAAATGAAAGATTTGAAGGTTGAAAAGTGAAAACTAGGTTGATAAATTTGATCCAAATGCGATGAAGAACTTGCTAAATGAAATCATAAACATGATGAAGAGAAGACTTCTTTTGATGTAAAATTACTCCTGGTAAGGGGAATTTGTCGTTGTCGATCATCTAGAACGTTGTTGAGACCAAATTAGCCAAGGCTATAAAATATAAACTTTCTATATTCTATTAGTATGATTCAGAGTCCAATTCTATTTTTGTTTTTTAGTCTAGGAAGTATTTTGAATGCGTGTCCGTTGAACACTCTTGTTTCTAACAAGAGGAAGTTAAACTGTGTGAAGAATATAAAAAGAGAGGGACTGAGAATAATCTGTATATTGATATATATTCTGTTTGTGTAACACTGAGTTTTATATAAGTACAATACGTGTGAAGTACAAGTACAATACTCTGGGCCTAAGTTCAGTGGGCTAGACTAACATATGTGCTAACACTTTTCTTATATCCTGAATTTAAGCATTTTGAAGAGAGGAACCCTTCATTCCTAGGGGGGAGAACTTAAATATAATGAAAGAAAGCAATTGGAATATATGGCTTTCCCACAACATTGTTGAATGCTTCAAGGCTCAATCATCTTAGTTCATATTTATAAAAATAAAATTTGTCCTAGAAGTGGCTTTGAGTCGCCAAGCACCCAAATACTGTATAAGGCAAGTCACAAAGAAAAACTTCTAAAAGATCTCGCACTTTTTTATATTCATATAAAATAAATTTATGTTAACGAATAATAATTTGTTTTTTCAAATTTAATAAACTTTAATCCTTACATTCAAAATTCCAAATACAATTCTAATAGTTCACGCTAATAAGTAAAAAAAAATTATTTCATTTATGCATCTGTAATGCATTACATTATTATCAAAGAAAAGGTTTTTTTTTTTTTTTTTTTTTTTTTTTTTTAACCAACAAAGAATATGTAAAAAAAACGTGAATAAGGGTTGAGCCGTTGAAGGTAAACAAGTGAAGTGGGTGAACAGTTGAAATTGAGCCTTGGGCCTCTTCTTTGTTTTATGTTTTAGGTTGTTTAATTAAGCCTATGCTCTGCCCAGGTTTTGGCATTTTGTTTTATTTGCGAAATTTCGTGCTCACCAACACCAAATTTGTTCTATATTTTTATCTTTTATTTTTGGGGGAGACATTTTGAAATCAATACGAAGAAAAATTCTTTTTGTAGTAGGATTCTGTGGTCAATATAAGTCCTTATTTTTTAATTAATAATTTGTAGGAGTAAAATATAAATTTTTTTAAGTAAAACCGAGCAAAGCCACTTGTATATATATCATACCATTTTATCTCATAAAGACTCAACTTATATGATAAAATTTTATCTTTTATACGAAATTAGTTTCCCAACTGTGAGTCTATATAATGAAAACATAAAAAAGAATAAAGAAGTTGATATCAACAAAACCTATAAATAAATAAAAAATGAAAAAAGAAAAAAGAAAGAAAGAAAACGTAAAAATCAAAGATGATTGAATTTTAAAAAAACTATTAATATAAAGTAAACGTAGACATTTAAAAAAAATGTTAATATCAATTATCAAAGAAACAGAGTAAAATGTATTTAAATAAGAGAAAAGAATAGTACAGAAAAAGAATGAAATAAAATTAAGTAATCTTATTTGAATGTTTTAAAATAAATGAATGAAAATGAATATAATGTATCATTTTTAGAAGAAAATGAACATAAATGTAAGTAACCTTATTTGGGAGTAATATAGAGGAAAATGAATGAAATCATTTTATAACAATATTACTATTAAATCCTTATTTAAAAATAAATGGCTGAATATATATGGGTTTTTTGAGAGTTTTTGTAAAAAAATTTATTAAATTTAATTTCATTCCTTCCAATTCCTCCTAATTTTTTAGGAATGAAAATTTGAGATTTTGAGGCAATAGTGAGAAACACGTATTCCCTCCTACTCATTCCATTTTCTCAAACTTAAACTTCCAAACAAAGAAACGCGATGTCAGTAATTTACAATAATAAAATTTGAACAATTTTAAATTCACCTAAAATAAAATAATAATAAAAAGAAGTAAATTCTTTGATTAAAGATAAAGAAATAGTAATTTCAAATTTAGAATTAGGAAGGGCCACTTTTCTTTTGCTAAAAAAGAATGCGATTGTGGGGTCAAAGAATTTGGCAACCGCGACCCATTTTATACTAAGCCTAAGGCCCATGCCGAGGAGGAAGAAATGTCCGAGGACGAACGAAGGAAGTCCAAAGTACCAAGAAATATCGCCGAGGACGATCCTGTCCTCGGCCCACCGAGATCATAGAAGGGAAAAGCAGCACGCCATCAAAGGCAGCCTCCCAAAGTATCCCAAGGAAAAGGACAAGTACAATGGGATGGCCATGAGAGCATGGTAGAGGAGCAATTCAAGGAGAAATTGTCACCTCCGCATTTAATGCCCCCAACTAATGTCCTAGCCGCATTAATGAGGAAATGACTCCTAAACAGTGCTGTCTTGGTTGCTGCAACTCACAGGAGGTTTGGGAAACTGGCTGATGGGACAAACACTTAAGTAGTGACCTGCATGATCAACAAATGGAGGGCCAAGATCAACTGGAATGGGCTATATAATGTAATAAATCCTCCAAAATAGGGGGATCGAAAATTAGAAACAGAAAATAGAGTAGTAATTTGTATCATCTTTGTAACCCTTGTAACCTAGCTCTGAAGAAATAATAAGAACAACAAGCTCCTCAGACGAGGGCCGAGGACCGAACTTCACACTTTAGTCCACGTCCTTGTCATTCAACCCATTTTATAACCATGTCTAGTTGTTGTAACCCTCACTGAGACCTAGTTCTTCAACCCATTCTCTATAAATTTATTGTATTGGGCTAGTGAGGTTTGAGCCCACCCATCCAATAGCAAAAGTGCTCAAACCTAGTCCCTACAGCGATTTCTCTCATTTATTTTATTTAGTATTAATTAAAAAATAAAACTATTAAGCGGTTGATTTGTACTTCAATTTGGATTGAAAATCTATGACTTTATCTCAAATTATTTCAAAATAGAAATATCTAGTCTAATTCTATCCTTTAAGATAAAAAATGATATTATAATTATACCACCATTAAAAATTTAATACTGTCAAACAAGGGAAAAAATAATATTATAAAATTATTATTTTTATTTATTTTTATTTCATTTCCCACAACTTCTAAACTTATTATATGTAAGTTCCAATTAACTCAACTGATAAAATCTTGGATTGTTGAATAAAATATCTAAGATTCAATTTCTGCCTACACCAAAAACTAGTTGTTGTCTTGATTTAATGATAAAAACATAATCATCAGAAGCGAACACCATAAGTTTGAAAAATTAAAAAGTCCACATGGTAAACCATGTCACTTGTCTACCATTCCACTAAAAGTATTCCATCTTTTTAAAATTGTTGAGTAGCAATTTATGTTTAAAAAATAATCTATCCCCTACAAAAAAGCTTATTAGTATACAGTATGCCATATTATATTGAATTTTGATTGATTTCTTCGGCCATTGACACATATATGTTAGTATATAGTATATACCCGCTTTCAAAATCCCATCAAAAAAAAAAAAAAAAAAAAGCCTAACCTGTCGCTCTGCTTCTCAAAAATGGCATTCACAGCCGCCTCTTCTCTCTCCTCCAAATATCTCCTCCTCTATCCACACCAACCTTTCACACCCATCTTCAACTCCAAGCCCCGCCACCACAAACCCATCTCAGCCATCCAGGCCGCCGACTCTTCAAAGTCCTCTAAATCAACAGACGTCGCTACAAGCAGCACCACCCCAGTTCCCATTCAATGGAGCCTCGAAAGCTGGAAATCCAAGAAGGCTCTTCAGCAGCCAGAATACCCGGATCAGATAGTGCTGGACTCAGTTCTGAAGACCCTGGAGTCATTCCCTCCAATCGTGTTTGCTGGCGAAGCCAGGAGCTTAGAGGACCGTTTGGCTGAGGCAGCTCAAGGAAAAGCGTTTTTGCTTCAAGGTGGTGACTGTGCTGAGAGCTTCAAGGAGTTCAATGCCAACAACATTCGTGACACCTTCCGTCTTCTTCTCCAGATGAGTGTTGTTCTCATGTTCGGTGGCCAAATGCCCGTAGTCAAGGTCCTTCTTTTCTCTCTAATTTTTTTTTTTATCTCTATGTCTCTGTTTCTAATAGTTTTTGGGAATATACATGCATGGTGGTGTGTTGAAACTTATGTTGAAAGAGTTGAAATTGTGGATTGAAGAATAATAAGTCGGCTTTTTTTTATAAAAAAAACTTGGGATCATCATCATAGTGAATTTTCTCTTTGTTTATGGTGTTTTCATAGTTGTATAGTGACTTTTAGGAAATATCTTTTGAGCTGGATTTTGATATGTTTAGATGTTATAAGTAAGAAAATTAGTGATCATAGAGCTTGAAGGTTTGGATTACTCCATAAAAACTTGAAGATTTAGTAACTGAATTTGAAAAGGCTGAAACTGGAATTTTTCTCATATGTCATATTGGCATTTCTTTTAAGTACGAAGTGATTCTAGAGAATTTGCACGAGTTGACTTTCGGATGGAGTATTATAGTACTAAATTGTGGATAATTTGCAAAGCTGAGATAATTGTTTGTTGTTTTTCTCAGTGAATGTTGATTTAAGAATTGTAATTCTATATGACGGTATTTACATTGAATAATTTGAAAAAAAAAATGTGATTTAGGTGGGGAGAATGGCGGGTCAGTTTGCGAAGCCAAGATCAGATCCAGTTGAGGAGAAGGATGGAGTGAAGCTGCCAAGTTACAGAGGAGACAATATCAATGGTGATGCATTTGATGCAGAATCAAGACTTCCAGATCCCGAAAGGATGATTAGAGCCTATTGCCAATCAGTCTCAACTTTGAACCTCTTAAGGGCATTTGCCACAGGAGGATACGCAGCAATGCAGAGAGTCACCCATTGGAATCTTGATTTCATGGAGCACAGTGAGCAGGGGGATAGGTATATTTCTTATTCAAATAGTTTAATTAGATATTCTAGCTATTTAGCTTGGTTTTTGGGTTTATTTAAAGTTTCGCACAATTTTTTTTAATTGTTTTAACCATGTAATGGAATAAACAATTAAGAAGACTTCATCTCACCTTCCATGTGTTTCTGCTTGTTCATTTTTACATTAAATAGTTAGATATTGTTTTGAAGTAGTTACCAGCTGTCTGTGTTATTTTTTGTAAATAGACTTGTGAATCAGAAGAAAAAAAAAATCCTTGGATAGCATTTTTGTAAAATCTCATTTCTATATAATTATTAGATGTAACATTTTTTGAGTGCTCTTTTTATCTTTAAAAGATGGTGGAAATAAAATGAAAATTGCAGGCCTCCCATCTTTAATCCCAAGCAAATGTGACAAAGAAAAAGCTTGCTTTGTTTAGCTTTTTGTGACTTTTGTAGTATCTTTTCTTGCTGAGAATTAAATAAATGATTATTCTCCAAAATGAAGAATATGGATTACTTTGATTTCTAGGAACTAACTTCCAGATAAATTTTTCTGAACTCCATCTTGTGGCTTCATTAACTTCTTCAATGAGTTGACTTAGTTTAGTTCTCAAGAGAGTTACACCTTAAGTTCTGTTTCTATAAGTCTAGGAGGATTTTCAGGAATTAGCATGTTCTTGCCATGGCTTGACAGGTACCGTGAACTGGCTCACCGAGTTGACGAGGCCCTTGGATTCATGGGTGCTGCTGGACTCACTTCAGACCACCCAATCATGACTACAACAGATTTCTGGACATCTCATGAATGCTTACTTCTGCCTTATGAGCAAACACTTACAAGAGAGGATTCTACTTCTGGGCTGTACTATGATTGCTCCGCTCACATGCTTTGGGTGGGAGAACGCACCCGACAACTTGATGGTGCCCATGTTGAGTTTTTGAGAGGAGTTTCTAATCCTCTCGGCATCAAGGTATCTAGATTGTTTTTCCTTCATTTATATTTAAACAAACTCTTTTTTGTTTGTTGTTTTTTTCTTCTTGTTTTCCAATTTCCTCAGGCTCTGTCTTGTTGAACAAATCCATGTTTTGTATGTTATACTTTCTCTTGCAGAATTGTAAATTCCCCTTTTTTCTTTCATTGTAATTTTTACCTGTTACATACTTCTATATACCTTGGTTCAGTCATGAAAGAAGTTATTTTTGTATGTGATAACTTGATGTTGCTCTGATGACAAAGGATCAGAGAGCTAATAAAAGATTGCAATGTGATGCAGGTGAGTGACAAAATGGATCCAAATGAGCTTGTTAGGCTCATAGATATTCTAAACCCTAAAAATAAACTTGGAAGAATAGCAGTAATTGTAAGAATGGGAGCTGAGAACATGAGAGTGAAGCTTCCTCATCTGATCAGAGCTGTCCGTAGAGCAGGTCAATTTGTCACTTGGGTTAGTGACCCTATGCATGGGAATACCATTAAAGCTCCTTGTGGACTTAAAACCCGGTCTTTCGATGCAATCAGGGTATGATTTATGTCATCAGTTAACTCTTTTACATCTGCCACGTGAATTTAATTGCTGAGTTTTACTTTTATTGTTGTGCAAGTATATTACATAAGTCATCAAATCAAGTAACTAAAGAAATTTCTTGTGGGTCATTCAAACTGTAACCATAATCTTTTGCTGCCTTGACCAGTGTGTTTTTTGAGCATTTTCACAGTTTATTTTTTTTTGTCATTGATGTGGCATAAAACATATACTCAAATGCTTAATGATAAGGTTGACTGGAGAGATAATGACAAATTTATAGTAGGTGGAACAAAGGCATCCTTTAGAATATTTCTGGAAGGCCTAGTCAAAAAAATTGCTTAGGCTGCATTTACTTTGGAATTCCTCTCTATGATTGGATTACTTTCTGACAAAATTGGTTGCCTGATACTACTGCTTGTGAAATTGGAATAACCTTACCTCCCCTCCATTCCCCTTCTTATTCTATCTCTCATTTAGGCAGGGGGTGAGATGCTGAAGATTGTACTTACCATTTCTAGCCTGTAAATATGCATCATATTTTGCATATTATAGCAGTATTCAAAGAAATCTTCCAGGCTGACAAATGAGCCTTTGCAAAATAGTTTTCAAAAGAAACTGTTCATTACTTATTATATAATTCTTTGGCTCCCTTGATGATTGGGAATCTTTTGGCTGGTCTCATTTGTAAGTGTCCTTGTTGATGACATGTTCAAATATTCTACTGGCATAAAGTAATTAGTTGATTGCTTACCAATTATTAGATTAGACGTTAAAAACAAAAAGAAACTTTTGTAGGTAAGACAGTCACATCATCTTTATAATGTAATTTGTGTAGACATAACTCAGTCAATGTACTTACTTGGGCCTACTTTGGAACTCCACTAATTAATCTGTGGTTTGGTTTTCTCTACCTTGGATGTAGAAAGTCACATCAATATGTGAAGTTAGGACTCCATGGTTTTTTTTTTGGCAAGTATTTATATTTTTGTTTTCTTGCACTGATGATAAAAATGAAGAATTTACTATTTACTTTATGGTAAAAAAAAAATAATTAAAATAATAACAACAATTACATATTGTTTTGCTTCTAGGCTGAGGTGAGGGCATTCTTTGATGTACATGATCAAGAAGGAAGCTACCCTGGTGGAGTTCATCTAGAGATGACTGGGCAGAATGTAACAGAATGTGTAGGAGGCTCGCGAACTATAACATATAATGATCTAAGCTCACGTTACCACACCCATTGTGACCCAAGGCTGAATGCTTCTCAATCTCTAGAGCTTGCCTTTATCATTGCAGAGCGGCTTCGAAAGAGAAGGCTTGGGTCGAGGCATAAAGTAGCCTAAATTGGATTATAGGAGGCTTTGCTCTGTTTCTGTTTTGAGGTCTCATTCTCTCTATCTCTTAATATATATACATATATATTGGTGTGTCAGTAATGGTCTGAAAGATGAAGTGAAGAACAAATCTGAGGATAAACAAATTAAATGATGATTCCTATATATATCTAGCTGCATGTACTAGGATTCAAGCCATGTGTTGCTATCAAAATAATGTTTGACTTTTGTGTTAATTATGTAATTATATGGATAGCTTGTACCTTGTTTTGCTGCTTGGCATCCAGCATGGTTGTGTATACAAATTTTTGATCCCCATGTGTAAAAGGTTCTGAATAATCCTATCTTGGCAGAATGTTATCAAAGAAATCTATTAAGTTTAAAATCTCTGTGACCTGCTTTTACCTGGTTTTATTAGATTTTCCTAGGTTTCCTACGTAAATTTCTTCGCCATTTTATTTTCCAGTTTCTTTACAAGAGGGAGATCGTTCTTTTTTGTTGGCTTCAAAATTTCTTTGATTTGATTACAAGCTATACATTCTGACTGCAAGGTTCCGTAGATTATTATTATTTTGCTAAAAACCGAGATTTCATAAAAGAGAAACAGCAGCAGTATCCTTCATTCAAGGATCCAGAACTTCAGTATGAAGAATACACTTATTACAGCAAAAAAGAAGACTTATGAGCAGCAGCAAATTAAATTTAGCTAAACTATGAGCTGTTGTGTTAACTTCTCTCCTATCCCAACTAAATTTACAAATAGCAAAAGATATGCTAAGATCCACCGCATCACTAATCAGAGTTAGGATAGGTCAGGCAACATGAAAGCAACTGTCTTTAAGAACATCAACACAATTTTTTGTATCACCCTTCACTTCAATACTCTGTAGATTTTCTGACTTAGCAAGCTGTAAAGCCCAGAGAATTGTAGCTACTTTAGCCTGCACAGATTCACAAATCTCATATACTTTAGCCCAAGCTTCAATCACCTCTTCATCTCCATCTCAGGCCACCACAGCTAGGATAGTGAAATCCTTAAATACAACCGCATCAACATTAAATTTTACTACAACAACAGAGGAAGTCTTCCAAGAGGATTCCTTGTTAAACAGTAATTCCTTATATTGTTCCAAGGCCAGCACGTACTCCTTAATTCTGTTTTCAATATTGCAGATATGGGCTTTAAGATTAACCTGTCCAACTTCGTGAATAACCTTGCTTGAAGGTTACAAATAGAATCCACTGTTAGAGTCATTTGCAAGGTACATTCCTCTGCCACCTCTTGGAATGATGGCTAGAAAACATGGACTGGATTAGAGGATCTAAGATCAACTTCACTATGCCTGTATTGTTGGGTACATTCAATTTGTCAGTTCTGACTTCTGAGACTCCAGCAGCCAAAACCAGATTGCGTTTGCCACAGGGCAATTCAAGAACTTCCTCACACAACCTGTATCAACTATCTCCAAACTCTTTTGTAGGTTGTCAATCCTCCAAAGTAACATTTTGACTCTCTCATGGACCTTAATCCTCCACAATCTTTGCCAAGGCAAATTTGAAGTGTTGGAATACCCAGTAGCTTGACTCGCTCTATAGGCAGATTTGACAGAAGAATGACCTTTATGGCCTGGACAGATTCATCATCAAATTATTCTATCGGCATGTCCCTCTTCTAACAATGTAAGGAAGGTTTAATAAGGCTGAACACCATCAAAAGATTCATTGGGGTTGATTCATCTCTAGGCTTCGGTTTAAAATTCTCTAACCAATTTAAAATTCTATAAATTCACACATTAATAGAAGTCACATTCCCTATTAGATAGCAAGCTCCTTTTAGCACTAAATTCTTTACCTTCTCAATATCCAGATTAGAGAAGCATTAAGAGTCTCATACATAGACTATCCTTTTTAGATGCAACCAACCAAGATAGATTGGCAATCGATGCTACGTTGAATACCTTGCTCTTCTTGAACCCAAGCCCTCCTTTTTTTTTTGGTTAGCACAGATTGTCTCGAGCTTTCCATGCCATATGTCTACTAGGATTTTGTGGGTTCAACAAAAACCTCCTTGTCAGAGCATCTAGGCTCTCACAAACCTGTTCCTCCAACCCTTCGATTTAGCTTGTAATCTCTCCTGTAGGAATTTGAAATCCCTTGTGGTTGCTTTTGTGAGGAACAGAGGTTTCCAAAGATAGATGGCATCCTTTTGAAGTTGCTTCATTTGCAACACGTGCTTTATGGTTCTATCGGATAACTGTTGGGTGGACTCATGGAAGGTTACTCCAGATTTGTTCTTGTTTAAGAGTTGACCGGACCACTTGCAGTATTTAACTATTTATCAAGCATTCATTGATGGCAATAGTTTCACTTCTTTTGGCTATTTAGAATAACACAAGGTCATCAGCATACATGACGTGTAATAGTTGGTCCAACAATACTGGTCTTCACACCAATGATTATTCTTTCTGTAAATTTCTTATCGACCTATTTAGATAACACTTCCTGGCATAAAATGAAGGTGCAAAGGGATAGTGGATTCCCTTGCCTCTGCCCTCTACTAGGCATAAAGTGCCTAGACATACCTCCATTGATAAACACACAATAAATGACACCTGGAGAATCACACTCCATTATCTACTTTACAAATTTTTCATTGAAACCAAAATTGTTAAGCACTTTAAGAAGCTCAAGTTGATTCTATCATATGTCTTTTGCAAATCTAGCTTTATAGGTATTAATTAGGGGTGTGAATGGGTCAGGTTGACGGGTTTTTTCAACCATAATCGGGTTGAAAAAAATCCAACCCATCACAAGAGTCCAATCCACCTAGATTAAGTTGGACCCATGAGATGGACCTTTTTTTTAATTGAGCATTAGTACAACATCAACACAAATAAAAACAAAGTTATAACTTAATAAACCTAAGCATTGCACCAATCCAACACAAACTATTTTATTAGTGCTTCAAAGATTTTTTTTTTTTTTTGACAGGATTAGTGCTTCAAAGTTTAAACCAATACAAATAATAACAAATTTATATTGGTAGTGCATCAAACCAACACAAATAAATAAATAAAAAATTTAACAAAAAACCAAATAACTTTTCATTTAATTAGTAAGATATCAAATAGTTCTATGTCAACTTAGTTAAGAAACAAAGTAAATAAGAACTAGTTTTATTATTTTATAGGTAGTAGGATATTATATAGTTCTATCACATCTCAATTGATAAACAAAAGAGTAAATAATAATATCATATAATATATATTTTAAATATATATTAAATATAGGTGGGTCAGGTTGGGTTAGGCGGATTTGTGAATCTACACCCAACCCAACTCACGGTAAAAAAATATTTAACAATTCAACCCAACTCACCAACCCTTAAAAACCAATCCAACTTGGTGGTTTGGTTGAATTGAGTCAATTTTGGCGGATCGGTGGGTTAAGTACACACCCGTAGCGTTAATCCATCCTTGGCTTTCCTCCTCTTGAAGCTATGTAACATTTTCTACACCACCATCTGATTTTTTGCAATCCATCTATCAAGTATAAAGGATGACGGGTTGGAAGAGATTAGTTTGTGCAAAATTGGCCTCAAATTGATGGCTTTATACCAATGCATTCCCTTATTTTGTGTAAAATATTTTTGGTTAATCTCAATAGACTCAAATACAAAAGCACACGCAAACCAAAAATAAGATGTGTATTCTCAAAATTAGTGGGATAATGTAGAGACAAATTCACATTCATTCATGGGGTGTCCAAGCTTTTGGCTGTGACTGAAATTCCTAAATAAAGCCTTTTAACTTTCTAGATGCTGATGGGTTAGTCCCCCTAGGTCCTCATTCTTCTCTTCAATAAAATTTGTTCTTATTCAAAAAAAAAATAAAAATAAAACAAAACAAAAGAGAAGAAGAGAGCATAGTCCTTTCAAGTTCACCTACATGATGAGCTTAATAGACTTAAAGAACGCATTGTAAACTCAAATTTCTTAAATTCTATCCAACATACAACTAATCTATTGAGTTTTCAGAGTGTTTTATGAGTTAAGAATGGAATAGACAAATTAAATGGTTGGACAGCATTTTCATAAATTAAAAAAAAAAATGGCTTAGTCAAAAAAAAAATTAAATTAAATCTTGAGCACATGGTGGACTGGAATGAGAAATTCAATTTCTCTAGTAAGTATAAAGTAAACTAATGATTATAGGTAAACTCTAAATTATTTAGTAAGATTGGATTTACTAAATAACAAGGCAAGAAATTTTTTCCAGACCCAATCTCTCGAATCAAATTATTGGTCTAATAGAAAATTTAAAATCTAGACAAGGTCAAAGCTTTTAAATGCACGTGCTGGTCGAGTTAAATTAGTTACTTGCGTGTGTAAAGTTTATACCTGAGAATTATCGTCTCTTCATTTTACAAAGCACATCTTAATGTATCCTTGTTTTTTTACTATTCTGTCGAAATATCTCAGCAAATGAATCCATTCATGAATGTCCTTCATCCTACCTCTGACATCCCTACGAACCAAGCACCTACTACTGCATTCTTCAGAGATTCTCTAAAGATTATGGATTCACATTTATGTGCAATACCTGAAATATTACACCTGGTGCACTATCTCCACTACCCACAAATTTTTTAACTTTTTTAAATTTTTTAACTCTTTTTTAATATATTTTATTTAATGACTTGCACATGCCCATTCGGACCAGTCAAATCTGAGCAGAGCAATAAATTCTGGTGGGTTTGGTTTAGATTTTCTTTCTAAACTTAACTTGTTCTAATTTAATAGGAAGTTGGGAACAAATCTGTGAATTTTGCTTTTTTTTTTTTTTTTTTTTAAAGGCTCAGCTTAATTTTGTCTTGTTTATTTTTTTTAAGAAAAACAATCCAAAGAAAATAGTTATACCAATAAGCTCGGCTGTACTTGCATGTTTAATACTAATAAGCTTCTAGGGGAAAAGTCTTTTATGTGCCCGACGCATGAGACATCTATCTCATTGAGAGGCATATCTCACATAGACATATGAGATACTTTCTCTTTTTAAAGTGTGTATCTTACCGATAACTTTAAGTTGACTTCTCAAAAACAATGAGTTGTTTATTGGGTTTTTATAAATAAATGTTTATTGATAAAAAAGAGGGGGAGAAAACAGAAAACTAAAATGTAAGTAGAATCACTAAAGTTAATCTTATAATCACAATCTTTTTTTTTTAAAGCAATCCAAAATAGGTTTTGTTTATGGTCAATTAGAAATTACATAAAAGAGAAAATGTGAAAGAGAGATGGTAAGAAAGAAGAAGGGGGAATTACATTTTATCTATGGTTAACTCAACTAGTAAAGTTTGTGTTAATTAAATAAAAGATCTGGAATTCAATCCCTCCTACATAAAAAACTGATAGATGTCTTGGTCTGATGATAAAGAACTATTATCAGGAATGAAAATCATAAAAGTTGAAACTATCTTAATTTTTTTTTTTTTTAAAAGAAGAAGGTGTAATTATACTTTATCCTCATAGACTATTTTTCCTTTTATACCTTAGCACCCGCATCCCATAGGAAGTTGTGTATTCTCATAGTTTTTTTTTTTTTGGGAGATAAGTGTGTATTCGGATAGTTTAGATGGATATGTGTAATATGAGATATAATTTATGGGGTAAAGTGTAATTGCCCCAAAGAAGAAAGTTATATTTTTATTCATTGTTTCTTCCAAATGATTCACACCCTAATATAGAAAGAGATGCACAAAATCAAGTTACAAGTAGATAAGAATAGTAAAAGAAAGCAAAAGCAACTAGTACATAAAGTGTCATGAATGAATAGGTACATAAGTACGTAAGTGTCATTTTTTTTTTTGATAATCAAGTAAGTGTCATGGTATATATACATTGGTGCATAACTATACATTTAATATTAAACAGGCCTCTCTTATTCTAAGTTTATTTGAATAAATCATTCTAGCGACACAACAACAATTTCACATTAGTTCTAAATCAATTTACCACTTCACTTATGGATCATACCAAAATAAAATTTTAAATTTAAATCGCAGAATATGGTGGGCTTATGTTGTGAAATTGCTGTGAGTTGTACTTTAAGCTAATGTTGTGAAATGCACTAAGTCACTTCACATACGAAATGTTGTAAAATTGTTATGAATTTTTGTTATTTACCTAGTTTGATTTCATATAAAAGGTGCAGCTTTTTATAAATCTCCCTTCTAAATATAATTTTATTTTTAAGCAATTTTATTTTTAAACTAAATAAGTCAAGAGAATATGCTATCCCAAATGCATATGAAAGACATTTTGATAGGGACAAAGTTTTCATCTAACCCATTATGCAAAAATTCAATCATTCAAATGAATCACATGATCAACTTCACAAGTCATGTGAATTAATATATGTAAATGGTTTTATGAATCATTGCATAATGGATTTCTCCAAATTGATTTTGAAAAAAACTTTTCCCAAAGTGCTAATTTGAACTTATCACAATTTAGTTCACAAACTTTCAATTAATATATTTAATTCCTTAAGATATAGACTATGGGGTTCAAAATATAGAAATTGAAAAAAAAAATTTGAGACTAAATTATGATAAAACTAAACAACAGGAAGGTAAGTTGTACTTCAATGTTAAAAGTGTAAATTGTACTTGAAAGTGTGATCACAAAATGCAAAATTGTTAATTTGGACGAAATTCTATAGAGTTCATTTTAAACCAATTTTGGGGAGTCAAATATAATAATTGAAAATTTATGTACTAATTATTATTGATGATAAGATTAGGGCTATAAACAAGTCAAGCCAATAGAGTATTAAAAGTTTAGATTCATTTAATTTTATTTCGATTATGAGTCAAGCTCAAGCTTATAACAAAGCACGATTACATATTCAAGTTTGGTTCATTTTATTGTCAAATAAGCTAGAGTTTGTTCATAAACTCCTTAATTAACTTATTCATTTTTCATATGAAGTGGAACCAAGAAAACAAATCAATGAATTTTTGCCACATATGAAATGTTTATATTATTAATAAACTACAAATAATAATTTGATATCATATGAACCTATTTACAAACTTATAGAATCCAATCTCTAGTCTATATAATAAGTATATTTTTAGACAAGTACTAATATATATATATATATATATATATAAAACATAATATTATATATAATTAATTGAGTCTAGTTTTCATGAGTTTTTTCATGAACAAATTCTTATATTTGAACTTGGCTCGTTTAGTAATCGAGCCTTAACTTGGGCTTGAACTTGGCTTGTTTGCTAAACAAATGAATATAAAGTATAAACAAATGTTTTTCTGAGCTGAACTTGAATCATTTATAAACAGCTTGATTTATTTTCAAACTCACTATCCTAGATAGTACTAAAGCAACATTGAGAGGTAAATTTGTAATTCTCTCTTTATTTTATTTTATTTTGAGCCAAAAATACATAAATTCTAAAATCTCACTCTATTAATCTTTAACATAGCACAAGGCAACCTTCGGCTAGGTAGTATATCATTCATAAATAATTTATAATTTATAGGTTTGTTCCTCTCATGCATCATGTGTTGTGCAAAGGAAAATGATGCCATAGTCTCGTAATTTGACGAAGGAAAGGGGATACCTTCACGGGTTGGTAAGGTGCAAAATAAAATACAATACAATACAATTCATTTGTAGCCGAAAGCCCTCCCATGAAGAGAATCAGGTCCCCTCTTCTCTTCGTTTTGTCCAAATAGTTAAAGGCTTTGTTTTTTCTTAAGAATTGTCCACAAATAGTTAAGTTAATCTTATCTTCATAGCATGATTGAGCTCTGCTTTAGGCCCCACAACTTACCAAACCCACAGGAATAGCCGTATAAGATTTTTTTTTTTTTTAATTTTTTTTTCCCTTTCAAAGTCCATTGAACACATCCTCGTTTACCTGACCCTACCACTTTGGTCTCCCAGGCCCCCAGCAAGCATTATTGATGACCATCCTTTTCCTTTCTTCTTTCGATTTTTATAAACCCATTAGATACGCACTAAATTAAGCTCTCAATGGGCAATGATCACCACCCCTTTATTTCTCGTCATCAAAGTCCCCGAACACCCACAAAAAGGACCTTACAGGCTTGATCGGGTTAGTTATCTTAAAAGTTCCTTTCAAAATTGCCTGTAGCTTTTTTGCATAACTTAATCGGGTTAGTTAACTTAAAAAGTTCGTTTAAAAATTACCGTGATTTATTTGCATAATATGAGATAAAAAAAAATTAAAAGTTAATTTGCTAAATTTGTTAGTTAACGTAAAATATCTTCAAAAATTGTCGGTAATTTATGAGACAAAAGGTTAAATGCTAATTTTTTTTTTTTAAAGGTTAAAAGGTAGGCAATTTTGTTCGAGTTTTGTAATTGTTGAAAACGATATCTTTCCATGTTTTCGATTCGCGGCCAAGGTTCAAAATTTCAAATTTGCTGGGGGAATATATCCGCCTTGAAGACTCGTTAACTAGTTAATATAATATATAAATATTCACTTAACCTATCGGGCTTAAGTTTAGAGCTCAACAATATTATATTAACTACCACTTAACAAATTTCTTTTGCTCTCGTTATAATTATCAAGTTATTAAAAAAGATAGTTAACTTAATCCTAATTTCCCAATAAACTTAATAAGGTTTTACAAAATTTAGAGTATTTATTATATATATTCCCATTTTCCACAACTTTTTTTTTTTTTGGCAGATTTCTTTTGAAAGATAATTTACAAGTCACGCAAGACGACAAACAAGTCTATACAAAATATCATCAAAACCATATATTCCCCATAACCCCATCATCATCATCATAACAGAACAACACAGTCACAGACCCACCCCCAAACTCTCTGCCATTTCCATCCATCCATCCATCCATATCTACATAATACGTACACATCTCCACCACGTATGTTGCCACGTCATCTCCACAGGACCATTGTTCCTAGTATTTTTTTACACGAGCGTCTTACATGCAGAGGTTTGCGGGTCCCACATAGCTGGCAGCAAGTACTTCCTCCCATTCGCTCCGTTCGCATTGTAACTCGCCCCGGTTGTCTTTTCCACCAACACCCGACCCGGGTCGCCCGGGTACGCACCCGACCCGAATATCCCAGTGCAAGCCGAAACAGCCTCTAACGGCGCCGTTGCCGGGCCCTGGAAATACCCGTTATTAAACGGATTCGTTACGGTGCCAGCCAAAACGGTAGCCAAGTTGATGATCATTCCGTCAACTCCGACGTCCCCGTTAGGCGAAACTAACGGCGGGGTTTGTGGGCCGTAAATGGGCTGGTGAAACGGCCAAGCGCATTGACCCGGACACTGAGTCTCCGAGTTACCAACCCAAACGTAAGCCGAACGAGCCACCCTCTTCCCTTGACTCACCCGAGTCGACCCGTGGGTCCCACACCTGCTCATACAAAACCCATCAACGGCGACATCCTTGGCCGTCAAAACAACGTTAATCGAGTTCAATCCGTTAACTTTGTTAGACAAAGCCAACAAGTGCCTTGTTTTGAGTGACTTGCCCAAGGTATAAGCTTCGTGGAGGATTTGCTTCCCTACGACGAGCGCAGAAGAACCCCCCTTGTACTTGTCAGTGGTTTTCCACCACGTGGACACTGAGGGAAGTCGGGCCCGAGGAGAGTTGAGGGAATGGATGAAATCGACGATTATGGACCGCTGGATTGGAGTGAACTGGCCGTACCAGATCAAATTAACGGTGATGTTGCCCTTCAGAAGAGCACCGTTGTGATACTTGAGAATCAACGGCTGTTGTTCAACGAGAGCCGTGAGCTTTCTAGCACCAGTGGGAGCTACGGTAATGGAACAGCATAAAAGATAGAGAATGGCAAAGTGGTAATAAGAACCCATTACGAAGGTCAAAAAGATTTTTAAGAAGTAGAAGAAGAAGTGGGTTTTCAGTGTTTGTGAAAGAACGGAGAGGAAGTCGGTATTTATAGTGAGGGTTTTTTGGAGATGAGTAAGGGAGACAGCTGTTGAGACGAAGAGGTGTCAATGTCAAAGGAGTGTACAGGTGGAATTTTTTATTGGGTGATAAAAAATTAATGTATGGGCTAGGTTGCCAGGCTGTAAGGTTCTGTTTCTAGGCTACGTAGTGAGTAGTACTAGTACTCTACAAAGAAAAGTTTAGTGGGGGGGATTTTTGAGCAATTTGATGATGTGACCTTATGATACTTTGAATAGTATTGTAACAGTTTAGATTTTAGAGCCTATCGACTCGTTGCGGCAGACTGTATTGATTAATGATGTGAGTTATCCATGAAGATCTGAATCATTGATCTTGCTTACTTATTTTTTATTTATTTATTTTGAAATAAACACACTTTCTGATTTGACCTAAATTGATTATTATAAATACAGGATTGATGTAATTAAGGTGAGTGACATGTAAAAGTTAATAATATAAAAAAATAAATTAAAAACTTTTGCTAGTTCATTTGGAAATAGATTATTTAGTTAAAGTAAAAAAATTTTTGCTAAAAGTGTAAAAAAAAAATTGAAAAATAAACTAATAGTATAATATGACTTATAAATAGTATCAAAAAATATAGTAAAACTCATAAATAATAATAAAAACAAATTAAAATTACAAATAAACTGAAAATTTCAGTGCATTCCATAAGAACACTAACTTTTAGGATTTATAATTAACGTGATAATTGTATGATAGCTCTAACTATTGCTTTTGCACTAAACCCAAATACATGCCAATAATGTTAGGATTACAAATTTTAACATATTTTTTGTTATAACATGTTCATGTGACGAGTTGTGGACCCACATAGATTTTATCACTTTTATTTTACCATTCACAACTTGCTACATAAATAAATTGTATTAAAACTTAAAATTTATAGTATTGGCATTTTTTAATGGCTAAATGTGAATCTTGTTAATGAGTGTTCATATGTGTTTATTTGGAATTTGATAGTACAAGGAGCCATATTTTATAGACAATTGAGCCACTCCCAATTAAAAAAAAAAAAATTTATTAGATTTTATTATTTTTCAATGCATTTGAGATCCTTTTGAAGCTCCTTTATCAAGTGCATAATTATACCCTTTAACAAAAGCTTCTTAATGTTATATTATACATCAAAATTTAGGTGCACACTATAGTTCTTCAATTAAAATTAAAATATCTGATTATATTATCCAACAAAACACAAATACTGTTAATTTTTAAAAAATATAATTACTATGCACTTGAATTTAATTAGGAAGTTAATATGCAGTGTGCTTAAGTTTTATGTAATATATTATATGTCACACAGTTCATCAAAAAAATATATTATATGTCACACAGTACCATTGATTTGTTTGTCGCCTAGTTGATGATAGAGAGGTAACTACGTACGATAGGGGGCAGAGACAGAAGTGAGAGACACGGTGCAGTTCAGCGTAACTTCTTTTAGAAGCTATATGGTCGCTATAGCTTCTTTTTTTTAATATAATTTTTGGGTAAAAGTCCAATATTTTTATTAAAAAAAAAATTGATGAATTTAGATCCTGATAAATACAAGTAAGAAGAGAAAAATGAATAACGATTTAAAGTTCAAGTCGAATTTAGAAACTAAATTAGTCAGTTCTGAATAATTATAAAATTGATTGTTAAAAATAATGGTTAAATGATTAAATTTATTATATTTTAATAATTTTTTGGAACCATCAGTAATTTAACATAGCATCAAAGTAAGAAATCCCAACAATAATTTAAATTTTTATGACAATCAATAATTTAATATGGATTAGCATTAGCCATACATTAAATGTGTTAATTGTATTTTATTTATTTACTTTATAGGAAATAGGGTTTTTATATAAAAAAATTAAGGTAATAAGATTTAAGTATTGAATTTAAATATAAGGTTGGCCAAATTGTTGGGCACTTGATTTTAAAGTGACTGTCTTGACTTTGATTAAAATTTTTTTAATTCAAGTCCAAGTATCAGCATTTTAAAAACACTCCTTAAACCAATGATTTACCTTACTATAAATTTACTCGTCGCAAATAATGGTTAATCTCTAACCGAAAATTTCGATAAAACACTATTAAAAAAAAAAATGAATATCGTGGAAGAAGCCAGAAGGTGCATAATTGGAGGGGCCAGGAGGAGGAGGGGGAGGGGTGTGGGGCCCAAGATAGAGTTGATAAGTGATGACATAAGCTAAAGGGTTAGGGGGTACAAAGTTCGAGAGACGTGGATTATAAAATGAATTAATATAGTCACGCTTGATGGATCCTGGATTTAAAAAATACACATAAAACTACTGATTCCTCCCTAGGGGCCTCAACTCTTCTTAACTCCTGAAGATGAAAAAGCTGTGTCCCTGAAACTCTACCTGTGAGCTACTTAGGGGCCCCACCGCAGGCTTATGGGATTCTTACGTCACCCTTTTGTTTTTGAAATTGTATTAAAATATATATATATATGGAACAATAATGGAGCACGAAATTAGAGCAGTAAACGAGTCGAGTTTTGTCAAGTAGTGAATGTTCATGCTCGGTTTAATAGTAAAAGTAGAATGTTTAAGCTTGACTTGAGCTTAAAATGAGCCTAAAAATAATGTTCAAGCTTGAGTATGTTATAAAGTATAAAAACTTGAGCTCGGCTTGGCTTGACTTAATTCATTAGTCAAGCCAAGCTTGAGCTTAATATCAAGCCCAAACTCAAGTTCAATATCATGCTTTTGAGTTTGAGATCCAACACAAGTATAATATCAAGCCTATATCAAGTTTATTATCTAGCCTATTTGGTTTGTATGAGTGATCTCAACTTATAATTAATTAAAGTCTTAAAAGGATATGAGTTTGCTTGTTAAGTTCATATCAATTTTATTACCAAACTCATAAATAAGCCTAGGCTCAACTTGTTTTGTTACTTTTATATCGAGCCTTGATGTTCACGAACTTGTTCATGAACAATATTTTTTACTCAGACTCGGCTCATTTATTAAACAAGCCTAAAACTAAAACTTAAACTTGGCTTGTTTATAAACAAACAAACATGAACGAGCTTTTTATCGAGCTAAGCCCGTGCTGTTTATGAATGGTTTGGTTCATTTATAGCCCCACACCAATGCATCAACTGAGGTACGGTGGCCACGCGTTTTTAGGGTAGGAAGAATCTAGAGATTAAGGTATACAAATTTTTAAAGAGCTTTGGAGAATTTTTAAAATAATAATAATAATAATAATATAGAGAAATAATAGAAGCAATTTTCTCACAAATGTTAAAAACTTAAAATAGGAGTAGTAGTGGATCCATAAAGTGATAATTTACCTTAATTCATTTATTGTATTGTTAATATTAATATTATTAGAGCACTAGTATTTGAGCATATAAAAAAGTGTCTAATATATATATATATATTCAAAACCTACTTTATTTATTTTATTATCTCATTTTACAACTCACTCAACATCTCAGTTTTTATTTTTACATGCAACTGATTAAAATAATATAAATTATACAAAAAAATAATATAAATAAATCAATTCTCTCTCTTCTCTCCCATCTCTCTCTTCCCTCTTTTCCTCTCTCACTCTATTAAAATATGTGCTTTTTTATTTTTACAACCCATGAACAGTAGGATTGTATATGTACAATCTTACTATCCACAATTGGCAAAAAAATTTAAGTACCCATATCCGAGTAAAGCCCTCTTTTAATGTTTTGGTTGGTAAAATAGCAACTGAAAGATTTTTACACCTCCAATGCTAAGAGCATCCACATTAGTGGATGCAAACTTATCATCTATTTTGCACAAAAAAAACAACTTTTTATATTTTACACAACTATTTTTACAAAACACCCACATCAGTCCATCTATTATACACTATATTTTTTATATAAATAAAAATTTTATATTCATTTTTTAATATTATTTTATCTACCGTTTCTTTTTCCTATACTTCCTCTTCTTTCTTCTTCTTTTTTTTCCTTATCTCTCTGTCGTTTCCTCTTTCTTTTCTTCCTTTTCTTTCTTCTTCTTTCTCTCACGGTCAAAACCCAAAAGCACTAGAGCAAGCACTCCATCAACACCACAACCATCACAAGCACCACAACACCTCTCCAATCCACTGATCTCCATCAACCCACAAAACCGATCTCCATCAAAACTGATCTCCATCAACATTGATCTCCATTAACACTGATCCACATCACCGATCCAAATCGTCTCTCCAATCCACGATCCATGATTACCGATCAACGATCCAACGATTTTGTTCTAGTGGTTGATTTTGTTGTTGACTTTGTGGTTGATTTTTGATTTTGTATTTGTAGGAATGTGTGTATCAGAGGAAGAAAGAACATGATGAGGGAGATAATGCGTTAGTTTTGCAAATAGAGAAGAGAGAGAAAAAAAATGAGCGAATCAGAAATTATTAAAATATTAAATGCAAGAGCTACAGTAACAGTGCATATTTGCACGGTTATTGTAGCTCTTATGCATTTATACACAATTTTACACCCACTGATGTGGGTGTTTTTTTGCTCAAAATGTGTAAAATCAGTTACTTTTTCTATTTTGCAAGACTTTACACATACTGATGGGGTGCTCTAATGCTCTTGTGAATTAAGTGATATAGTATTATTCTCTTATTAAGAAGAATTTGGTAGATTGTTCTTATTGAAACACAAAGACTCTTTATAACTTGAGAAAGCTTTGCAACTACATGATTAGTCGAATTGTCATCTCTCTCGACCCAACGAAAGCAACAACTTAAGAAGAGAACTTTGAAACTAAAAATTTTATGGTGGACTTGCCTGATTGATTTCAATATGTCAATTTTTCCATCTTAATACAGGACTTGATTCCTGGCCGGGGTACCATATTTCATCAAACACAATGGCCATGATGAGGGTAACTATCGGCTCTTGTTGACAGGGGGAGGGAGTGGATTGCCTAGATAGACTCTGGTTTGAAGAAAATCTTGGAGATCGAAGACTAGGTTTCACGGGTGTAGCTCGTGGTTAACAAGTTGAGACCCTACAAGCGGGGTTTGGGCAATGGGTAATTAGAGATTGGCTTTGGTTTGAAACTTTGAATGCAAGGCACTCAAAATTGATCTTTTTTTTTGTTTGTTATTAAAAAAAAGTATCATTTCAATAAATTATGAAAAAAAAATTAGATAAGTAAGAAAGATATTAATAAAAAAAAAAAAAACTTCATGCAAAAATATCACAAATAAACCAAACATATCACAAATAAACCAAACAGTAAAAAGAAAAAGAAAAAACAGAAATTATGTACAAAATAGAAGGGAGTTTTATAAACACAAATTATGAAAAGATTTGTGTGATTAACATTTTTTGGACAAGTACAAGTATAATCTTTGTGTGTTTTCTATAATACATGTGAAGACCTATATTGGAGTGTTTCCTATAATACATGTGAAGGTTAGGTAACCCATGGTTTTGAGTGATATCTAACTTATTATGCTTTAGTTTCTTGTCTTTTTTATTTGTTTTTGTCGGAATTTGATAATATGACAATTGACATGTATGCTATTCTATCATTTCCTAGCACGCCTATTTTCACACATAAACCTTCTCTCAATAGACCACTCTCTAAGAATTCATAGGGCACTACAACATGAAGCCATTGGCTTTGGATTTTCAATTTTCAATATAAGCATGCACGAATGATCTATAAACCATAATTGAGGGCAACTTTAGTCATTAATTATAACAATTTTGTTAATGAATTCCAACCTCAAGGTATTGAGAAAGTATACCCGCATTTGGTAATGCTTCTCCTCTCTCACAATTAGTGAGTCTCACTCCTCAATAAAACCAACCAGTTGTGAGAGAGAAAACATATACATCCTTAATATAGGGTATATTTTTTCCAAGGTATTGTACCCTTTTATTAAGCAAAAGAGATTTAATTGTCACATATAAAATCAGACACTACCTCTATATTTTAATACTAAATTACCCTTTTCATTGGGCTACTACACCTACATGAGTAATTCACAGGCAAACTAGTGGGGAATGTGGGCCGGTGCCGACTGTGTGAATAGAGCCACACGTGACCTACTTTTACATGGTTTGAAGTTTGACGTATTATTTTAGTGTTTTAATTCTTACGCCTTTTTCTTTTTCGGTTTCATAAATCTTTTCAGGTCACTGAGTTTCAATTTATTCGATCAAACATGACAACATGAAAAAGCTAAAAAATTCCAAAATCTCCACGCAATTGTTGTGATTGTCATGTTAGCCAATTTTCTCAAACTGTTGTGATTGCCCTTGTTAAGCATTTTTGTTGCTGTGTTCTTGTGTATAAACAGTACGTACACTACATTCTCTTCCTTCTTTTTGAGAAGAACATTCTCTTCATATATTCTTATAATATATGGTGTGAAGGTCCTACTTCTAACCTTTGACAAATAAAAAAGGGCGAGGTTCTAAAGTGGCATTGAGCCAACTTGTCATATGTTCACTTTTTTTTATAGGCATGGTACTCTATCTCTTCTTTTTGCTCTCAAATTACTAGCCAAAATAAAAAGTTTGTATTAAATATTAACTGATACTGTTGAACAAATTGTCCACTTACTGTCTCAATTATTGTGGAAAAAAAAAAGTATAAATAAGAGTGTTTCTCTAAAAAGAAAGTTGGTGTTCAACTTCTTCAGCAACTATTTAGCCACTGTATATTAAATATGGATTAATATAAAATTTATTTAATTCAACTATACATTTAAATTTAATTGAAAATTCTAATAATTATACTACACTTATGAATTGCCTATATTGTTAACCAGTAAACTATAGTTGTAATTTGTAGTACTGTACTCACCAAAAAAATTTATCATTAGATTAAGAAATTAATCGCTTTTTAGTGTACATTCGAACTAAAAAAAAAAAAAATTGTTTCACGTGGTTGGAAGAGACAGCGTCGGCACACGTACACGGCGACAGGCTCTGGTCCTAAACGCCGAGGCCACTCAAAATAATGTTCTAATAAGTCCGTGCATTGTCGGATAAGCTTCAATTTCGCACGTGTCAATGTGTTAAAGTAGCTACTCCATGGTCCACCCTGGACACGTGCGTACAGAAACCCCTTTCTCCAAAATCATCCACGTGTTCATTGATAGATACGTCGGTCTGTACTTTTTTTCCTACGGTGGTTTTTTAAAGTTTTCAACTAGAGGTTAATTATTGTTCATGTCGGGCCCACGAAGGGGTAAAACACTGGTTCAGAAAATTCTTTTTAAAGTGCAGCTAGCAAGACTTGAACTAGGGAGCACATCCAATCAAGCCCAATATAAGCAGTGGCGGCTCCAGAAATTTTGTTTAGGGGGTTCATTAAAATTTTTTAATAAAAAGAGATCTTAAATATGTCGAGTTATCGACAAAAAATAATTATTATTATAATATGTGAAGTTTTATAATTTTATTCTACAAGTTTTTAAATTTTGAATGTTACATAATAGTTCATTACGAGTATCTATTGCCAATGTGGATAGTTATGAGCCTATGACTATTTTATTTTGTTAAGTTTATTTTTTTTATACAATTGTTATTATCTATTTGACTTTGTTTTTATAAAAATATTTTAGACTAAATAACTAATCTCAACTCATTGGCTCTGTATTAATTATTAATGCACACAACCACACTCATTCACACATAAAATTATACACTACGTGCCTACTTTACCAATCAAATGCTTGAACAATCACTAACTTTACAATTTTTTTCTTGAATTTTACTTACTTTATAACAAAAGTTATTATAATACGATAACAATACTACATGTAAAAAAACCCTCTCTATTATAAAGTTATATTATATTTATATTATACACACAAACAACCACATACATCATAATTTACACAAATAACATTATAACAAAAAGTAATGTACACAATCAATATTATACACACACTCACACATATATAATATAAATTTATGAAAAAGAATTACACTTACAATTCACAAACACGTACTCTTTACACTTAGAGTCGAAAATATTTGTAATAAGGATGTGCAAGATTTAAGTCAGGATGTGCAAAAAAATATTTTTAAGAATAAATTAAAGTATTAAACTAACAATTTTTTTTTTTTACATATATAAAATTAATTTTTTTTGAAGTCAGGGGGTTCATTTGAATCCCCTGATTAAGCTATAGCGCCGCCCCTGAATATAAGTATTTTGAGATTGAAAGTCCAACCAATCTAGCCAACCTCCTAAGTTGTCGGTCTGTACTCTGTACACTGCAAAATGTTTTTTCATCTTTTTATTTTAGTCACATGAAAAGCATGCATGCGATATATATATAAAAACCATTTTATTTACCACATGAATTGAATCTTCTTTTTTTCTTTTTTTGGTGATGAATTGAATCTTATTATTAAAGGCTAAAGCAGACCTTTCGTTTTTGTTTTGTTGTTTATGAATTCTTCGCTTTTGCTTTGAGATGTACTGGGTTGCATAAAAAGACACAAAAGGTACAGAAAGTTTTGGACGATGTGATAATGGGATATAATGGCAAATTGGATAAGAGGTGATGGCTGGTTGGGATTGTTCTTTGATTTTGATTCTGCAAAAGGTTAAAATGAAATACTTTATTTGGTCGCATGTGTTGTTACGTAAGTTGTCAGATTTCATGATAAAAAACGTAAGTAATTGTCAGATTCAAAGTGAATGCAAGGGGTAAAAAAATTGGGGTTAAAGTTTTATATTTGCTGTAAAAATATCGGATTTTATATCAGAGTTCAGACATTCATAAAGACTTTGCGGTAGAAAGATAAAGGTGCAGACTTTTTTACTATATATAGTAGAGTTACTTGAGTAACATTCATTTTTAAAAGAAGAGTCATCAGAAAGATCAAAGTGCAGACTTTTTTATTCAGCTAAAAAAAAGAAAGGTGCAGATTTTTTTTGAATATATATATATATATATAATATGTATAGTAGAGTTACTTGAGTAACATTCATTTTTAAAAGAAAATTCATGTTAACTGAGGTAAGAGATTGTTAATAACCATAATAAGAAAGTATTGACATAATTTTTGTGGTGGGTTTTTTTGTAATTCTGGGTTGGACTACTGCCTGTCGCGTTATGACCTAATAGTTTTGGGATAGGAGAGTCAGGACTGGCTTGACTGAAACTCACCCCAAGCCAGCTTGTGTACAAGTTAAGACCCCTTTGCTGGGACCTTAGTCACGTGCCCACGGCAGAAGATGCTATCACAAAAATGTTATAGCACAAGGGTATAATATGATAAAAATAAGAAAAATATGCTTGCTATTAGCCAAAACAGTGATTAAACCATTCTCTTAGTAAAAGGGGAAAAGAACACATTGATATGAGTACGGCAGAAATAGATTAATAACAACAATAAAAGAAAATGAAACAATATTAATGCTTGATAAAGAAAAGAAAGAATGGTTAGTCTATCGTGCTTGGTTTCTTAAGAGATTTAAGTCCAAGAAGGGAACCACCCTTCAATGTAGGCAATCTTACGGAGGAAATCCTGTCACGAAAATTGCTCACTTTGAAAGAATGGGCCTAGATGGCTTATCTCCGAATTCTTACTAGAGAGTAGGCTATTGAGAGGGAGAGAAAAGAGTAACCTATTGGTGCATACCTTTACTACACTTATTGTTTTCTCACTCTCTGTTTTTCCTTTTACACTCCATTTTTTCTTTTTGATTTCTATGTTACCTCTTTTTTTTCTTATCTTTTTGCTTCTTTTCTTTCTCCCTCTTTCTTACTTATTTCTCTTTATTATCTCTTGTGCTTGCCTTCCCCCCTCCCACTGTGCATAGCCAAGGCCCTTTTATACTGCCTGCCGTGATGGGTTTTATTGTTTTACCCCCCAACTACTTTTGTCCGGGTGTGGGTGTCCTTCCTAGACTACCCACTGGTTTGTCAGCTGCCCAGCCATCACCACTTCCCTGTGCTGGCCGTGCCACATTCCATTCCCAGACAAAAGAGTGTTGTTTTATTTTCTTGCTCTCTGTTGCATTCCCATTTGGATAAGGGTTGGGCATTCTCTCTTATTAACTCCTATGGCATGCACCTAGTGATTCCAATTCATCTTTCTCTCTTTTGGGTGGTATGTCAACCCAGTAGGACATTTCCCCCAAAAGAGCTAAAGCGAGAATCCTAGAATAGACTTCTCCCTTCTCCCCACAGCCCGACCATACCATCTCTTATGTCTAACCCATGGCCTACCGCTCCTGTATTGGCTAGGTACAAGTAGGTGGCGCTTAAGCCTTATGCGTGCTCCACTTTCATGTGAGTCCAGGGCTTGGGGGCTTGTCTGGTCTTTGTTTCCCGTTCTGCCACTCATTCTTAACCTCTTGTGGTGTGAATAAGTTACTGGGTCTTCGTTCTTTGTATCTTGCTTTCTCCCTGGGTTGGGTTTTGTTTGGGCATGGGCCTTTCCTTCTTCAATCCAGCCCTTGTCTTCTTTGTGGGTCAGCTGACACTTCTGCCACGCTGCCTCATTGCCTTTGCCATGTTGCATTTTGGTTTGTGCTCGCTAGGCCTCCTTTGGGCCTGCCGCGCACTTTCCCTTTTACTTAGTTCATGTAGCCCAGTACTACTTCTAGGCTTGTTCTCATACTATTTTGGGCTTCCTTGCTCTGTTTTATTCCTTTGGGCATCCTCAGCCCATTCTAATCCTTCATTTCCATGGGCTTTTGTTAAATCTTTCAGGCTTCCCCGGCTCAATCACCGTATCCTTTACTTTCGGGGTTTATTTTCCTTTTTACCAACCCCATTTACTAATTCTTTCCTTTGGGCTCTTTTGGCCCATTTTTGCTTGCTTTCCATTTTTCGTAATTCTCATGGGTTTACTACTTCTTTCTTTGGGCTCCCTTGGACCCGCTTGCTTTCTTTGGGGCCTTTTGACTATCTTACAGGCCCATGGACCATTATTCCTGCTATTCGGGCTTAATAGTTTTCTTCTCACTTTGCTAATTCTTCTCACTTATTGTCTCCCATATTGTTGGGCTTTTTCTTGTTATTGAACCTTCTTGCCAAAGTGGGCATCAACAACTTTCATTAGAAATATAAAAATTTATCAACAATATTTAATGTTTTATCGTCTTTTCAATAAAATTTTTCTAAACATAGTTCATAAAATAATGCCTTTAGGGCATTAGTTAACATTTCCCTTAAAAAAATAATTTTTTTCTCAAAAAAATAAAAAGAAGAATATTCCTTAAATATTATGCTTTTTTTAACAGCAAAGAGAAGACTTCTAAATATATATAAAAATAGTCCTAATTTGATAAAGATGAGATATAAATCTTAGTTTACATCCTCCAATAAAAACTTGCTACATTAGCCTTTTACTTAAAACTTAATATATCTTACCACACTTAATAACATCTTAATAAAATCCCAATTTCACCAACTTTTTCAATTTCAGATCAAACTTTAACCAAAATATCATCGTTTTTCTTAGAACAAGAAAACACCCAAATCAATTTCTCAAAAAAAAAAAAAAGATGCAAAATAAAACACCCAATCATCCGCCACACATGACTCTGGCCAGATCAGTGGTTGCGTGTGTGGCGAGAGTGGAGGTTTGGAGGTTCGGTGCTTCTTGTTCTAAGAGGATCTGAGAAAAGAGATGAGATTTGGGAATTTACTTGTAGTCTGAAAAATGTGTGGGAAATAGGATATTTATTGAGATGTTATCCTATGTGATATATTCATTTTTTTAGTAATATGATGATGGCCAAATCAGCAGTGGCGGCTTTAGGATTTTTTTTAGGGTGGTCACTAAAAAAATTAAATTACCTCAATATTTTTCTTGTTACCATTTTTCAAAGAAAAATGAAAAATGAAAAATGAAATTATAAATTATTTTTATTGAATAGGTTGAACGAATTACAAATTTTATCTTTTTGTTTTATAATAGGCCTTTTGTTGAATAATTTTTTCGCTTGTTGTTGTTTGGTCTTGTCTTGTTTTTGTTTGGTTTATGTTTGTTGTTATTTGAGCTAATATTTATTGTCATTATTTAAGTTTTAAAAAAACAGGGATTAAGAATTATGTTTGGAGGCAGAATTAATTTTGGAGTAACGCTACGTCCACAATATTTTTTCAATAAATTTTATGCAAAAAGCTGTTATTGGTGGGTAAAAAAAATAATATTAGTATTTGGCTCAAATTAGAATTAATAACAACTTACTACATTAGATTTGTTGTAAAATTACTGTAAAAATGGTGTGAATGTAGTAGCACTAGTCTTATTTTTGTTGAATCCAAATTTTTGTAATTCTCAAGTCAGGGTGTTCATAATTTTTATTAGGATGGTCACAATAGGTTAGTTTAGTATATAATATGTTTTTGACAAGTGTATATATACATTTTTTTACAAGTCAGACCACCCTTGACTTGCATGTAGAGCCACCACTGCAAATCAGCCTTTTACTTAAAATTCAAAACCACACCTTTTTTTCTTAGAACAGAGTAGCACCCAATTGTTCGTCACACACGTCGCTAGAGTCAAGGGACATTGGTGAGGTAAGTGGTGGCATGTGTGCGGGGATGGAGGTTTGAAGGTTCAGTGCTGTTCCTTGTTCTAAGAGGACCTAAGGAGGGAGATGAGATTTGGGGATTTTACCTCTAGTTTGAAAATGTGTGGGAAATAGGGTGTTCAGGTGTTTTCGTGTTTTAGTAATATGATGATATGACATGTCCTTATTGTAGGGTGTAAACTAAAGGTTTTATACCAAGTCTTTATAGAATTTAATCTCTTTTATATATATATATATATATATATATATATATTTTCGGTGTAGATAGTGGGAAAAAGGAAGATGGAGTCTGAACTTTGAACCACAAACATATGATACCAGAAATAATACAATCACCACTGGACTATTGCGTACCCAAATATGTTTTAATGTTTTATAATCAACAATTCCATTGAGAATAAAAGAATGTTCATGTTAAATAAATAAAGTAATTCTTGCAATTGTATCATTCAAATAGTCTAAATTAAATAGCAAATAATTTTCTCTCTCAGAGAGAGAGAGAGAGAGAGAGAGAGAGAGAGAGAGAGAGAGAGAGAGAGAGGCCATGTATATACATACATACTTTTTGTTTTGGCTACATGTAAGTGAAGGAGACTAAGCATTCTGCAAGTAGGAACCAAATCGAATTTTTATCTGTGGGTGAAAATATATGAAAAAAAATTATGAAAATTTAAGAATAAGAAATATACTAAAAATTAATATATAAAGAATAAAACTAGCATCTAGTCAACATTAATAAATAAATGAATACAAAATAAGAATGTTTTTAATATATTTAAACACATTTATATATAATCTATTGAAATTGAAGTCAACATTTTTTTAAAATCTCAATAATCATTTAGATTGGGGTAAAATACTATTTTGATTACTAAACTTTATCAAAAGTTTGGTTTTCATCCGTAAACTTTAAGAAGTTCATTTTTCGTCCCTAAACTATTAAAAAGTCCATTTTTCGTCCCTAAACTATTAAAAATGTTTTATTGAAAATGTTTTTAATATATTTAAACACATTTATATATAATCTATTGAAATTGAAGTCAACATTTTTTTAAATCTCAATAATCATTTAGATTGGGGTAAAATACTATTTTGATCCATAAACTTTATCAAAAGTTTGGTTTTCATCCTTAAACTCTAAGAAGTTCATTTTTCGTTCCTAAACTATTAAAAAGTCCATCTTTCGTCCCTAAACTATTGAAAATGTTTTATTTATGTCTTTAAATTTTATCAAAAGTTTTTTTTTTTCATCCCAAAACTGTTGAAAAAAATTCTTTTTTCATCCCTATTTTTGTCTCTAAACTAATGAAAAAAATTATTTACAAAGTTTAAGGATGAAAAAAAAAAACTTTTTAAAGTTTAGGAACGAAAAACAAATTTTTAACAAAATTTAGGGACCAAAGTAGTATTTTACCCTTTAGATTTATTTTATTTTACATTTCACAAATTTTTTCCTTTTGATATACAATATCAAAGAAATTAGTGGAATATCATCTTTTGTTTGAATACTTGTTACATATGAAAGCTCGGAAATGTGTCGAAAACACACGAGCAGTTTAGACCCCCAAAATAAAGTTACGGCTTGGTTGATTTTACACTAACTTAATACTAAGTGCGGAATAGTGTAAACACAAGCGTATAAGCACGACAACTACTCTAATCCATATTTAAAGCAACACAGCAATAAAAATGAAATAAACAAGAGTAGGGAAGAGAGATGCAAACACAGATAACACCGAGACGTGTTATCGAAGAGGAAACCGAAGAACTCGGCGAAAAACCTCTCCGCCGCCCTCCAAGCGAAAATCGATCCACTAGACAATCAGTTGGGATACATGGGTTAGCAAGAGACCCTCCAAGCCTAATCTACCCGATGTACCTAAGCCCTCCAAGCTCCTACTCCAACAAGGCTTCTCGGAACCGTGTCTTGTCTTAGTTCTCCGGATCTCGCAACAAGCTCCATGTTGCATCTGCCATCATCGGCTTCTTCCAATGCTTCCCAGTAGCACCAAAACGTCACTTGACACTCTCAAAGGGTGTGATAAGTGTTTGGGCTATCAACCTCTCAATGGTATGGAAATGGAGAGGAAGGAGATGAGGAAATTCCCAAAACAAATGTGTAGAGGATTGTGGGTATAACAATCTCTAACTCTTAAGGTGTTTGGCTAGGGTTTTCTCTCAGAGGCTCTCCTTTCAATTGTGGGTAATGTGGGTATAAATAGTGTGGGTACAGAAAGTGTGAATCAGAATGGACAGGCTGGCAGAACAGAATGCCTTGCGGGTGTCTCGCAGGAAGGCCTTACCCGCGAGATACTCGCGAGACACAGCTGTCTCCACCTGGCCTAACTCTCTGCATTCCAGCATGTGCAGGGCACATGTATCACTTTGCGAGAAGTTAAGTTGCGAGATACCTGCGAGAAATCTTCAGTCTTCAAATGCTTGAGTCTTCACACTCTCTCTCTAACACACAACCCTTACAATGAAATCCCACAACAAATACAGGGCACAATAGATTGAATATAATTACAATCAAATTTGGCACGGAATATAAGCCAACAAAACATATAGTTATAAATAAAACTTTACAATCTCCCTCTTTGGCTATTCCGTGACAAAACCCCTAAAATAGACTCTAGACTTAAACGTGAGTTTGGGAACATTGGCAAAACTCACTCACACCTAATCTAGAAACTGTGAAGCTCTTGAACCATAATGACAAGTATCTCCTGAAACACAACAACACAATAAGTTCATGGTTATGCAGAAAACTTGTAATGAAAAATGGAACAAGCACAATGTGATCAAGCAAAATGGAATAAAGTACTAGACCATGGCTTGACCAAACACGCAACCACTATACAATAGTGATCACAATGCTCATTCACACAAGGAATGAACATCCGGATATGCAAGCTAATAAGCTCAATTGCAAACTTTCATTTGCATGTCCAACACTCAACCAATGCATAAAAACATATATGCATCTAGGAACAGTCCTACATGGGCACAAGAATGAGGTACTTAAGACATAATAACAATATCTTAAAAGTACAAAAGAAATGCTACAAAAGCATTGAGAGAATCACAAACTAAACAGAAATAAAACTGAGATTAAACTAGAGTATTTAAGTTTAAAACAAAAGCAGTAAAAACAGTAAGCATAAAACAGCAGTTATAAAAACTAAAATAAACAAAGGTAAACCGTTTATGAACCAATAACCAATGCTTATAAGTCTACAACTATGCTCCCCCTAACACTGTGCAAGCTCTTCCTCAGCTCCCCCTAAAAAATTCCTCCCCCTTTTTGACCGGAATGGCCAAAGAGGCTAAAATTGATCTAACTCTGAATCTGATTCCTACGCCATAGACAAGTCTTGTATCTGTGAAGACAATGCAGTGATCTGTCCTTGGAGGTATGCAAACTGGGTCGCGGTGTGATGCACATGGGAATCAAGCACTGCAGACATCTGGTCCATTTTAGCTAGTAAGAGATCAAGTTTGCTCAAGCCTTATGTTGGAGTAGAAGATGATGGCTGAGCCACGGCCTCTGGAGCATAAGTGAACCTGTCAATCTCCTCCTCTGTATCTCCACCCTCGTCCTGCTCAACACGTGGTTGTGGTATGGTATGCACACCAGTCTTAGAGGCTTTGATGTGTGTTGTGCTCCTAGTCAATGTATGACCACCAATGGGGTAGTCCCTCTGAACTACTGTGAGGCCACTGGGAAGTTTGAGCTTTGCCTTAGCAATCAAGCCCATAATCAGAGAGGGAAACGACATTACAGTCCTTGTATTCTGCTTTGTAATGCTCTTCTTCAGGACATGGATGATATGGTCACAAATGTCTATCTCCTTATGGGTAAAGAGATCATACAGAAATCTCATTCTTGGAGCTGATAGTGTGGTGAGGTTGGTGACCGGGTACAAATTATGAATCATCACATAACTCAGTGTCCTCATTTCCGGAGAAAATTTGATTGTGTTCATGGATGATTTATTCGGTTCACCACCAAGAACTTTAATCATCTCATCAGTAGAGCCCAATCTGTCCTCATATGCAATTGTAATTGGCTGAGATGGAGGATGAACTTCCAAAAAATCTTGGATGATCTCTCTAGTAATCACAAATTCTTTGTGCCTTACCCAACACTCAATACGATCTCCGTCGACAGCTGCAGTTGAGAAAAACTCCTTGATTATCTCAGAATAAACAACCCCAACTGGATTCAACAGCTTGGTCCAAGTTCTATCTTTGAACACTTTAGGGATGAATGTGTCCTCAAGAGTTTCTAACTGAACCACCCTCTCCATGATGATTGTCTTGTCCTTGTAGCAGTCATTATACTTCATATCTGCTTCAGCAGACTTGAAATGATCAGAATCAGTGCGTGCACGCTTTGAGGATGATTTCTTGGAGGCCGCATGCTTGGTGGGAGACATCTATATAACAACGAAACCAGAAAAGAACCAAGTACACAAAGGACAAATAGAACATAAAACATGATTAGATTCAAGTTAGTTCCATAACAGAGGTAAAATTAGCCTAAAACAGAGCAAAACCAACTCAAAACAACATGCTAAAGCATATAGAACAAGGGTTTATAAACACAATACATGAAAATAAGTAACTGTGCATGTGTGTGCGTCTGTGTGCATGTGCCGATGCATGTGTGTGCAGCATGAGATGCATGAGGTGAGCCTAGAAGGTGCCTAGGTGTGTGTCTAGTGTGTTCATGGCATGACATTGAGGCACAAAATGGGCAAAGTGTGTAAAACACATAGCCATTGACTAAAGCATGAAAAACATGACAAATAATACTTAGAAAAATGATTGGAACTAAGTTTAGTCCAATTCAACACACAAATGTCACTTAGACATTTTGTCAAACACCTTGCATGCAACAAAGCAAATATCACATGAATAATGCATGAACATGGTGAAAAAATGCCTAAATACATGTTAAAATGCCTCATAGGGCCAACATAGATGCATAAAAAACAAATGGGACTCAGCCCAATCAAAGAAATTGAAAAAATTTCACTTTAAAAGGAAACCCAACCCAATTTTTCAAAAATCCCCAATTTTCAAACCCTAAGCATAAAAATTGCATAATCCGTAAATAAAAGATGAGAAAAGTGTAATAGGTACATACCTTGAAAGGATTGTGCAGAAATTTTTCTTGAAAATGATGGGGTTTGAATGAAATAGTGATTTGGGTTGAAAATGGTTTGAGAGAGGCTTAGCGAGGGAAATGAGAGATTTTGAAAAACTATCACATCTGCTACATATAAACTGAAAACACGCTTTTTTTGCGGGTTAGAAAGTAGTGAGACAGTCGCGAGAATGGCCACTGAAGCACATGAAATTTCACGAGAAGCTCTAGGTCGCGATACCCTCTGTCTGAATTTGGAAAAATCCAGTTTTTGCCAAACAGGATTTCGTGAGAAGTTGTTGGTTGCGAGGTAGTCGCGATACAGTCGCGAGAGTTTCTGTGTGACTTTGATGAAAAAATTATTTCCCTCAAGCTCTTTTCGCGGGAAGCTCTAAGTCGCGAGCTTCTCGCGAGAAAACCTCTGAACCAATTTTTGAAGAAAAACACAAAAGTGCATTTTGAACAAAAACAAAGAACACGAAAGTATAAAATCACTTTCAAAAACAAATAAAACACTCAAAAATCTTTTTGGGTTTGATCATCAAGTATTTGAGCATACACATCACATTTGAACATGTACAATCATACAAATGAGATAAGCATTTATTGAATCAAAGTCTTGTGTGTTGTGGGTGAGTATCAAGTGTGAAATAGTCCTTAGATTAGAGTGAAGTTTCAATGATCAACTCAATCGAGTCATACACAACTGATACGAAATCAAGTGGACTATCTCAATTATAGAAATGAGTATATATGACCTCCCACAAATTGATTACATAGCTTAGAAGCTTTTCATTTGGCTTCTGCATAAATCATAAACTAATTACATTTGATCCATTTTGGATGATACATCTCCTTTTTGAGATCGGTGCTTGATATTTTTGATATATCAACATTTAGGATTAGCCTTTGGCTTTTTGAGCACCATACATTTCAAAACACAAGTCGCTTTCCCTTTTTCCTAGTCAAAAAGTTCGATATCTCTTTTCATTTGGAGATTCACATTTAGTGAGCTCTTTTGCAAAAACAAAAAAAAAAAAATAAAGTGGGAAGAGATATAGACACAAGTCTATGCATGTATCAAGACCATCAAGACTATTGACTAATCATTCATGACAAGGTTGAAGATCTATTTACAACAATCACACATAATTTTCAAGATTTCTTCCACAAAGATAAATGTGCATACATAACAAGCTAAGCTCGTAAATGCACTACGCCATAAGTACGAAGGTACTAGGCCAAACTCACATGAGATATGCACAAAACAAGCGATCAAACTTTTTGAAGATTTTTCATTTTTTTATGGGTTTTTGAATTTTTGAACACACCCAAAAACAAATCGAAACAAAGTAAGATCAACAAAACAAAACAGGCACAAGCCAAACAGGTAAAAGAAACATGATCGAATGAAACATGTGAAACCAAAACAACAAGTATGCAACAAAAAGCACAGAGGTTCACACATGAGATAGAGTTCAAGGAATGATACTGACACCGATGGTCTTACGCAAAGATTCAAACTTTGGACCATCAAGAGGTTTAGTGAATATGTCAGCCTTCTGGTTGTCAGTGGTGATGAACTCCAAATACACAGTCTTTTCCTCCACCAAATCTCGAATGAAGTGGTATCGGATCTCGATATGCTTTGATTTCGAGTGTTGGACTGGATTTTTCGATAAATTTATGGCACTTGTGTTATCACAGAACACACACATAGTATCTTGAGTGATTCCATAATCATGTAGAAGCTTCTTCATCCATAATAATTGTGCACAACAACTAGCTGCTGCAATATACTCAGCTTCAGCCGTTGATAGAGAAACTGAATTTTGCTTTTTGCTCATCCATGACACCAAGTTATTTCCAAGGTAGAAACACCCACCGGAAGTGTTTTTCCTATCATCAATACACCCGGCCCAGTCAGCATCAAAATATCCAACTAGGCACTCATTCGAGTCTCTTGAATGCCAAATTCCATAATCAGATGTGCCATTTATGTAGCGGATAATTCGTTTGACCGCAGTCAAGTGTGATTCTTTGGGTGCTGCTTGAAATCTAGCATAAACTCCAACACTGAAAGCGATGTCTGGTCTGCTAGCAGTGAGATATAAGAGACTACCGATCATGCTTCGATAGAGTGTTGGATCCACTTCTATACCTACTACATAACGACTCAGATTTGCTGAGGAACTCATGGGAGTGGAAGTGTGCTTCTTGGAGTCTAGGCCAAATCGTTTTACAAGATTTTTGGCATATTTCTCTTGAGAGATAAATATCTCATCTTCTCGTTGTTTCACTTGAAGCCCTAAGAAGAAGTTCAGCTCTCCCACCATGCTCATCTCAAACTCCCTTTTCATTTCTTCTAAAAATTCATGAGCTAGATGATCAATTGTGGATCCAAAGACAATGTCATCCACATATACCTGAGCAACAAGGAGATAATTCTCATCCCTTTTGACAAACAAAGTTCGATCGGCTTGACCTCTCGTTAAACCATGATCTAATAGATATGTGGTGAGGCGATCATACCAAGCTCTCGGTGCTTGTTTCAGCCCATATAATGCCTTCTTCAGCCGTAACACATGGTCAGGAAAGTGAGCATCTTGAAACCCTTTTGGTTGTTCCACAAACACTTCTTCCTTTAAAAATCCATTCAAGAAAGCACTCTTCACGTCCATTTGATACAACTTGAAGTTCATAATGCATGCTATGGAGAGAAGAATTCTGATTGACTCTAATCTTGCAACCGGTGCAAAAGACTCATCAAAATCTATGCCTTCAACTTGAGTATATCCTTGAGCCACCAATCTCGACTTATTTCGAACAACTTCACCATCTTCATCAGTTTTGTTCTTGAAGATCCACTTGGTGCCGATGACATGTGTATCCTTGGGCCTTGGTACCAGCTCCTATACATCATTTCTAACATACTGGTGCAACTCTTGGTGCATGGACTCTACCCAATTCTCATCCTTCAGTGCTTCCTCCACTTTCTTTGGTTCAAACTGAGCAAGGTAGCAGTTGTATGTCACATGATTCACAATATAAGCTCATCCTTTTCTCAGTCGAAGTCCTTCATCTAAGTCACCAATGATATTGCTTAAGGGATGATTGAGGATTACCCTTGATGATGGTCTTTTGGAAGTGGAAGGTTCCTCATCACGCGAGATTAGGGGTTGAACTTCCGGAGGGGTGAATGGACTAGGTGATCCTTGAGTCGATCTAGTCACCTTTCTTGGTATAGGAGGTGTAGATTCCTCTTCCAGTGATTCTTTCTCAGCATCTTCACCTTGAGATATTTCATCGTCTTGCTCATTCTTCTTAAGGGTTTGGACTTCACCATCATCATCAATACCATTTTTAGAGATAGTGTCATCGATGACCACATTTATTGATTCCATCACCGTCTTAGTGCGCTTGTTGTACACTCTATATGCTCGGCTATTTGTGGAGTAACCTAGGAATATGCCTTCATCACTTTTAGCATCAAATTTTTCAGGATTCTCCCTATCATTGAGAATGTAGCACTTACTTCCAAATATTCGGAAATATTTCACTTTTAGTTTCTTCTCTCTCCAAATTTCATATGATGTCTTCTTAGTTCCTGCTCGGAAATAGATTCTATTCCCAATGTGGCACGATGTATTCACAGCTTCAGCCCAAAACTTCTGTGGAATGTTTTTGTTGAGTAACATTACTCTTGCCATTTCTTGAATCACCCGGTTTTTTCTTTCAACCACCCCATTCTGTTGTGGAGTTTTGGCAGCTAAAAATTCCTTCTTAATGCCATGTTCATTGCAGAATGCTTCAAACTTAGCATTTTCAAACTCCTTCCTATGATCACTTCTGATTCTAACTATGGGAACTCCTTTTTCATTCTGCAGCCTCTTGCATAGCTTTTCCATCTTGTCACATGCTTCTGACTTCTCCCTAAGAAAGTCCACCCAAGAATATCTTGAGAAATCGTCAACAACCACCATTATATATCGCTTTCCACCCATGCTTTCTGTTCTAGTTGGACCCATTAAGTCCACATGTAGTAACTCCAAGGGATGAGACGTAGCAACTACATTTACTTTAGGATGGCTTGACTTTGTTTGTTTTCCCAATTCACATGGACCACACACATTCTTCTCAACTTTTCCAAAGTTTGGTAAACCAACCACAGCTTCAAGCTTAGACACTTTTGCCACCTGTTTGTAGTTAGCATGTCCAAGACGTTGATGCCACAACTCCAAAAGATTCACTCGAGCACTCCTACATGCTATGCTTGGTTTGGGAATGACACCGTAACAGTTGTCGGTGGTCCTTAATCCTTTCAAAACTTGAACACCTTCTTCATTCAAGATTAGACATCCTTTCTTTGAGAATTGGACTAAGAAGTCTTCATCACAAATCTGAGTAATACTCAGCAAGTTCACTTTCAATCCCTTAATATACAGCACATCAATCAACAGAGGCAGTCCCAGAATATCCGCCGTTCCCTTTCCAAGAACTTGTGAATGACTACCATCTCCAAATGTCACAAAACCATCTTCCTTCTCTTTAAGAGTTTTGAACAGAGACTTATCTCCAGTCATATGCCTTGAACAACCGCTGTCAAGATACCACAAACATGAGTTAAACACTTTTAATGCGGTATGAACAAAAAGACAAACATGGGAGAGACATTCTTGACCATCAAAGCAGGACTCATTTTTCTTTATTTCATTCAAAGATGAGTGTAGTTTCCTTTTTAGACGATCAAGTTTATCACACAAGTTTCTATTCCTTCTCTTATATTCATGAACTAAGCAATTAGACTCACATAAGCTGTTATGTATATCATGGTTCCTATGAACTAAGGATTTCAGCATGTGACTAAAGATTCTAGCATGTTTCTTTGATTTAAATAACTCTAAAAGTGCATTACTAGAACAGTCTTCAAATATGCTCATAGAGTCATTTTCACAAACACCTTTACTATCCTTCATGTTGGCTATTACCGAGGGGTCAAGGATCACACTTAGGTATTTAAACCACAGCAAGTGTACCTGCTCTGATACCAATTGAAAGCTCGGAAATGTGTTGAAAACACGAGCAGTTTAGACCCCCAAAATAAAGTTACGGCTTGGTTGATTTTACACTAACTTAATACTAAGTGCGGAATAGTGTAAACACAAGCGTATAAGCACGACAACTACTCTAATCCATATTTAAAGCAACACAGCAATAAAAATGAAATAAACAAGAGTAGGGAAGAGAGATGCAAACACAGATAACACCGAGACGTGTTATCGAAGAGGAAACCGAAGAACTCGGCGAAAAACCTCTCCACCGCCCTCCAAGCGGAAATTGATTTACTAGACAATCAGTTGGGATACATGGGTTAGCAAGAGACCCTCCAAGCCTAATCTACCCGATGTACCTAAGCCCTCCAAGCCTAATCTACCCGATGTACCTAAGCCCTCCAAGCTCCTACTCCAACAAGGCTTCTCGGAACCGTGTCTTGTCTTAGTTCTCCGGATCCCGCAACAAGCTCCATGTTGCATCTGCCATCATCGGTTTCTTCCAATGCTTTCCAGTAGCACCAAAACGTCACTTCACACTCTGAAAGGGTATGGTAAGTGTTTGGGCTATCAACCTCTCAATGGTATGGAAATGGAGAGGTAGGAGATGAGGAAATTCCCAAAACAAATGTGTAGAGGATTGTGGGTATAACAATCTCTAACTCTCAAGGTGTTTGGCTAGAGTTTTCTCTCAGAGGCTCTCCTTTCAATTGTGGGTAATGTGGGTATAAATAGTGTGGGTACAGAAAGTGTGAATCAGATTGGACAGGCTGGCAGAACAGAATGCCTCGCGGGTGTCTCGCGGGAAGGTCTTACCCGCGAGATACTCGCGAGACACAGCTGTCTCCACCTGGCCTGACTCTTCGCATTCCAGCATGTGCAGGGCACATGTATCACTTCGCGGGAAGCTAAGTCGCGAGATACCCACGAGAAATCTTTAGTCTTCAAATGCTTGAGTCTTCACACTCTCTCTCTAACACACAACCCTTACAATGAAATCCCACAACAAATACAGGGTACAACAGATTGAATATAATTACAATCAAATTTGGCACGGAATATAAGCCAACAAAACATATAGTTGTAAATAATAACTTTACAACATAGTTGCAACATAATTTAGGAAGAGTAATTACAAATACAACCATTCTATAAAAATTGGTAGGCAATCGAGTTTTTAGTTCTTACTTGCCCTTTGTACAAATCTATTTTGGTTTCTCAAAAAAAAAAAAAAAAAAAAGTTCTTACTAGCCCTTTGTACAAATTCATAAATATTTAATAATTTTTTTAATTCTAAATATCAAACTATATTATGATTATAACGGTGAAGTTTCATTTTCAATACTAGCTTTTCATGATTTGTGAAGTTTTGTGTATAAATTTTTTTTTACCATCATTATTTCTAAAAAGAAGTATGTGTCTCTTGAGAATCCATATATAGTTGAATTAAGAATAAGAATTACACTCACACTAAACTGATAATTTAATTATTGTAATTGTGAATTTATTTTAGCATAGACAATATCTAATTGATAATGATGCTCAAACTGTAAGTCTTCTTGTTGATGACGAAAAAAAGAAAAAGAGAAAACTGCCAGACAATCCTTTAGGTGAAATTAGATAGCACAATAGTACCCAAATCATGAAGCCCAAACTTAAAGCTTTGTGTATCAAAAAAGCAATTAGCTAAAGTTTCACGCTAAACACTTAGTCATAATTCATTGCATATATTTTTTTGTTTTTAGTAGGGATTTTCTTTTTATAAGGGATTTTTATTTTTGTTTTGTTAGGAAAGAAAATATTTTTGTGTTATTTTTCGGAGAGAGGCATTGACTATAGAAATGGACTAGGTGATTATTTTAATTCTTGGGGGGTCATGGCCCCCTTAGAGTATTTAATGCTCCATATTATTTTTTATATTTTTTTCAACATTATTTTTAAAAATTGTTTAAATAAATATATATTAAAAAAACAGAGAACTCGGTATAAACTTATGCATGCAAGAAATAGATTCTATTTAAAGAGGTAATTTTTTATAACCCACACCCTGACACCAATTAACAAGATCTTTATTAAAATTTAATTAAAATGGTTGTAGAAGACATTCATTTTAATTTCCCCCTCTAATAAGTTATTGGATTTTCATGATATGAGAGAGAGAGAGACGCATGAATCTTTATAATATATATACCAATCATATTGTTGGATTGATGTCGGTTTAATCAAACCTACCAATCAAGAATTAGTTCTAAAGCGAAATAATCGTTGAAATTCAAAGTATTCCAAATTGGTTGGTTTATTTTTTTTGGCCTCTTGCTTTCCTTTTTCGATAAAGACAGAAGACATTGACGCCCATCTTTTCGCTCCTCTCAAAGGGCTCATTTTTTTCTAAGACAAAAAATGCTTATTTGACTCATGTTATACTTGCAACTCATGGACCATGCATATATCTCACAAGCAATGCTATCGCCATTCACCAGCCCCACATTCCCATCCTTTTTCATTCAATACTTTACCTACACTTTAAGGCCAGGTTACTTCATCATTTATAGCTGTTCATAGGTCGGCCAAGTTACGTTCTATGATTATAGCTGTTTCATTTAGGGGCGGCTTGACATTATCATTATAGGGAGAGATAAAGAGCTTTAAAGTATGGCAATCTATGCCTGACGGCAAGGTTGTGAAATCTGGACTGGACTTTACGGTCCGACCTAGTTAACTGGGAATTGTTTGTCAAGACAGTTTTTTTTAGGCAAGACTTGGGAGCATGAGGAATAATAAGAGATGGGGATGGTATTTATTTGAATTGTAGGATTGTGTCTTTACATGTGGGTACGATCACTAATAATGCTACAGAATTATAGACGATTAGACAAGGTTTATCCATAGCATATAATTTGAGTTATAGTAAAGATTATTCTAGAATTTGATTAATTAAGCATTAGATATTTTATTGCTAACCAACTCGGATGCAAGAAGTCTAGGACCACACACTTTACACATTTTTCATAACTTAAACACGTTGCAAGATATGATTAGATTACTTTTTACTAAGTACTAGTAATGGATCCATATAAAAGTGGTTTAATCCAATTACAAATTGTGTCAAAATATATGTTCCTAAAATAACTCATCTCATACGTAAAATCTTGTGAATTATTGCGTAGATAATGGATGGCACTTCCACATCATGTGTTATGAGAGGCTAAGAAGATTGTCAACACTACCGCCAAAAAAGACAGAGATCAAGAAGAAAGATTGGTGGAATATAATCAATGCCCGTAATTTGTATCCGACTTAGGGGTGTAGGGTCTATAAGATGACACCCTCTATTAATTTAGTAGACTATTTTGCCGAGTTTCATCCCCCCCCCCGCCCCCCAAAAAAAAAAAAGGGAAAAAAAAGAAGAAGAAGCAAAGCTTTACTGTACGTATGGTATGGGGTTTGGAAGGCAGAAATTTGAAGTTTTTATTGTTAAACGCTTTTAAGATTTATTTAGTATTTTTATGAAAATTGAAAAATGCAGGAAATGCCAATGTCTTTTTTCTTTTTAAAGACACCCACTGTCTATAGCCAAACAACAATAATAATTATTGGTCATTAACTAATTGAATATTTTGGATACATGTATCATGTATGAATTAAGTATTCATAAAATAAAATAATAGCAATTAAGATTTAAAATCTATTTGGAATACTATCACATACCCTTGATGTAAGGGTTAGAGTTCAAGTCTTTAAGAAATATCTATTAATTTGAAATTATTGAAGGGAATAAAGCTTTAGCTATAAAGATTTCGCAATAAAGATTTTCGATTGAATAACTCTTTAACATTTAGAAAGAGTTTCATGAACTAGCATGCCTCCGATTTCTATTGGGAGCTTGTGTTAGAGTATCTTTGATTGGGTCTGCTCTTCATTTTTTATTTATTTTTAATGATTCGATGGGCTGCGCTGTTTTGGTTGTGCTCTTTTTTAATGGTTTTTAAAAACTATGAAAAGGCTTACAAATATGGAAACTTTACTTGTTTTATATACGTTTTGGAATTGAAAACAAAATTAAAAAAAAAAGTAAAAACATCGTTTAGCTGTTCCTTGAAAATAAACTATTTTTGAAAATAAGATTTTGGAAATTGTATTATACTGCCCATAAAAAAGTATGTCAAATTTCACTGATAATTGTTTTTATATATTTAGAAATATAAAAATGTTTTTATTTTATTTTATTTTATTTACAAAGCAAGAACTAAGCATTCTCTCCATGTTAGGTTATGGAACAACATCAAAATTGGGCAATGATGTATAATCCGAAAAGAGTGATATAATGAATATTACAAATTTTATTATATAAGACTTACAAAATAAGGTATCACTAATAACAGAAAATTAATTTAAATATTTATTTATTATACTGTTTAAGTAGCTTCAATCATATTCTTGACATATTAGTTTATAAGTTTTTGTAATAAACTTTGTAACAGTTTTAGTATTTTCCATCCTAAAAATTGGCACAAAATTAAATGGGGGAAAAATATGTCTGCACCATAGATATGTGGCCTAAAATTCATAGTCATTGTCATTCCAACTATGTGTTGCAATAAAGATTCAAAAACCACATCCACATCGAGCTCATTGCATTATGATAATAGTTGAGTTGGTAACAGGCTGTAGTTAGAATGAAGCATGCACCAACAAAACCATAGTCCACTTAACTTGGCATTAATTTTCTGTGTACCGACAAGCGTTCGAGATGGGTAGGAAGTTGTAGATGCCTCTACACCAATCGAATACAAAGTTGGAACTTGGCTCCATCAAAATGATTGGCAAAAAGGTCAACAAATGAGCGTATTGAAGAATCCATACAACAGTTATTGGTAGCCTCTTCCATGCTACAGAGACATATATGCTAATTACGTACACATTTACCAATTAGTCAAGAAAGGGATATATATTAGCAGGGACCAGCAAATTATGAACAAGCTTTTTGTGGGAAAAAAAGACCAATTATATGCTTACTCGAACTCTCTTTATCATGGTGCAATTATATAGTATGAATATCCCGCCGTAACATTTTTACAACAAAACTTAGGTTGCAATAGCTGATAATGGTAAGTAAGATAGTATTATTAGTAGTAAGCTCGGATGAAAACTAGTGACAACTTGCAAGCAACAAAACCTAGGTCACTTATAACACATTTTTTATTGTGTCGCTTTCAGATCGACCCGTTTATAGCCAAAACTTGCAAAGATCCAACCTTAACCCGCAAAAAGCCTGTTTTGTGTTCGCGAGTTGGGTCAAATATTGACACTTCTACTTTCAACTTAAGTTTTGTTAGGAAATTATTGTACTCGTAGCACTACTGAATTGGTTGTTGGGAAATTATTCCTAAATTATGATATTCGTTTTTGTTTATATTGTTGATTTTTCGGATTAAACTTTGTGATTCAGTTATAACATCTACAAATCTATTGTACAATTTGATTTTTAGAATTATAGTAGATTAATCACAACTAATTTTCAATGTGTCCGTATGCATGCACACATCATAAGTATGTGTGTAGTTATTAACTTATCATACACACTTTCCACAAAATTTGTCATGGTATGTATATATTACTGGTGTTTTCGAACAAATAAGAATAGAACAAATATTCTTCCTTCAAAGTTTTAGATTCTCGAGATGTTTTGTATGAGAATATTCCTTTCTTTTTTTCCTTTACAAATTATATCTGACTGTAAAAGGTTTTGAGGTGATCAAGAAACATGTAAAAGGTTTCGAGCCCACCATCTTCGAGTCCACCTAAAACAATGACTGTTTATGCTCAATGAAGCCAACTTTCTTGCTGCTCAAGATGCAAATATTATTACACTATTTTTTTTTTTATTTATTTATAAATTGTGCTACATATTTGAAGAAATTTGTGTATTAGAAGTTTGAGCCTTCTCTAGTGTCTATAACCAGAACAAAACAAATATATATATATATATATATATATCTCTCTCTCTCTCTCTCTCTCTCTCTCTCTCTCTCACGATATACAATTGCATTTCTTAAATTCTTTCAAAATTTATGACCTAGGTCCTTGTACAACATTGTGTAAGGTACTGTACGTTGCACCTGACCGAGCATAAGCCAAGATGAGAAAACCAAGGTATAACAATTTCTTCAAATTAATAATTTATGAAATCATTTCTAATAATAAGAGAAATAATAATGAAGGGTAAAACTTATATACAATTCTTTAAGTATAATATTTTAAGTTTTCTAATTAAATTTAAATATAAGATTCTTGAAAAAGATAAAATTGTGTTTTATTGATTAATACAATCATGCATGTGTTTGAATTTAATTGAAGAACCTATTGTAATTTATTTATTTATTTATTTATTTATTTATTTTTTGTTGAGAAAAACCTATTGTAAAATTGAAGCTAAGTTTTGTCGAATCATGAAATGATATTATAATAATTGTCCCAATAGTCCAGATTATGAAATGTTATTTTTTGGCTTGATGTATAACTTATTCAGACTTATTTATTAAATTGAATCACATATACTGATATACATCCTAATTTTAAAAGGGAAGCTACATAAACCACAAAATTTAAATCGAACCAAACGAACCAATAGTTTCAAAAAAAAAAAAAAAAATGAAAATAAGAAACTCAATTTATCAAATGCTAAAAAAAAAGATGTCAAGATACTAAGTTAAACTAACATCGGGTTGATTTAGTGAGAACTTACCACCATATATTCTTAGTGTGCTGGTCACTTCACAAATACAAGTTCTTGTGGGAGTAGAGGGCAATAACTGGAGTTCAAATTTTCAAGAAGGGGGTTCACATTTATATACTTAAATTATGGTAGAGTAGAATTTTTCATCTCAAATCTATAAATAATAATAATAAGAAGAAGAAGAAGAAGAAAGAAGACAATAGCACGTTAACTAACATAGGATAGTGTTATTATCAAATTTGAATCAAAATTATAAAATACATATATTAGAAAAATGATATTGAAAAATATAGACTTTACAAAACTTAAGTGGCAAACTTAGAAAAAGTCACCAAAAAGTAAAAGGTTCCATTATATATATATATATATATATATATTATTCAGAATAATGATTATTACACAGTACTCTCTAATACATATTATCAGACACACTTAGTGTAAAATGTGAACACCTTTAAACAAATGTGGATATTTGGCTTTATAAAATTTGGACATTGCTAATTAAACTAGTGTACATCAAGAGCATAAAACAACAATTAGTGTATTACTAATTGCTAACTAGTGTAATACACTGAAAGTTGGACGTAAATTAATATTTATATATTATACATATTTAATTAATAACTATTAATAAATAAAAGAATAAATTAGAGAATTAGTAGAAAAGAACTTACCCAATTTAAATAAAATTTATTTAAAACCTATCACTCTTATTAATACAATTATAATTTGTTTAGTATTAAGATGTTTTATCCAAAAAGATAGTGAATTGTAATTAGTTTAAAATTAATTATAACTTTAAAAATCAGATTGAACACACATATATATCAGAAAGATGACGTGAAAAAAAATGCAGGATTTCAAAATTTCATAGTACAATAAAAACTTAAAAGTTTTTACTTTATAGACTATAGATAGCTTTGATAGAGGTAAAATAATTGGAGTTCATATTACTTGGTAATTATAATATTAATACCCTTTGGCTTGTAAGGAAGGGTTGAAGAGGGAAATTGGAGTCCAATCGTGTCCCATACAAAGGTCATATTTTGCTAGCAATAGGAAATTGCAATTTCATGTACTCAGTGTACTAATATTAGTTGCCTTTAATTTTTTAATTTTATATTTTTATGAATCATGTTTAGTTGCTTTCACAGTTGACACATGAAACATATTTGAAAATTTTTATTTTCCACCATAAAGCATGCAATTAATGATTTGGACCCACGCTTTTGTTGGATATTATCTTATGGATTACTAGTGTTTCATTAAAAAATAAAGAGTCTCGTTAATATTTGCTTTTAATTTTTTAAAGGTATAATAAAAAGCTTAAAAAATTTTAAAAATCTTATTTTAAAAATTAAAAAAATTGTCAAAAAAGTTAGTTATTTTTTATTTTTTATAAAAAATTTTCTAATATGATTTAGATATAGTAAAACTATAAAACTCAAGAAGAAAATCTAAGGACTCGTTTAGTAAGAGATTTTTAGTAACGTTGTTTAAATTTTATAAAAATATGTGTAGATGAAAAAATGAGTGAAAATATGTATTGTGGTGTTTAAACAACAATTTTTATTATTTAAACAACGTTACTAACGAGGCATGTAGATTTCAAAATTTCAAATCGAATTTGAGGTTTTTTAAAGGAGAAATGATAGGAACACTAATTTTGACATAATTTTGTGCCACAACTCGTCACATGACAAGTTATAATTAATAATAGGGTCCGATTAATGTGTGCCTTAAGGGCACATATTAAGCCTTCCACTTTTGAAAACTTTTTCTCGGGAATTGAAAGAGTTGTCAATACTTTTTCAATTCTCGAGAAATTTTTTTTCAAAAATGAAAATTAATGTGTGCCCTTAGAACACACATTAGTAAAATCCTTAATAATAATGTGTTAATGGGTTAGGTAGAAATACACTCTTATGGATTACAACTCATTCATATGGCAAATTATGCCACAAAATAATGCTAAAATCGGTGTTCTTAGCCTTTCTCTTTTCAGAGTTGGAGCATTCGTGGTCTTGGATTCTTGATTCTGTTGGGTTTCATTTAATGTTGCCATACTGGCACAGTGAACTAAAATGACACTTTTTGGTTAATTTCTGGTCTGATCATGGTGATTTTGACGAGTCATAAAATTGTTGATACAATCGAGAGTATTTATTGTCAATTATGCTGTCAATGATGGCATATTTATCCTGCATATATAGATCGAATGGACAAACCAATACTATTATATTATACGTACAAATGAGGAACACGCATGGAAAGAGACCTTTTCCCAAATTTTGGCTGAAAAGAGTATCACCAAACTAAGGCCAACTAAGGCTATGTTTGGTTTGAGGGAAAAAAGAGAGAAGGGAAGAGAAATGATTTTTGCCATTTGTTTGATTAGAAGAAAATAAGGGGGAAAAGCGAAATGTAAAGAGAAATGATTTCTATGAGTTCCACAAATTTTAAATTTTTAACTCTCCGTTCAAATTCATAAAATTATTCTTATACCCTTAAATTTTTTTTGACTTTTTATGTGAAATTACATTTATATCCTTATTATTATTATTATTTTTTATAAATTAAAAAGATAAAAGTGTGAAATACTCATTTCACTTCTCCTTTACATTCAAACACATATTTTCTTTTTCCTTTATTTTTTCTTTCTCTTCTCTTATACTTTTCTCTTCTCTTCTTTTCATTTCTCTTCTTTTCCTTCAAACCAAACATAGCCTAAATTTTGCTCATTCAAAATAGAAGTTAACAAGAGTAAAAAAGAATATAAGCTGTATTTGTTAAAAGATTTGAAGATATCTACTTTGTAGTTTAGGCTGAAATCTAATAACATTGTATAAAAAGGAAGCCAAGGAATTTATTTATTTATTTATAAATAATTTTATAGTTACAGTAAGAGAAGAATTTGAATCTTAAACGCTTTTGTTAGAAATACCAAGTGATACTAGTTAATTTGGAAGTTGTTTTGAGTAAACACAATAAAATGGATATCTCATAGATATGGATCTCATAATTTTGATTAGGTCAAATGTTGAAATGTGTTACATTTTGTGGTATAAAGCTTCCTATTATTATTACTCGATGTCCAAGAACATTAAATTGTAATAATCATTGTGGGCTCTTCCAATAATATATATCGACAATCTTTTTTTTGATGAGATATATCAACAATTTTGGTGAGCACAATCATAAGGTAACCTCACATTTGAAATCTTTGTCTTCGAACATACATTTTCCACCAGCCATTGAAAATGCGATGAATTGGAAATAAAATCAAAAGTGAATGTCCCACCGATTTATTATAATTGTCGCCAACAGCAAGTTGCAGGAAAAGATGATTGGAAAGTTGAACCAAATACCAAATCCTATGCAGTTCAATTTGGCATCTTTCTTGACGTTGACCGACAAAGTTAGGCTTCGAGCTTTTTGGGAGATGCAAAGCCGCCCACGCCACTGTAAACAATGAACACTTCATTCAAGTAGGGTTGGTAGAGAACCCAATAATAAGCCAAGGAGGGCCAAGTTTTGAAAAAATTATTTTAATTTGATTGATTGGGAAACTGTATGTCATTGTTATAATGTTGGTGCATGTGGTTTAAAAACCCCTCTATTTTGCTAATTTTGGTCTCTAATCTGGGAGTTTCGGAGTAAAATATGAAGTTGAACCAACTTTGAAATAGCTAATGTACCAACTTGGTTTAATGGTAAACCTAGGTTTAATTAATGATTATGATATTATAGTTTAAAAATATTTGGCTTGGGCTAAAACTATGACAAGCTCCCCCAAAGTTACGTTGCACAGGGAAATTTTTTTTTTGAGTACTTGGTTGATGTATTCATGAACTAACAAATTCCGTAGGCAATGCCTTTAACTTTGTTTTTTTTTGCTAGGCTAGTAGAAACCATACTGATGTCTTGGCAAAATGGGATCTTTAATGAAACTTTATTTGGCTATTGATACTAATTAAGTCAGTTTCCTTATGGGGCTATTTTTTCTAATATGAGCAAGTCCGGCATTGGCGTGGTGATTCGGAACTCTCAAGGTTTGGTGTTGGCTTCCCTGTCGCAACAAATTTCACAGAGTTTTAGTCCACTGGAATTCAAAACTTTGGCTGCCAACTTGCCAAGAGAGCTATCCAGTTCGCTTCGGAGTTAGCCATTACTTCGGCTGTTTTAGAGGGTGATTCTCAAACTTTGATCCAATCTTTACAAAGTGGTGCTGAATATTTGTCACCTTTTGGTTTACTTCTTGATGATGTTCGTTTAGTTGCTAGTTCTTTCAATCAATTAGGTTACTCCCATATTAGGAAAGAAAGTAATAAGATTGCCTATAGTTTAGCTAGATTTGCTGTTAATGTTTTAAACTTTTTTTGTGTGAATGGAGGATATTCCACCACAGTTAGTTTCTGTTTTTCAGGCTTATTTAGCCGGTTTTTCTTAGTTTAATAAAGTTCTGTCTGGCTTCTCTTAAAAAAGAAAAAAAAGTCAGTTTCCTTATGCTGTTGTTAATGCTTTGGGCTCAGTGCCATAAGTTGTATGTTGTTTGGACCTTTCAACATAGTTCTTTCTTTGAGTAGGGAAAAAAATAACAAAAGGCCACATACTATAAAAAGAGAGAGAATAATAGGAATTGTTAGAATATGTTATAGGCTCAAGCCCAAATCCACTATAATACTATCTTCTTTAGGTCCAACGTTCAAGTACGACTGTAGTGACATGCATAATTGCATACTACTCATGTACTTTAGTTTAGAATACTCATATACCTTAGAGGCTTAGACCCAGGTCTTTGGGTCTAAATGATTATGTTCTGATGGTGCCAAAAAAATTAGCTTATGGTTTCCCTCTGTAAACTAAAACAAGGTTCGAGGAAATGTATCAATGAGTTTCATTTTCTTATACGCTTTCAATGGAATCAATTAGCTCTTTTCAAGCTTCCATGGGCATTGCCTTTATGGCCTGTTTGAGAGTTTAAAAAAGGAGGGGGAGTAGAGTAAAGGGAAGGAGAGTAATTCAATTACCTTGCTTGAAAGTTTTTTAAGGAAGGAGGGAGAGGGATTTGGAGGAGTTTGGAGGGGTTTGAACTCCTTCTAATCCCTCATTTTTAATTTCCCCAAATTGGAGAGATTTGGAGGGAGAGTGGAACATAAAAATGCTTGACCAAATGAATTATCAAATTTACCCTTACCATATTAACAAAATTACAAATGAAAAGACTAATTATTCTCCTCCCCCTTACTTAATTTTAAAAACATCCAAACAAGGTGGAGGATAACCATTCCCCTCTACTCTCCTCTCCACTCCTCTCCTTCCCTCTACTCCCCTCTACTCTCCTCTCTCTCAAAACTTCCAAACATAGCATTAGGGTTGGTTTGGTTGGAGGGTGGAAAAGTGAGAGGCTAAAAAATGGTGGAAGTATGAAAAAGTGGAATGATAGGAAAAAATTTTAATTTTTCTCTTTTTTGTTTGGTTGGGAGTGGAAAAGTGGAGGGATGGAAAAAGTGAATTTGTATAAATTTACTAATATACTCTTATTAAAAAATGATGGCCACTTAAAACAAAAAAAGTGACCCAAAAAAAAAAAAAAGAAAAACAAAACAACTATCACACCTACAACTCAGGAAATCAAAAAAATGGGGAAAAAAGGCAATGTTCGGGGAAGGAAAAGAAATTAAAAAAAAGAAAAAAAGAAAAAAGGAAGAGGCAACTGTCCACGAAGAAGAAGAAGAAGAAGAAGAAGAAGAAGAAGAAAGGAATTGGATGAATTGCCCATGTGCTGCACATGGGCATTTTTGTCCATTAAGTAGCCCCATTTTTTCCCTTCAGTTTTCTCTTCATTTTGGAGAGAAAACTTTTTGGTGAGTTCGGGGAGAAAACATCTAAGCCCTACAATTTATTTTCCTTCCTCTCCACCCAACTAAACACACTCCAAAAAAATTTTCCTTCCTATTTTCTCTTCAAAATTTTCCATCCACCCTATTTCAGCTCCAAACAAACACACCCTTAGAGACCAAGAAAATTTCATTAGTATAGAGATCAACTTGAACTTCACTAGTTTTTGATGGATATCTATGATGAATTTTATTCCGTTCCCCATCTATTACTTCGCAACCCTCCTCTCCCTTCAACTGATGAAGCTTTCAATGAACTTGTCCTGGAATACACATGGACAGACCCATTGTTCACATCATAGTTGCACTATCTCGATCACACCATCCCTAGCCTGCTCATTATACACCTGAATGCTTATCTAGGCCTCCCAGATAACATTGGAGTTCCAATCAATCCAAACACAGGACAAATAACTGTAGAACTAATCACCTCTTAGGGACAGAGCGAGGAAATTTGAGTTGGGGTCCGGGGCTGAACAATTTAATAAATAAAGATGTCAAGAAAAACTCACATCACATATATAAATTACCTAAAAAAATATACACACTCGCATGTGTGTAAAAATATAAATATTAAATTTTCTTATGCTAAAGTAATATTATATATAAAATTATCAACTTTGATATGTATGTATATATACACACACCCACACACAAGATCATTTTTTTAAGAGAACTTAAATTATTCTTAAATTTTAATTGTAGGGGCTGGATTTGAGTACTTCTTATATTGGATGAATGGACTCAGACCCAACTAGCCCAATACAATAAATTTATAGAGAGTGGATTGGAGAACTAGGCCTTAGTAAGGGTTACAACAACTAGACATGGCAATGAATGGGTTGAATAACAAGGATGTGGACTAAAGTGTAAAATTCGGTCCTCGGCCCTCCACTGAGGGGCTTATTGTTCTTATTATTTCTTCCGTTGGTTACAAGGGTTTTGAAGACAATATAAATTGTTGCTGTGTTTTCTGTTTTTTCACCCCCCCTCTTTCCTGAAGGATTTCTTACGTTATATACCCCCTTCCAGTTGATCTTGGCCTTCCATTTGTTGATCATGCAGGTCACTACTCAAGTGTTTGTCCCATCAGCCACCTTCCTAAACCTCCTGTGAGTTGCAGCAACCAAGGCAGCACTGTTCAGGGGTCATTTCCCCATTAATGCGGCCAGGACGTTAGTTGTGGGCATTTAATGCGGAGGTGACAGCTAGAGTCTCTTGTCCAAAGCACGTTCCCGGCGCTTCGGTATACGGAGCACGCCCCCATTAAATTCTGGCGGCTCTGTGCTCCCCACGTTCAACGGTGTGATGGTAATCTAACGGTGGAGATTTTTTCACCTTTATGGGTGGGAAACCCGCACGGTCTTTTTTAATTGGGGGTATAAATACCCATTTGAACCGATTTGCCTCTTTACTTTTGCACTCAAGAGTTCTTGCGCACATACCCTGAATTCGGTCAAGCTTCCAACCAAACTCACGTCTCTTTTCTGCATAAAAAGCCTGTCTGAGGAGCTTTTCCTCATTTCTGTAAGTTTTCTTCTCCCTCTAATTCACGTTTTCTCTCTTTCTTTCACCCATTTTCCTGAGTCCTTTAGCCGTTCCTAGGGATGGGTAGGTTTAAAAAGTTGGTTGAGTCTGAAGAGGCAATGGAGAAGTTCATGGCCAATTATAGGATACCCTGTAATGTAGGTCTAAGATACTGTGAAGAAGGGGAGTGGCATTTTAGGAGGCAAGAGGGGGAAGTAGTGATTCCCATAATCGCCTTCCTAGAAGGTGGTATGAGAATCCCTATGGGGCTGGTGATGAGGGACTACCTCAGGCACTTCCGGTTAGCTCCCACCCAGTGCGCCACCAATATGTTTAGGATTCTGGGTTGTGTGGACGCCCTAAACGAGAAGATGGGGCTGAGGTTAACCCATCACGATATAAATTGGTGCTACAACCTCCAACACCTAAAGGGTAAATCTTATTACATGAAGACAAGGGACGATAAGTTTCGGCTTATTCAATGCCTCCCCGAGTCCATTAAAGGGTTAAATAAGGAATTTCTCATCGTGTCAGGGGAGTGGCACGACGGCCTTCATTGTCTGACAGAAGAGGGGGTACCAGGTGAGGTATTTAGAGTAGGAGAGGGTTGATCTTTTGCGTCATCATAATTTGCATTGTTTGGTTGTTAATATGCTTTTTTTTTTTTTTTTTTTTGCAGATCCATACGCCTTTGATCGACACTTTCACCTAGTCAATTGGGAGGATTTGGAAACCATCCTTAGGGCGGAGGTCTTTATGAACGAAGCTGATAACCAAATCAAAGCCGCTCACAAGATCCTCGGGTACGATCTTATCCAGAAGTCATACTCGGCTTCGAAGTACGTGATCAGAGCCAAAGATCCTCGACTCCATAAGATCACCGTAGTAGAACACGGGTTCTTGCTTCCTGAAGGATCTTCCTTCCCAGAAGGCGTTCCGTCGGCAGGCCCTTCTTCATCCCATCAAGTTGCAGAGGTCGAGGGAGGAAGAGCAGAAGGAGAAGAAGAAGTTGCTGACTTGGGTCCGTCCGAGGACAAATTTGGTGTTTTCGACCAAGTCAATCCATCCGAGGATCCCTTTGGTGACTTGGGTGACCACAATTTGACTGAGGCGGATCTCTCATCAGTAGGGATTGATTCTCAGGCCGAAATGGGTTTTAAGAGAAAACCTCAAACTAGTTTGCTCGATCTGATTGAGGGCCAACCGGGGAAGGACGCGCCGGTGAAGCCACAATCCAAGCTTCCTCCTCCTCTGCCCCCGCCTCAGCTTGTTCAGACAGGCCATCTTCCACACAAGCCAGACTTCTTGCTCCTCCTCAGTCGGCCCTACCTCTTCAGGCCGAGCCCGCCGACCCAAAAAGGAAGAGGGCTTTCAAGGGCAAGGATCCAATGGATGGGGGGAGGTCTCGCTCCTCTAAGGAGGAAGATGAGGTCCGACGAGCCTCAAAGCAATTAAAAATCGAGCACCAGGGCCAGGAAAAAGAAGTCGCCGCACAATCCGAGCCCCAGGCCTGGCTTCGTACGCCGATGCTCCATGGGGAGCCCTTGATGGACAATGCCTCCCTCAGGGACTTCCGAGGGGGTGAAGGCACCTACGTGGCCGACGCGTTGGAGAGGGCCTTGCTACTCCCCGGCGATATGGCCAAGTTGGGAAATTTGAGGAGGCAGGAGGTCTTCCTCAGCCTTAAAATGTATTTAGGCATGGTAAGACATCTAACACTTGTGATCCTGCTATTTTTTTGCCTTTTTATTATTATTATTTTTATTTAACTTATCGTGTGATTATTTCAATTGGCAAGCTGTCTAGGCCACTTATAGGCTGGAAGAGGCAGCCCACGAGCAGAGCAGGGCCCTGGATCTCGAGCGTGACAAGCGCCTGGATGCTGCTCGGACCCTTAAAAACTCTGAGGCCGATCTCTTGAAAGTAAGGGAGGAGTTGAAGGAGATGACAAGGGCCAGAGATAGCGCTGAGTCAGGTCTAGCCAGCGCTCAAAAACAGGCCGAAGACCAAACAAGGCACCTGCTTGAAGCTGAGGAACAACTGAAGATTGCCAAGGAGCATATCACCGACCTGAAGAAGAAGTTGGCCGAGGCAGAGGGGGCCAAAAATGTCGTGGAGTTCGCCAGGGATGAAGCCTTGAGGGCTAAAGTAGAGGTTGAGTTCGCGAGGACAGAGGCTGAAGCTCTAAGGAGCAAGCCGAGGAGGAGGCTTTTGCCTTGGGAGTGGCTGAGACCGAGGCCACTCTCAAGGCTCAAGTACCTGGGGTGTGCAGACTCTACTGTTCCCAAACTTGGAGTGGCTGAAAGCTCTAAGGAGCAAGCCGAGGAGGAGGCTTTTGCCTTGGGAGTGGCTGAGACCGAGGCCACTCTCAAGGCTCAAGTACCTGGGGTGTGTAGACTCTACTGTTCCCAGACTTGGAACGAAGCCCTCAAACAAGCAGGGATTAAGGTTTCATCCAACCTGTGGAAGGTAGAGAATGTATACTACCTTCCTGCCATCAGGGAGTCTGCCCCCTCTAGCTCCGAGGCTGAGGTTGCTCCTGAGGAGGCTGACGCTGCTCGACCTGAGGCTGCTCTGGTGATGACTGCTCCTGATGAGCCAACCAAGGAAACTGAGCCTTCTGGGGTGATTGAAACAGACAAATGCCCTAACCAGGAAGCACCCTAGGATGCTGCGAAGCCCTCAGATGATGCCCAGGCCCCCCATGCCGAGGAGACAGCTTTCCTTGTGGTACCTCTGCAGGTTGTTCCCCCAGGTGAAGGCTCTGAGGACCCTGAGGTCGCTTCGGAACAGCTTCCCAAGGGGGGGATGAAGATCAAGTTGAAAAAATAAGCCGCTTCTGTTGTGCTTTTGCCTTATGTTTCTTTATTTATTTATTTATTTTTTTTTTATATACTTGAACTGTTGTAACAGAACACCTTGGGTTGAATGTATGAAATTCCTTTCTCATTCATTAATTGTTACTTATTTATATAACTTGTGCTTTGATTATTTAGCTAAACGGTCTCAATAATGTGACTTGTCTTCCCTTTTTGAAGCAGTAGCTAAAAAATGTAAGGTCCATAATAATGATTTTCACTTAGACTTTGTTTAACAATTGAGCCACCTCATTACTACGACTTGCTTTTGCTGAATAGACTACAAAAGGCGATAACCTTATAATATGAATCCTATACCTTATGAGTTGGTTATCATAACAGGTAAAAAATGCTAAACACGTAGCACCTATAAAGATAAACCTTTAAATCCTAAGATCAAATGCCACAACACAATGTGCAAAGGTACCCATGGGAATGTTCTAAAAACTCACTGACCTTAAGGAAACAGTCAGCTATTGACTATGCAGGGGAGTTAAGTTCGATGTACCTCAAAATGCTTTAAGTGATGCTCATGGGCTTGTGTTTGTTTACGTCTTTATTGAACGAGGACAGGGCAAATGGTCTGAGATGCCAGGCTCCCCTTTGGCTATATTTGTAACTCAGATGAGTGCTCAAGTTCATTAATTTCCTCAAAGGTTATGGTCCGAGGAGTCACACAACACCTGGGATCTGTTTAACGCTCAGGCCTTCGTTGAAAGTAGTTAGTTTCCCCATAAGTTTGAGTCCGAGGACCATGCAAGACCTTGGTTCTGTCTAACACTCAGATCTTCCTTAAAAGTAACTAGTTTCCCCATAGGTTTGAGTCCGAGGACCATGCAAGACCTTGGTTTTGTCTAGTATTTAGACTTTTCTTGAAGTAACTAGTTTCCCCATAGGTTTGAGTCCGAGGACCATGGATGAGGTATAGCTTTTTCATCCAAGTCTTCTAAGTAGTATGCACCTATCCCTGCTACTGAAGTAATTCGGTATGGTCCTTCCCAATTGGGTCCCAGCTTTCCAAAGGATGGGTTCTTGGCAGCACCCACAACTTTCCTCAACACTAAGTCCCCTGGTGCTAGTGGTCTCAACTTCACATTGGCATCATATCCTTGCTTGAGCTTCTGGTGGTAATAGGCCAACTGGATCATTGCCTTTTCTCTTCGTTCATCGATCAGATCTAGGCTCGTACCTAGTAGTTCATCATTATTGCTTGGTGTGAAGGAGCTTGTCCTTAGCGTCGGGAAGTTTGCCTCTAGAAGGATAATAGCCTCGGCACCATAGGTCATGGCAAAAGGTATTTCCCCTGTTGACCGCCGTGGTGTAGTCTGGTAAGTCCATAAGACGTGTGGTAGCTCTTCTACCCATCTTCTCTTGGCGTCGTCCAGTCTCTTCTTAAGTCCATTGACTATGACCCTGTTGACAGCCTCGGCCTGCCCATTTCCCTGAGGATAAGCTGGAGTTGAGTACCTGTTTGTGATCCCCAGCTCGCAACAGTATCTTCTAAAGGCTTTGCTGTCAAATTGGAGTCCATTATTTGAAATGAGGGTACGAGGGACCCCGAATCGTGTAACAATGTTTCTCTAGATGAATTTCTTAGCATCCACATCTTTGATGTTGGCCAATGGCTCAGCTTCGACCCATTTGGTGAAATAATCTGTGCCGACCAGCAGATATCTCTTATTTCCAGCAGCCTTTGGGAAAGGGCCTACAATATCCAGGCCCCACTGGGTAAACGGCCATGGACTGGATAAAGGGTTGAGGACCCCTACTGGCTGATGAATATTTGGGGCAAACCTTTGGCACTGGTCACATTTCTTAACATATTCTAGAGCTTCCTTCTGCATCCCCGGCCGCCAATATCCCTAGGTAATGGCTCGGTGCGATAGAGATCTTCCTCCTGTGTGACTCCCACAGATCCCTTCGTGCAGTTCTTCAAGTAGTAGTTCTGACGCTTCAGGGTGAATACACAATAAATATGGCCCAGAATGGGAGCGCTTATACAATTTGTGGTCCTCGGACAACCAGAGCCGATGAGCTTTTCTTCGTATTTTCTCAGCCTCTGACTTCTCCTTGGGCATAATATCATCTTTGAGGAATCTCACTATAGGGTCCATCCAGCTAGAACCTGCCCTAATTTGATGGACATGAGCCATGCTTTCAGCGACCCCATTTGCCCTAACCAGATGCTCGACAAGAATAACCCGAGGCAGACCCCCCGCCGAGGAAGTAGCAAGCGTGGCCAATGAATCTGCATGAGTGTTTCCACTTCTGGAGACGTGTGACAAGCTGAAGAGATCGAAACCTGACTGCAAGCGTTTGACCTGGCTTAAGTACTCTTGCATCCTCGCATCTCTGGCTTCTAACTCTCCCTTTACCTGGCCCACTACTAATCTCGAGTCCGAGAACATCTTTACTACTTTTTCTCCCATTTTCTGCACCATGGCCATTCCTTGTAATAGTACCTCATACCCAGCTTCGTTATTCGTGGCTGAGAACCCAAGCCTCAGGGATTTTTCTATGATTGTCTTCTCAGGAGACACTAGGACCAGCCCCACTCCGGACCCCCTTTGATTTGCTGCGCCATCAACGTACACCTTCCAACATAGGGGTCCTGGCATAGAGATTACCCCAACGGATTTTCCATCCATGTTTCGCTTCTCTGCCACTATTTCTACAGGTGGTTCAGCAAACTCGGCCACCAAGTCAGCCAGGACCTGACCCTTTATAGAGGTCCAAGGCATGTATTTTATGTCAAAAGCTCCAAGGATTATGTTCCATATGGCAATCCTTCCAGTGTAATCAGCAGTTTGAAGTATAGACTTCAAGGGTAGTTGGGTTAGAACAACCATTGTGTGGGCTTGGAAATAATGGGGAAGCTTTCGTGTGGCATGGACCACGACTAGTATGGCTTTCTCCAAGGGCAAGTACCTGACCTCAGCTTCATGTAGTGACCTGCTCACGTAATAGACTGGCCTTTGAAGGCTGTTGTCATCCCGTATTAGCACCAGGCTCACAGCATGATGAGCCACAACAATATATGCGTATAGGACTTCATCGGCCTCAGGACTGGACATGATAGGTGGTCGGGATAGGTACTCCTTGAGTTGCTGGAAGGCCACAACACAGTTTTCGGACCACTCAAATCCTTTCCACTTGTTGATCAAGAGATAGAATGGTCTGCATCTATCCGCCGACCTAGAAATGAATCGATTCAAGGCTGCGATCATCCCAGTAAGCTTTTGGACCTCCTTGGCGTTTCGTGGTGGTTTTAAATCATTAATAGCCTTGATTTGGTCAGGGTTAACCTCAATTCCCCTATGAGTAACCATGTAGCCTAAAAACTTGCCTTATCCCACACCAAATGAGCATTTGGAAGCATTTAGGCGCAGCTTGTGCTTCCTTAAGACATCAAAGGTGTTGCCGAGGTCTCCTAAATGCTCGGATACCACTTTACTCTTCACCACCATATCATCAACATAGATTTCGATGCTCTTGCCCAATTGCGGCCGAACATCCTCGTCATCATCCTTTGATAAGTGGACCCTGCGTTCTTTAGGCCGAATGACATTACTTTGTAGTAAAGTTATTAATTCTGTTTCGTTCCGGCCGGAATGGCCGAAAAATACCGTTCCAGCAAGTAAACCGGAATGGTATACCCCCTTGTTCCACCTCGGAACAAATTCCGGGTCATTCCGGGGTGTTCCGGCCGTTTCGGGTGATTTCGGGAAATACCGGCCGAAATTATGAATTCGGCCGGAATGAGTTTCATGTAAAAAAAATTGACAGAATACAAGGAAAAATCTTATGAGCCACGGTGAGGGGGGAAAAATAAAAGGAAGGATGAGGAGGCGAGAAGAAAAAAATCAAGAGAAAAAAACAAAAGGAAAAAGAAGATAAGAAAGAAAAGAAAAAAAAAATCAAGAAAAGCTCACGGTAACGAGATTTATCATTTATGTATGGCTGTATGCTTCCTCTTAGAAGTTAGAAGTTAGAACCCATGTCTTTGCAAAGACTCCGCTAGAACCCAGCTGAGAAGATCTTTGAGAAGTGAACTTGAGATGGCGTTTCAGACTTTTAGCAAAGTGGGTAGTGTTTTATTTGCTTTATTGAGTTGACCACACAGTTCAAGTAATAAGTAAAAAAAGATGAAATAGTATAAAAAGTAGAAATAGGAAGTCATTGAAAAGACAATCACGTGGGGTTGGTAATTTCTTGGAAGCTTCATATTTTACAATGCCCAACATCCATGTTTATTTACAAAAAAAAAAAACCTAATTATTCTGATTTAATATATATTTTTTAAAAACCATCTAACTACTTGGATAAGTTGATTAAGATTTCTTTTCAAACCTCTCTATTGAGTTCATTAGTTAATGTCAAAATAATTGTAATTATATATATATATATATATATATATATATATTAGCGGGTAATTCCGAAACAATATAAAACGGTACGCCGAAATAGACCGGTACCGAAATATTCCATTCCAATAGACAAACCGAAACGGTCACCGAAACGGTATTAATAACAATGCTTTGTAGTGGTAGTTCCCCACGGGTGTCACGAAAGCTGTTTTCTCCTGATCCTCCAAGGCTAGTGGTATCTGATGATAGCCTTAGAAGACATCTAAGAAGCTCATCCGAGGATGGCCCGCAGTTGCATCCACCGGCTGCTCTATCCGAGGCATGGGGAACGGGTCTTTTGGGCATACTTTATTTAGGTCCGTGAAGTCTACACAAACCCGCCATTTTCCACTTTTCTTCTTGACTACCACGGTGTTGGCCAGCCATTCGGGGTAAAAAACCTCTTTGATAGCCCCTGCACACTTAAACTTCTTTACCTCGTCCCTAATTGCGTCGGCATGCTCTCTTGATGGGCGTCGGGGTGGTTGCTTCTTGGGAGTGATGGTCGGGTTAACATAGTGATGGTCGGGTTGACATTGAGATGGTGACAGATGAAGGCTGGATCAATCCCTAGAGCATCACAGGCATCCCATGCAATTACATCGATATTTCTTTTGAGAAACTTAATCAACTCCTCCCTTTCCTGAAGAGGCAGTTAAGCCCCAACCTAAAAGAACTTCTCTAGGTCACCACCAATAATCACCTTCTCTAGATCTTCACATTTTGCCTCCTCGGCAGCTGTATCAGGAGGCGGCGCCGATGCCTTTGATTGCTATAAGCTCGTCTCTGTAGAGGCCGATGACTCTGTATCAAGCCGATGTGAAATGGCAACCACCATACACTGCCTTGCTGTGGATTGGCAACCACAGATTTCTAACACCTGGTCCCCTGACGGGAATTTCACCTTCTGATATAAGGAGGAGGCAACAGCCCCCAAGGTATGGAGCCAGGGCCTACCGGCGATGGTTGTATATGGAGAGTAGGTATCCACCACGATAAAGTTCACCTCCACTATCTCTAGGCCGGTTTGGATGGGCAGCCTAATCATGCCCTTTGGAACAACAAGCTTCCTGTCGAAACTCATCAAAGGAGAGCTATAGGGCATCAAATCTTTCAATTTTAACCTCAGCCCCTGTAGAGGTTGGGGTACATAACCTCGGCCCATTGCCATCATTCACCATCACTCTTTTCACATCGTAATCCCCGATTCTGAGAGTGATCACCAGCGCATCATCATGGGCCTGGACGGTTCTAGTCTTGTCTTCTTCTGAAAAGCTCAGGGTTGGGTAAAACTTCATTCTGGCCTTCTTCGGCTCTGGCTGGGACTTCTCGGCAGGCAGCTGTGCCACGAATAACACTCGTGAAGGGCGCGTGCCTGTTCTTCCTGGCGCAGCCAAGATGACATTGATTGTCCCTGCGGGTGGCCCTAGGGCAGTATCTCTCTGGGGCTCTTGAGGGGTCTGGCCTTGATGACCACTGGAATGATGCAGAAGGTGCTTCAACTTTCCTTCTCGGACTAGCTAGTCCAGATAGTTCCAGAGGTTCCTGCAGTTCTCCGTGGTATGTCCGTGGTCCTGGTGGTATTAGCAATAAAAGTTCTAATTGCGCCTCGTGGACTCTCCAGCCATTTTATTTGGCCACTTAAAGTATGGCTCCCTCTTGATTTTCTCTAGCACCCGATGTACTGGTTCTCGGAATACAGCATTGACAGTCTGTGTGTTGGCTGCTTCGGATTGCCCTACGAAATCTCTCCTCGGGCAGCTATTGTTATACCGGTCCGACCTGAAATCTCTCATCTCCTGAGGGATAACCTTCTCTTTTCCCCTGCCTTGCAGCTGGTCTTCCTCTACTCGTTTATACTTATCGATCCGATCCATCAATTGGCGCACACTGGTGGCAGGCTTGCCAGTCAGAGACTTCCTCAAGTCGTGCTCGGCTGGAAGACTATTTTTGAAGGTGCTGTTGGCGACATCGTCAAATCGCCATCCATTTCATTATACATCTTCCAATATCTGTCCGAGTAGGCCTTTAGAGTTTCTCCATCATGCATGGATAAGGACAATAACGCACTCAAGGGCTGAGGAGCCCTACTGTTTGTAACGAAACGGGAGCCAAAGGCTTGGGTTAGCTGCCTATACGAATCTATGGAATTCATTTTTAAGTCATTGAACCACCTCATCGCCACTGGTCTCAAGCTAGATGGGAAAACCTTGCACATCAGTGCCTCATTTTTAGAATGGACAGCTATCCTTTGGTTAAACTGGCTCACATGCTCCACGAGATTTGTTTTGCCGTTATAAATGGTAAAGGTTGGCTGTTGGAATTGCCGAGGAAATGTAGCCCCTTTTATGTGGCGTGTGAAAGGTGACTTGGAGAGTTGATCCAGTGCCCTGCTCATGGCATCGTTTCCCAAGCCCCTAGGAGATGGGCTTTTATGTTTATGCCTACGGTAGAACTCTTCTTCGTGAGAGAAAGTCTCGCTTAGAGGGGTTCGCGATCTTGGTCTATAGTCATTATCGCCTTCATCACTAGAGGGCATGTTAGGGCTAGAATGAGACCACCTTCGTTGTGTATGGCGCAACTTTCTCTTTAAATCTTCTATTTCTTGTTGCATGGCCTGATTATCATTCTGTCTCTGAGATACGTGGCTCCTAACTTCTTCTTGTTGCGTAGGCCGGTTGTTGTTTTGTCTCTGGAGCACGTGACTCCTCACACGAGAGTGGCTCCTGCTGGTTTGAGTGGTGTGCACACTTCCCTCTCGAAACTTCCCATTCTCTTCATTTCGATCACGCTCAGGGTTGGGAAAGTTACCCTGTTATTGGGACTTAGCTGGTTCAGGCTGATAGGAGCCTGCTTGATGAGGGCCTGATCCTGCCCTGCTTGATTGTTACCCTTACTAACACATAAGTTCTTCCTATAGACGGCGCCAATTGTAGGGACTGGATTTGAGCACTTCTTCTATTGGATGAATGGACTCAGAACCAACTAGCCCAATACAATAAATTTATAGAGAGTGGATTGGAGAACTAGGCCTTAGTGAGGGTTACAACAACTAGACATGGCAATGAATGGGTTGAATAACAAGGACGTGGACTAAAGTGTAAAATTCGGTCCTCGGCCTTCCTCTGAGGGGCTTATTGTTCTTATTATTTCTTCCGTGTCTGGTTACAAGGGTTTTGAAGACAATATAAATTGTTGCTGTGTTTTCTGTTTTTTCACCCCTCCTCTTTCTTGGAGGATTTCTTACGTTATATACCCCTTTCCAGTTGATCTTGGCCTTCCATTTGTTGATCATGCAGGTCACTACTCAAGTGTTTGTCCCATCAGCCACCTTCCTAAACCTCCTGTGAGTTGCAGCAACCAAGGCAACACTGTTCAGGGGGTTATTTCCCCATTAATGCGGCCAGGACGTTAGTTGTGGGCATTTAATGCAGAGGTGACAGTTTCTCCTTGAATTGCTCCTCCACCATGTTCCCATGGCTGACCCATTATACCTGTCCTTTTCCTTGGGATGCTTTGGGAGGCTGCCTTTGATGGCATGCCGCTCTTCCCTTCTGTGATCTTGGTTGGCCGAGGACAGGATTGTCCTCGCCGATATTTCAGGGCACCTTGGACTTGCTTCTTTCGTCCTCGGACATTTCTTCCTCCTCGGCGTGGGCTTTGGGCTTAGTATAAAGTGGGCCGCGGTTGCCAAATTCTTTGACCCCACATTAATGATATACAAAAATTGTATATATAATTCGCTATACAAGAAAATCAATAAATAAATAACAAATATGGGATCTTCCATCAAAATTATGCTCAACAAGAATCTTTCATGTACTAAATTAAACTTCATCAATTATTTTTTTATGGCAAAATGATTCACAATTTCCTTTTCAAAAAGTAAATTATTTGCAATGCTTCATCAATTATTACTTCTGTGTTGACAAATTAAATTATAATTTACAATTGAAGTAAAATATAATCTTTTTTTTTTCGTTGACAAAATCTTAAGAATAATTTTTTTTAACCAAATTGCATATATGGTCAACGTCAAATGATTTGTAAATTGTAAGCACCATAAGATTTGAAATTGAGCTAAAAATTAGAGGTTCCACTATTTACTCGCAAAATCTTAAAAATAAACTGTATATCAACTCTCATATATATATATGTGGGTGGTCGGGATTTTCACCTCTTTGAGGCTTGACACCCTATACCTCACCTTAGAAGGCTTTGTCCTCTTTGGGGAGCCAAGCCCTCAAGGATTTGTATCACGAAAGGGTGGGATTTGTCCCACATCGCCTAAGTAACCCTCCCACTAACACTTTATATGCCCTTGGAGCTTGTGTTAGTGGGAGGGTTACTTAAGCGATGTGGGACAAATCCCACCCTTTCGTGATACAAATCCTTGAGGGCTTGGCTCCCCAAAGAGGACAAAGCCTTCTAAGGTGAGGTATAGGGTGTCAAGCCTCAAAGAGGTGAAAATCCCGACCACCCACAATATATATATATATATATATAAATTTTTTTTTCTTTTCTTAAAAGGAGACCGACCTAGTCATGATTAATTTTTTTTTGGTTTTTTGGATTACTAGATTTATATATATTAAAAAAAAAAAAAAATCAGAGCACTGCATAAAATGAAGAATAAATTCCCCCTGCCCCCGCTGCAAAATATGCTTTACATTCACAGTATTTACAAATAAAAAAATTAAAACAAAATCCATGCAACATTGGGCTTATAACTAGTTTAAATAAGGAGGTAAAGGGTTTGACTTACCTTCAGTATTTTTTCAACTGAACATTTTCTTTTGTTTTAAATATACAACAGTAAGTGGTAATGAGTTTTAGTCTCCGCATTTTAATTATTTAGTGGGTGATGTGATAGTTTTTCATTAAAACAAAAGGAGATTCCAGTTAAAAAATTACCAGAGGTAAGCTAAACCCAAAATTAATGATCCCAAATCTTGGTTGACAAATACGGGAACTCCCATCTTTTAGATTCCCGTCATTGTGGAGTGACACATTTTTCAATATCTATGTTGTAGAGTTTAGGCAACCTTTATTATATCTAAAATATGAAAAGAGAAATGGGCGAAAAGAAAATTGATATCAACCATTAAGTTTTTGTTTTTATCTAAAGAATTGATAAAACGGAAAAATAAAAGTTGATAAGACAATTAAATTGTTGATTCTATATGAAAAATCCCTACAATTTGGTGTAACTGTTAGGGACATATTTTTATGTAATTGGCATATTCTTTGACAAAATGCACTTTACTTGTATTTGGATAAATCTAAGTAGGTTCAAGATGATCATTACAAGTGGTTAAATTAAAGATATGAAGATTACTCAAGAATTGCTTAAGAAAAGTGCAATCTGTAGGTCTCGATACCTCTTCGACAGAAGCTCGATCTGTCGAGATTAATTAAAGCTTGACACATGTCTCGATCTATCGAGCTTACGGGATTCAGACTATAGCCTGCAACGTTTTTATTCTAAAATGCTATTTGTTTATGGGTTTGTATAATCCTTATAGGACTAGGAAAATCTAAGGTTTGTGGGTTTGTATAATCCTTATTGGACTAGGAAAGCGCAAGGTTTGTGTAAACCTATTTGAAATAGGAGAGCCCATTAAGCTCCTAGAGAGCTTTATAAGGTTTTCTTTTTGAAACCCTAGCCTCTTCCTACAGAAGAAAGAGTTCTTGCTGCATTTCATGTATGCCTTTGGGTTTTGTAACCAAGCAAAGTCTCTTGCACCAACATTGAAGATTTTATTGGTGAATCTATGTAAAGCTGCTGCAAATCAACTACAACAATCAAAGGGTTGCTGTGGAGTTAGTCACGTACTTGGATTCGTGCAAAGGAGTAAGCTGCATACTGGGATCTGCGCATTAGATTGGCTAGTCATGTACTGGGAGTTGTGCATTGAAAAAGAGAGATTGTCACTACAGAACAAGTCCAATTGGGTATTGGAGTAAGAGTTTAACTGTAGGTTGGTATAAGGTACTGTGATTCCTTTACTTGTAACCGCTTGTTGTGATAATAGTGGATTATCAGGAATGGTGACTTTAAAATCATCCAGTGGGGTTTTGCCTCGGTGGTTTTCTCCATTCGTAAACAAATCACTCATGTAAAATTTATTTTCCGCTACATTTAACTTAGTTGGTGATTTGTTTGTGTTACCATGCGCTTTGCATGTTAATTTGATTAATTAATAAACTTGGCTAATTAATCAATTAATATATCACAAGGGGTCAATACATTCTTGGCCTATCAGTAACCATTTAATAATTAATCAAGATATATAACAAAAGTTGGGTTTAAAAGCCATGATCGAACTAAGGGCATGTTTGGTAGATTGTAATAGACACTGTATTACAGGGAATAATAATTCCTTATGAATATCTATTCTTCAATTTCCATCACTCAATTTCCGTCACTCATCGCTCATCGCTTATCACTCATCACTCATCACTTATCACTAATCATTTATCACTCATCACTTTAAAATACTACACCCGTTTGGCACCATCACTCAGTTACCATCACTCAATATTTTTCACACTATTTGTGGGCCCCATACCTGTCACTCGGTGCAGTTTTTTTTTTTCTCAGTATCAGATCATTGAACCCAGTGAAAGAAGAAGAAGAAGAAGAAAAAAAAAAGAAACCCAGATCAGAAGGAAGAAGAAGAAGCCACCTAGTGTGAAAGGAAAAAGAAAAAAAAGAAGATGAAGAAACGCACGGACCGAACCCAGTGAAGAAAAAAAAAGAGAAAAGAAAAAAGATGGTCAAAAGTTGTGGCTAAAGTCTGACAGTGGGTCCCGCCATGTAGTGTTATTTACGAAAATGCCATTGAATTATGAGTTATGGAAACTGAAAACAGTTAAAATGTATTTTCAGTTTCCATAACTCATAACTCAAAAATCAGAGAATTGAGTGATGAAAACAGAGTTATAGAAACAGAGTTATGGTGGTGCCAAACGGACTTCTAGCTATAGGTTCCACTATTTTTGAGTTATGAGTTATGAAAACAAAGATATAAATTATGGAAATTGATGAACCAAACACCCCCTAAGTATTCCAATCAGAAATTTCTGTCTATGTTCCTGTTGGTGACCTCCTTGAAACTAAAAGTCACCTCTAACAACTGTATTTTTGGCTTTTTCACGCTTAACTTTTTTTTTTTTTTTTTGGAGAATCTTTTCACGCCTAACTTTGATGGGAAAAGAGAAGTTTCCATAAATATCCCAAAAATATTGGACAACCAAAGTTTCAAGCTTCATAGCTAGTATTTCGCTTTTCATTTCTTATTTTTTGATGATAAGAAAAGAAATAATCATATGTATATGGTAAATTATATAGTAGAAATGGCAGTATTACAGATACGGTTACAAAACAGACCGGAGATGTCAAAAGATAAAGTAGGCGAAAACAAAATAGAAGTCGGAGGAGAATAAGGTTGTGGAAGAACTCCATTCCTGTCTAAGGCATTAGCTTTCTTGAAACAATATTTGATCCTAACTTAGAGGAATCTGGTCCACCAACACTTTGAGTTATCATTAAGTGTACCAACTAATGTCTGTCACCACTAACTCACAAAGATATAAATATATATATATATATATATATATATATATATATACACATATATAAAACAAAATAGAAGTTGGAGGAGAATAAGGTTGTGGAAGAACTCCATTCCTGTCTAAGGCATTAGCTTTCTTGAAACAATATTTGATCCTAACTTAGAGGAATCTGGTCCACCAACACTTTGAGTTATCATTAAGTGTACCAACTAATGTCTGTCACCACTAACTCACAAAGATATATATATATATATAAAACAAAATAGAAGTTGGAGGAGAATAAGGTTGTGGAAGAACTCCATTCCTGTCTAAGGCATTAGCTTTCTTGAAACAATGTTTGATCCTAACTTAGAGGAATCTGGTCCACCAACACTTTGAGTTATCAATAAGTGTACCAATTAATGTCAGTCACCACTAACTCACAAAGATATATATATATATATATATATATATATATATATATATATATATACATGGACAAAACTTAAGTACAGTACCTTAGATGTTGTTCCTTAGGTTTCTTTTTTAAGATTCAATCATGTGGCTACTTAATTAAAAAATACACTTCCATCCTATGAGAAAAAATCCATATATATGGTAGAATCTTAAAAGGGGAACCTAAAGAACAACATCTAAGTACTATACCTGTGCGCACCCAAAACCGAAACCCGTTGGGCTGGGCCTCACTTGGGCTCACAACTTACTTGTATAGTGGGTTTGGATTTCCTACACTGGGTCGTTCTAAACGCCAAGGCTCAATGGTACCACTTTCCTCTCCTCGGGGGTCTGAACCACCTCCTCACTCTGTTTTCTCTCTGTTTACACTCTTCCTCCCCTCAATTCTCCAACCCTTGTCTCCTCAAAACTTCTTGTATTTATAGTACATAGATTAGTGGAGAGGTCATAATTATTTGCCAGTAAGTGCAACCGGCGGTCCAGTACTATCGATCGTAAGTGGGTGGTTAGGTGGGCGTGGGAAGCGGTGAGGGTGGCGTTGGAACTTGGTTCCCACCTCCACGGTAGTTCTCGGCAGCGGTGCCTCTCCGAGGTACGGCCGGGTAGGTACAGGGCGGGGTGTCCCGAGAGTCGTATATGTATCACTGCCCGGGAATGGGTTTGCCGAGAAACGATGAAGAAGCAGAGCTTGGGCCTGCAGCATGCGTGGCCCGGGGGTGGGCCGCTAGGCAGAGGGAGACCGGCCTTATGGGCTACACACCCAGGCCAGGGTCCAAGGCCCACTATGGGCCATGGTGCGGGGGCCGTACAATACCTAAGTCTTTCTTTCTCTCTCTCTATATATATTTAGGGTTTGAAATCTACCTCAAATTTCAATAAGAGTAAGAAATATTGGGTTTCATTTTATTTTATTTTTTTTGCTTTTGGTGGAAATAAAAATTAAATAAAAAAGACCTCTATACCTACAAATTTTGGGGTAATTAAGTCACCCTAAGCATTTGATTAGTACACCTTGCATTGCTTGTAGAAGCCCACTGGTGGTGTTCCCAACCAATGAGTTTCATTTTTTAGCGACGAAGACAATTTGACAATATAAATTATTAAATAAATTTAAAAAGATTATATTTAAATTTAAAAAAAAATTTTGATTTTGATGTTAACTTTTTTTTTCTAACAGACAACATGGTTCTTAGAACCGGACCGGACTGGGAGGTCGGACTGTGAAAACCGGAAACCGGGATAAAAACCGGTTTTTTAAGCCTAAAAAACCGAATTTTTTGTTAATTCCGTGAACCCCTAAAACCGGGGTTGGACCCCACGAACCGGTTAGAACCGTGCGGTCCAACCCCTAAGCAATTTTTTTTTTTTTAATAAAAACAACTTAACATAATTTTATTCTACTTAATTAAATTATCCATCTCTTACAAGGAATAAAAAAAATTTATAATTAAAATCCTTCAAAGATATTCAACTTTACTTCAAAAATTAATCATAAATTTTAATGTTTTCATGGTTATTATTTTATTTTATTAACTTTCTTATTTAATTATTAAATATATGCTTGAAAATCATTAAATTTCCCTTACATATATAGATATATTAGTCAATTTTGCTAGTTTTATAAATTTAATATCTATATTTAGGCTTTAATTAATTATTAAATTAATTACGACGTCATCACGGTTCGACCCCGGTTCAACCTCAGTTTGACCTCAAAAACCTTGAGTCTCTTCCTTTTACGGTTCAATGAACGGTCCGGGTTTGAAAACCTTGACAGACAAAGGTGTTGAAGATTAATCGCTTATGATGTGGATGCCTCTCTTCGTCGCTATCTTTAATCTTTGTGATTATTTATTTATTTTTCCTAAGTCAATTGTCTCACCTTGACTTCCCTTATTGATTAAAAAAAAAAAAAAAATTGTTTATAAAAGTTTAGGATTCAATCCATACAGCAAATTAAAATCTATTACTTATAAAGAATATAACATTAAAAAAAAAACTATAATAAAAAATAACAAATACAATTAACTATCAAATAAAAGTGAGAAGCGAAATAAAAGTAGGTAAATTTAAGAGGCAGAATCAGTTTGAGGCGTAAGTTTGGCAAGAAACAAAGTCGAAGAATGATCAACCTTATGTAATATACTATTGCTTTAAGCTCAACTAGGATGACTTGACTTGGAGAATCGAACATATCCAACCTTGGTCATTTCTCATTCCTTGCATAATGGCATAAATACTTTGTTGATCCCTAATCAATTCGTTTCTCAGATTCCAAGACTTTATATGTTTTCCAATCCATTAGGACAATATTGTCATCAACGTTAACTTTCAAGTTTCAAAGAAAGGAAATTTAACGAAAGCTAGCTCAAAGGGAAAACTATTTTTTTTTGGAGTCTTGAGGCTGACTCTACTAGATTTTATTAGTTTTTTTTTTTTTTTGAGAAACCAGACTGGGTAACAGCCTGGGCTTTATTGAAAGAACCTCAATGGGCATCAAAAGAAACTAGAGGCGCAATGTCAGCTGGGATGTAATCCAGCCACACCTGCTGCCCCGTACAAAGTTTGGCCTTTTTTGCTAAAGCATCAGCCACAGTATTACATATATGATAAGCATGACAAAATTCTGAAAACTGAAAATCAGCGGCTTGGTTTCGAATATCATCAATGATATTTCCAAAAGGTAAGAAGTCTGAGACTTGCGGGAACTCAGACTTCTTACCTTTTATTAGTTGACTCATCATTTTAAGGGGTTATTGCAAGTTGCACTAACTCGTGGGCATCTGCGTATGTTCCTTTTGTGTTATAATCAGCAAAAATATTCCAAAATTTATTAGGAGCTCCTATTCCTATTAGCCTTGATATGATGCAACATTTTTTTAATTTTGTGTGGGAAACACATTCAGAGAGCAAATTAAGCATGTACTTTTAATTATAAACAAAATTTAGTTATAAAATTGGTTGTAGTATAATATTACAACTTCCTTTAAAAAAATTAATAATACTACATATTTTAAAAATCTAACCTTAAATTGCATGTTCTTTACACTCTTAATTCACATGTCAAATTTTGTGCTAATTGGATATTATTTACTATATGATTTATAAGTTTATATTTTATACATAATTTTAAATTACAAAAACTTGCAATTTAAACAATTTATTGATGACATAGCTATTGATCTTGGATTTTGTAAACATTTTGCAAGCATAGAGGATATAAGAAGAAAATGTAATCCAATGGTGGATTTGTCAAAATTCACCTTTAATAAAAATATATCGAGTAAGGTTGTAGCCTTAAGCTTTCCAGTTTCTAAGTATTTGCTTCAATAACAACCAGAGTTCATATAAAATAAGGTTTCCTGATTACAAATCAGAAAATTGGTTGTGAATTGTGAGTAGAGTTACCATATATGCTTGAAAAAAACCAAGTTTTCTGTACATTGTAGTGACAAGTGTGGCAACATTTTTTTTTTTTTTTTTTTTTTTTTGAGGTAAAAGATAGGAGTGTGGCAACCTTTAATCTTCACATCTTCTTATATAGTGGCATATGATAGATAGAATGAACAATATTTTCACACGGAAAAAGTTTAGCTACATAACTAATTGAGAGCTATCTAACAAAAGTGTTAGGACTTTTAAGGTTGGCGGATTTGTCTAATCAAATTTTATGCCAATCATTAGGACTGTCTAACAAAAGCGTTAGGACTTTTAAGGTAGAAGCCAAGACCGATACAAACTCGGCCAAGATTAAATTATTCTCAATGTCTGATTTTGTTTTGTTTTGTTTATTTTTAAAAAGAAAAAAGAAAAAGAAAATAAAACACCTTTTTTTTTTTTGTTAATAATATACACATTTTTCACGCACAAAAAGGGGAAAAAAGGATTTTTCATTAGGATTGTGTAACAATGCCACAATGTGAAATCTTTACAAACGTTTTCATCTTGTCAATCAATCAATGTTCCATTTATCTGCACGACCAATAATATTATCATCAATGATAAAAATACAACCAAAGATAACTCAACAATCAAAATTTATGGTACAAACGCACAGATTTTTAGGGTGAGTCCATAAATGTTCAGTAAAACATCAACTATGATGATATGATACCAAGCGTCTATTTACCAGTGTTTAAACAACGGTACTATTTAAATAACAATAACATTTTTGACACATATTTTTATAAAACTCAAACACATATTTCCACAACACTGAAAACTAGACAACGATATTAGAAATCTCCAATCAAGCCAACCCTAATTCTCAGAAACCACCTAGAGCCTTTTTTGATAATCACTAGCTCACATGACACTTTTTGGCATTTTTAATGAATATATTTAATATTCAAATTTTGCGTTTTGCGTTTGTTGAGTTTTGCGTTTTCTGTTTTTTCTTTTTTTTTTGGTTTTCAAGCGTTTCAGGTGTAGTGCGGCTACTGTTCATTGAACAGTAGCCGCATTATTTGACTTTTCAGTCAGTGAACAGTGCATCGAGCACTGTTCACGGGTCCCACAATTTTCAATTTTTATCAACTTTTTTATTAAAAATGGGTCCTACGGTACTATTCACACATTTAAAAATTATTTTGCTACAGTGTTTTCAGTTTTCAGCTGTATCCAAACGGACCCTAATTGTAACTATCGAAATATCAATAATAAAATATATAAGTAAATGTATCCCGGAAAACAAAGAAATAAATTAGATAATTAAGTACCAGCGCAGTGAAGGAGACCAAGGCATATTGTTCCAACTCGTCAATCTCCTCCCACCAATTCAATAATACGCCAATACCAGCACCATTGTCAATCATCGATCTCTCCCTCTTTAACCACAAAACTCTTTGTTCTCAAAGGCATTCACGCCATTTGAAATTGATGCAATGCAACACAACTCTAAAAAAAACCTGCCAAAGAGAAAGAGAGGACACGTACGTATATGAAGGTTGAGCCATGTTGGACTAAATAACGGCCTGCACAACGTCCAGACATATTTATAGGAAAATATTGTTGCACACTGTTGAAGCTGTGTCAAACAAGCCAGAACAAAGCTTAAACGACAGTGGAGTTAATGACAAAAGGAAGAAAACGACAGCAGGTACTTTTGCCAAGAGAAATAAAGAAGTGCAAGAAACGGCAGCGTTTGCTTTAATGAACACACGGAGCCAGCACGTGCGAAATTGCAAGCCCAAGTCAGATTCGAGCTTCATAGCTATTAACTAGTATTTCGCTTTTCATTTTTTATTTTATTTTATTTTTTTATGATAAGAAAAGAAATAATCATATATATATATATATATATGGTAAATTGGATTGCATTAACAACTATCTGGTAGAGATGGCAATATTTACAGATACGGTCACAAAACAGACCGGAGATGTCAAAAGATAAAGTAGGCGAATACAAAACAGAAGTTGGAGGAGAATAAAAATGCAGAATAAAGACACAGCTAAGATAGAAACACTGCAAGTTGCAGCGCAAAAACGCAGAAAGTGAGAATGGGGTGGGACCCACGTGTGAGCCCACCTCTCATGTAAGAAGAGGGAGCATTGCTCCGGAGCACCTAAGTTTTTTTGGGAATGGGCACTTACGCGTTTTGGAACTTTGGTATTACAGCTCCGAGAAACTGTCTCGAAAAAACTCGATAAAAGGCATTATATATACGGTCCCAAAATCAACCATTTGAAAAACAAAACACAATTTGAAAAGGCAATCGTGAAAATTTGCCCAAAAACGCTCAATCAAACTGGCACATTATTGATTATCTCTAGCTTAGAACAGAACAGCCACAGACACAAATTGCCAACCCTATACTGTGGACACGAGTTCACAAGTTGGAATATTCGTGGGAAATATATGAACGGTGTCGGAACTAATCAGATGCATTCTAGTTCAACAAGGACAAATACTGCTAAGCCGGTACAGATGATAACAAGGAATTCGAGGGCACGTGCCAAACGAGGGATCCCCACAACGGTTAATCCTGCTGAGGTTGCTACTGATTTGGTGGCTATTGATTTAAGGGAATGGCTGAAAGGGTTTGGTTGGGCTGAAAGTATCATAAGAAATTTACTGAGATGGAGACGGAGGGCACTATCCTCAAAAATTGAGCTTAGTAAGGAGGAACTATATCGAGTTGTAGCTTCAGGTGATCACAAAATCTTCGCATGTTATAGGCGCAATAGGCTTCAGCAGTTTGCGGAGGGCAACACTATTCTCCATGTTGCTGTACAGCACAGGCAAAAGAAGATGGCAGAAGCGATCCTTGAACGTGAACCGTCACTTTTGTGTGGTAGCAACTGGGACAGCGATACTCCACTACATATTGCAGCTAGAACAGGGTGTTTGACCATTGCCACTAGTCTTCTATTAGGAAGTAGAATAAGGACTAGCGAAGCAGTTGAAGCAGGCCAACGACTAGTAGAGATGTTAAATAAAGAGGGCGATACAGCGCTGCATGATGCTATACGTAATGGTCACTTGGATGTCTTCGAATTTCTACTCGAATTCAACCCCCAATTGACTCTTATTGAAAATCAAGCTGGAGAGTCCCCTCTCTTCCTGGCCGTGGATAAAGGGTTCTTCGATATTGCCGGTGAAATATTACAAGCTCCTGGAATGTCACCTTCCATCAAGGGAAGGGACTCCATGAATGCTTTACATGCGGCTATCATTCGCTTTGGTAAAGGTAAATTGCTCCTATATTAATTATACTATTTTGCAGTTGTCTGATATTTCAAACTTCACTTTTAAAGTTTGGGATATTTGAATTTTACACTATAATTCATAATATAAATTTTACCCTTAAAATTATATGCTTTACATGCGAATATCACCTCATTTTTTTAGTTTTAAAAAAATTTAAATAATTAAAATAAAAATGATGTTGCATCATTTTATTAGACAAATTAAACAATTGTGATAAACTTATTTGACCCTTAATGGAAAATATGGACAAAGGGATTGCTGATGCAAACAAAATATAACTTTAGGGATTAAAGTTCAAATTCTAAAATTTTAGAATGTAAAATTCGAATACTCCAAATTTTAAAGATGTAGTTTGCAATTTATGTATTTACACAAGACAATGTTAAGCTCCCAACTCAACAGGAGGATGATAATGTAGGTACAACAGACAAGTATACATCTATACTTAGATCATGATTTTAAAATTGTTTAGTGAATAAATAACATGGGTAATTATAATTTTATATTGCTAATACAATGTAAACTAAAAATTTTCTTAATAATAATAACAACATCGTCATCTAAAAACCTATACGTACCTCAAAACTTTGAAACTTACTTTTTAGGCTTTTTTTTTTTATTTTTTTATTTTTTTACGATTTGGTCTATAAAACATTTTTCTTAACATCCTAGCTATAATTGTTTTTTTTTTTTTTTTCCTGATTTTCTGAAGAAAAACACCAGATTGTTGCCCGGTGGATACATATGATTCTTAGGCCAAGCCGTGATTAAAAAAAAAAAAAAAGAATTTTACCTAATCATGTCCATTCTTTGTGTCTAATTTTATTACTTCAGTCACTTTATTTCAATAATATGTTTTTTTCTATGTTACATTGATTCAGATAAAAAAGAAAAGGAGATAGAGGGAAAATTTAAACGAAATGAATTACTCACACTTAAACTTAATAGTGGCATAATCAGAAAATTTTTCAAGAAGACCAAATTAAATATAAAAAAAAAAATTCTTAAGTACCAAAAAAAAAAAAAATAAAAAAAATAAAAAAATAAAATCATGCCCGAAACAAATGCTTTATTTCATAAATTAACTTTAACCTTACAAATTTGTGCCCTACATTCTTTCATTGAACTAAAATTATTTATAATTGAGAGAGCAAAATATAATTTTTTGATTGTTTTCTTATTGGGAAAAAAATATAATTTTTTAGGCATTCTACTTATCTTTCAAGTTTTTGTCTATATTATTCTTAGGACGTCAGCTGAACGGGGTCAAGGAGAGGTTTCTTCTCAAGGGCTTTCCGAATACGACAGAAGGACAACTTGAAAAAAAATTCGAAGGTACCCCTTTCATTTATGAAAAATAAAGAAAGGCATACGCGCAAAAACATTTGAAACTTTATATTAATTATTTGAATTAAAAATTTCAACTTCAAAATTATGGAAGTGGATTAGGCCATTCATTTTATATATAGTTATTATATAATAGATTCCTTTCGTACTGTATTATTGGACCTCATATATGTAAGCATGTCTAAAAATTTTTGTTGATGGATATTGTATATATGAAGTATGAACTTAAGGCACCTACTTGTCCATAAAATTTTCGTAGTTGAAAGTCGGCAATTTGACAAGAAAAACAGTTTGATATCGAACAATTAATGGGTTTCAACAATGGAAAAACAAATTTAGAACTTAGAAATCTATGTATGATCCTACTAATTCATATATAATTGGGCCAACCCCTTGACATGGACATCTATTAATGAGTTTTCTACAGTAGACAGTCAAGTTTCTAACTTGGACAAGAGGCTTGGGGTTGTAAGAGGTTGTTCTCATTTGAGTCAAAGGGAAAAGGGGGGGGGGGGGGGGGGGGGAATTGAAAATAAAAAAATTACAGTTTCGCTTAGGTTCTTTTTTTTTTTTTGAGAAAGTTTCGCTTAGGTTCTTAGGTGAGAAAAATGGTTTTCTTTTTATTGTTTTCTTGCTAGATCTTTGGCCTCTTGTCTCCCTTTTATATATTATCCAAGATGTCCTTATAGGGTCATTGTCCCATAGGACCTGGGTTTGGTCTAATATCTGTTTGAGTAAACAATAAAAAAATTACAGTTTTCGCTTAGGTTCTTAGGTGAGAAAAATGGTTTTCTTGCTAGATCTTTGGCCTCTTGTCTCCCTTTTATATATTATCCAAGATGTCCTTATAGGGTCATTGTCCCATAGGACCTGGGTTTGGTCTAATATCTGTTTGAGTAAACATCTTCTCTATACATTTTAAAAGCATGAGTAAGGGTACAATACTAGCCTGGTTAAACCCAAAAGGAAAACTTGTACCTAAAACAAGCATCTAGTTCCTTCCCCTTGGATTTTGAAAAACAATCATAAACTCTGGACGTCCTACATTAGGTTGGGCCATCACTCGGTTTTAGGAAATCATTGTCCTCACGGGATTAGTTAGTTTATTTTAAGCTGACTATATGAAAATTGGTCAAAGGGTTTGCAATTCCCAAAGGAATTACTGTGATCGATAATAATAAATCGGGCGAGGTGCTTAAAACTATGCAAGTAATAATCCTAGTTTGGGACATTAATCATCCATCCTCATTGTCTACAATTAGGGTATAGAGCGGATCAAAAGGGCAATTTCTGATCAAGGGTGCCTACTCAGATGTCCAAGCAGGGCCGGCTCAATGAATTTGGGGACCCTAGGCGAAAGCTTTAAACGGGGCCTTTTATTATATCTAATTATAAATTTTTTTTTTCAATTAAATTTTTTTTTTCTTGTTCATTTATGAAACCTTCACTCAAATTTTCTGCAAGATTTTGTTTTTTACTAGTAATAAATTTGTCCATTGCTCCTTTTTGAGATTCAATTAGTTCTTCTCTTTGTTTTTTTTTTTTTTTTTTTTTTTTAGTTTTTCATACGCAAATAGATATTTTCTAGTAAACATTTGTAATTAAAAAATATTTATGAATAAATGAAACATAATCTATAATAAAAAAGAAATTACAATTTAACTAGAATAATATAAATCTGACAATTGCAACTTTACTTAATATGATCACTTTATACTTTAAACTTACACAAATAAATTAAAATTAATATTAATACAAAGCCAATAGAATAGTCTAAATCTCACTTTACAATACAGTACTTTAACTTTCATCCACATCCATTAAATCTGACTTCTTTAAAAAATAAAAAAAAATAAAAAAACAAACAAAAAACAAAACAAAACAAAATTAAGTGCCAAGTGGGTCCATTCGGTCCGGACCATTGACCATTCTATAACATTCTAGACAAATCTAAAGAAATAAAAATGTAAGAGAACAAACTAAATCGGACTTCTTAAAAAAAAAACAAAAACAAAAACAAAAACAAAATTAAGTGCCAAGTGGGTCCATTCGGACCATTGACCATTCTATAACATTCTAGACAAATCTAAAGAAATAAAAATGTAAGAGAACAAACTAAATCGGACTTCTTCAAAAAAAAAAACAAAAAACAAAAACAAAAACAAAACAAAATTAAGTGCCAAGTGGGTCCATTCGGACCATTGACCATTCTATAAGACAATAACATTCTAGAGAAATCTAAAGAAATAAAAAGGTAAGAGAACAAACAAAAAAAGAGTGAAGTTCCCACCTCACACTCAATCTCTGAATCCTCAGATTGACATTAAAAAAAAAAAAATGTGTGAAGTGAAAAGCAGTGCCAGTAAAGAGAAGGAGTACAAGAACAACCAAACTCAAGTTAAGCAAAAAAGGGTCAGCACTCCGGCAGAAAACAATGAAGAAGACGAAAGAGGCAAAGGAAGAGAAAACAAAAACAAACCTGAAATGAAGCTCTGTGAACACACCAAGTTTATTGCCAACACCAATTGATGAGTAAGCTAACTAAAAAGAGTATTTTTTTTTTTTTTTAGAATCAAGATGGAGAGAGTCAGAGAGTGAGTGTTTTTTTTTTCTGTCTTCTCTTACTTGTCTTTTCTTTCTGCCTTTTGTAATCTTTTTTTTTTTTTGCAAGCTGAAGATTTCTGCCATTTCTAATCTTTCCTTCTGCAAGCTAAAGATTTGGTGATGGACATTTGTTTGTTTGTTTGTTTTTTTTTTTTTTTTTTTTTTTTCTATGAGATGGCTGTTTGTAAATTTTTTTTTTTTTTTTTTTTGTGAGATGGCTGTTTGTAATTTTTTTTTCTTTAGATGAAAAAGCAATATTATATAATATATTATTAGTTTTTAGGGGCCCTCTTATAAGTGGGGCCTTAGGTGGTGGCCTAGCTCGCCTATAGCTTCCGCCGGCACTGTGTCCAAGACAGACTAACTTGGTTGATCACCCAGTTTCAGTAAATAAGTAATGAGTGACATGCATGACTAACAAAAACAAAACAACCAAAATTTCGGGCACAAATTTTGCAGTCATTTATAGGGGTGTGCATAGATTGGGATGAAGACTAACAATTTGTTTGTTGATTAGCAACGGTATGCCCAACCATTAGAGATGATCTCTAAAGTTTTAAAAAATATAATGAAGTCCAGATATGCGGATCCTGAACTTAATCCATCTGATTCTATAAAGAAAATCACTTCACCTAAAAGAAAGTATGTGTAACCTCTGCAACTGAATGTCCTCCATCATCAAATTGGCCAGAAATGTTTCTCCCAATCAAAGAATCATTAACCATTTAAATCTATTACTGGTGACACTTAATACCGATTGAATTCATTAAATAGATAAGCTTAAATCACCATGTTGCATATTTATGTTTGCTGGATGCTACATTAACAGTGAGGTCATGAGTCTCATGACAGTGCTTTATATATCATTCAAGAACACCAATTTGTATACTTCACAGAGCTCATCAGATGTAGTTTGACTAGTGGTATAAGCCACCCCCGCTAACACAACATAAAAACCCACCTTTGAGTTTTTGTTTCTTTGACTCCTATTACAAATTCATCAACCCCACTTTACAAATTGGAGGAGTTGATAGACACAATTTTAAAAACTTTCGTAATTTATGGTTTATCTTACGCATTTACGCTTTGAAAATATATTCTTATTCGGATATAATGAATCAAATGATGTCTTGTTGAAATTTAGATTTTACAGGTATCTACAAAATTGACGTGGAGGCCCTAGCTAGCTTATATATATATATATATATATATATATATATATATTATGTTCTTCTCTATTTTTATCGTTAACTTTATGATTTATATTAAAGAGTTTCTTTGTTTTTTCTTCTCTCTTTGTGTAGTATTTATGAACAGGCTAATTGAAAAAAGTCCATCTGCAATGTTAGAAGTTGATAAATTTGGACGTACACCTCTTCATTATGCTGCGTATTTTGGTTGTGGTGAAGTTGCTGAACTTCTATTAAAAGTTGATAATAATCCGGGATATATAGCGGACAAATTAGAAGGCATGTCAGCTCTTCACATTGCTGCAAAAAATGGGCATGTACAGTTTATTGAAAAGCTGTTTGAGTACTGTCCGGATACTTGGGCACTGCTGGACAAAAAGGGCATGACAGCTCTTCATGCTGCAGTGGAAAGCGGAGAGCAAAGGGTAGTTGAGTATTTTTTGAAGATCCAACATTTTGATAGTGTTATAAACAGAAAAGATATGAATGGAAACACGCCTTTGCATCTTGCGGCCATCCATGGAAATCCTGATATCTTAGTCAAGCTTACAAACGACGAAAGGGTTGATCGAAGTGCTATAAACAAAGAGGGCTTCACCGCCATGGACATCATCCAATCAAACACAAAGCTTGCAATTTTAGAGAAGGCAAGACTCCTATATCCCAACTAAAATGATATGTCCTTATTTTAAAATGAAATAGGAAAAAAAATGATCGTAATACTCACATAGAATGCATATTCCCTATATCTCACAACCTTTTAAAATCATCTTAATCTGTTGAAATTGTTGGGTGCAAGGTTGATTACTAGTGGCTATATAGGAGAGAAAAAAATTGATTTTGATGCTAGTAGAGAACACGGGTAGTGCTCTCATTTTTTCTAGCTTCCATTTTATTGTACTAATTAACCTCATTTTCATTGCACATCATATCTATTAATAGATGTGTTAAGTCTGATAGAGTACATACTGCACAACTTAGATCTAGAGTTTGATGGAAATTGCTCCTTAAATGACAACGAGTATTCTATTGCATGAAATTTTGACACCTAACACTCCATTTATTTGAATTGCACGTTTACTTTTCAAGAAATTAAAGAAAAAATATATATTGTAAGAGAATTGTGGTGAAAGAGCGAAAACATGAAAAGAGTATTTGGGTATAGATTTGGTTGCTTAACAATCCATAGATTTGGTTGCCATTAGTGTTTCAACAGCGAATATTTGGGTATTATAGATGTAAGCAAGAAAGTAAAATGAGGTAGAAAATACTGTTCCTCTAGCTACTGATTTTACTGACACTCAAAAATGATGAACATTGCTCTCCTTCATGGAGGTCAGGCTTCTCCCTTTTATTAGGCTAGGGAGGACGCAGCCACTTGCAAATGTTGAATTTCTATTGGCCGTGAAAAGAAACTTGTAAAGAACTGCTACAATATTCCATTAACAATTATCTTGAAAAAATTTGCAGGATTATCTGTTTGAATGGTCATTGTGTGTCACTGGCAGCCTACCAAGAAGTTTGAAACAGGAGGTCAGTAGAACCAATGCTGAAGCACTACTTAGTACTGAGGACACTGTATCTCTTGATACTGGGGACAATGTAGGTCTTAATACTGGGGAAATTGATGTAGCAGGAAGAGATAGCAGGTCCATACGCTGTGGTAGATATACGGACGATATGGACGTAGTGGTGGCCACTCTCATAGCAGCAGTAACATTTCAAGCAGCTCTACAAACTCCCGGTGGTTACGAACAGAACGATTTTCATAAGGGCATGGCGGTTCTAATTAAACAATTCGCTTTCAACGTGTTTGTCATCGCGGATTCCTTGGCTTTTGCTTTGGCATCAGCCTCCGTTTTCGTCCACTTTTGGTCTTTTATAGAGGAAAGCCCCACTGTTGTAACGAACCTCCGCAGATATGCTAGATTTATGACCAACATCTCCATTGCAGGAATGGTCATAGCTTTCGCTGCGGGTGCATCTGTGGTGTTGACTCCATCTCGGTTGATTTATTCCTTCACCGTTGTATGTTGTGCTTGCTTCTTTTTGGGCCCAATAATTCTATTCCTGAGGATAATGAGAACGATGTTCAAATCAGCGTTTTCTAGGACTATTAAAAAATTCCGCCGACCCGCGCCCAGTCCTCGTAATATTATTGCGGAAACATGTTAATGTCTAGAAGCAGGGGAGCAAATGGCACCCAATGGAGAAAAAGGTGTTTAACCATTCCCCTAGTAAACTCGATTTAACCCAAAAGTTTCGCTACAACATTAATAAACTCTTGCTTTCTTGCAGGTCATGTTAAACCCAAACTGTTGGAAAGCGCGTACTCATGTTCCTGATAGGCCCTTTCATACTTATCTGTGTTCGTGTTGCAATGAAGAACCCAAGAACCCTATTGCTGCTTATCTTTGTAATATTTTTTTTTTTGTTATTGGAGGAAATTGTATTTTGTGCTATCAGCACTTCTTTGTCTGGTGAATAATTTAAGGAAAAGGGGGCTGTTTTGAATCTAGGAAGACTAGGGTTAGAAATTCTCTCAAATTCCTGATTTGACTTGATTTATTTATTTTTCATTGGTGTATAAATAAATTCTATTCCTTGCAACTAAGAAAATGTGGACCAAATTCCATTTTAACAATGGCGTTATAGAATTTTCTTTTTGTTTATATTTACATGTTCTTTTGATTTTATTAGGTATATTGCTTCATGACCTTAAATATTTCCTACAATATACACTGTAAATGTTTGCTCCTAACATTGTTCTAATTTTTGCTTTGCAAGAATTGCCAAAAATATTGGGTACTTGCTGGTGTAGTAAACATCGTCCTACTGAGCTGAATTTTGAAATTCTTGCACCTGGAGTATATATGAACAATATATTTTTAAATATCATTCATGTACTTTTAATTATAGACAAAATTTAGCTACAAAATTAGTTGTAGTCTAATAATACAACTACCTTTAAAAAAATTAATAATACTACATATTTTAAAAATCTAAACTTAAATTGCATGTCTTTTACGCTCTTAATTCACATGTCGAATTTTGTGTCAATTGAATATAATTTACTGTATGATCTATAAATTTATATTTTATATATAATTTTAAACTACAAAAACTTGTAATTTAAACAATTTATTGATGACATAGTTATTGATCTTGGATTTTGTAAACATTTTGCAAGCATGGATGATATAAGAAAAAAATGTAATCCAATGGTAGATTTTTCAAAATTCACATTCAATGAAAAGATATCGAGTACGGTTGTAGCCTTAAGTTTTCCAGTTTCCAAGTATTTGCTTCAATAACAATTAGAGTTCATATAAAATAAGGTTTCCTGATTACAAATTAGAAAATTGGTTGTGAATTGCGAGTAGAGTTACCATATATGCTCGAAAAAACCAAGTTTTCTGTACATCGTAGTGACAAGTATGGCAACCTTCATTTTTTTTTTTTTTTTTGAGGTAACAGATAGAAGTGTGGCAACCTTTAATCTTCACATCTTCTTATATAGTGGCATAAGATAGATAAAAATGAACAATATTTTGGCATGGATAAAGTTTAGCTATATAACTGACTGAGAGCTATCTAACAAAAGTGTTAAGACTTTTAAGTAGACATGGCAAAACGGGTCAGAATTTTTTGACCCGACCCGACTCGAAAAATACCTGACCCGAACTCCATTTTTTGACCCGAAGCAAAAATGGGTTGACCCGTGACCTGACCCGATTTTTTTGCGGGTCAACTCGACCCGACTTGGATAACCCGTGACCCGACCCGTTAAAAAATATTTAGACTACAACCTGATACTAGATGTATAAAGCACAAAATACCAAAACTAATAGTCAATAGATTATAGTCTTTACAGAGATAAACAAAGACAAGACAAGACAACAATAGCTTCACATTCAATTTGACTATTTGAGCTTCACAAGTCACAACCAATAAAAGCTAAGCTTTAAACATGAGAGAATGAGACAACTTTACAAGACAACACAAGATCGTCAAGACAACCATTAAAAAAAAGAAAAAAGAAAAAATCTCATTCAATGAATCAATTTGACTAGTTGTAGTCCAAAGCCAAAGGTAGTAAGGCACAAACTTGAAACCACAAAGGCCAAACCTGACTAGCTGACTTGCATGGTGTGCCTCTGCCCTTCTTTTCACAATAACCACTATTGTCTCTGAATCAAGTTTTAGCACTAAGAAAAAAATTCTTACTCCGTATCGATCACATCTTTTACCTGAGAATGTGAAAACTATGTTGTGTACTAAAAGTTGGCTATATGGATTTGAAGGTAATTTAATTTATTTATAGTCATAATTATACAATTTTAATTCTTTATTGATTTTCTTTCATGGTATATTAAGTTATATTAAAATATTGTATTGTAGATGAAGATGCTGACGAAATTGGCCAACTTGAGCTACAATTTGCAAGTATGAATATTTGCAGTGCTAAATCTGCTACCAACATTGAGTAGATTGAGATTGAGGTGTAATTCTTATAAAATATTTACTTATTCTTCTTTACTTAATATGTTATGTTTATCTTTAAATCTTTTTTCTGTTTAGTTTATCTTTCTAAGTAATATAACTTTACTATTATTTTAAATGCAACAAGAACATGTGCACTTAAGAAGAACGAGAACTTGATATGGTCCATGACATGTAGTGTTTTTTTTTTTTTTTTCCTTTTCTGGGAATGATATTATTAGTGATGTAAACTTTCAATATACTTTTTACAAGTTTACAAGTTTTCTATCATGTGTGTGAATTACTTACCTTTCTACAAAAAAAAATCAAACATTTATTTTAAATATCTTGATTTTCCATGCTAATTATGTATTTAAATTTTTACAGAGCAAGAATCCAAACTTTTTGTACAGGTGCTAGACTTGTTGATAATGATAGGTCATGATTCATAAATAATGGTTACATATGTTTATTTCTTTCTTGATTCATGGGCACTCTTTCTGGTGGCACTAGTATGTATAGAAGTATTGTCCTCATGTGAAGTGGTGTCCTGTGACCTAAGTATGCAAATACTTCTCTGATAAAGGAGTTTGAATGTAGAAGCAAACACTGGCTTACTGGCAGGATTCCTCTTCTAACACCCATTTTGTTTTGGTGGTCTTTAAAGCTGATTAAGCTATCTTGCTAGCTACCACTAGGTGGCTTTTCTATATACTAGTGTAGGACAATGAATTGTACAGCCAATATTCAGATTAGCTGACTTTATTGACTTTTGCATCATTAGTAAAGTTGATTAAGATGGTTTGTTACTTTGCTGGCTTACTTGTTTTGTTTGTTTTAAGATCTATTTCTTTTTTAAATTGTAAACTTGTAATTATTTGCATTTTGGCAATGGACTATTAACATTGAAGACTTTTTCCATCGTGAATTTATGACTATAAATAATTCTTGTCATACTCAAAACTGTCAGAATTGGAAGGATATTAACAAGTGGCATTAAGTGCAATTCATTTCCTTATTATTATTTTTTTTGAAAACGGTGCAATTCATTTCCTTAATTGATTTTATTCATTCTCTCTAAACAAGTTGTAATTGATTTGTTTTTGTAATTGAAAAAAAAAAAATTGTTTGAAGAATACGGGTCAAACCGACTCGATTGACCCGCAAACCCGATTACCCCGACCTGACCCGCCCGTTTTGCCACGTCTACTTTTAAGGTTGGCGGATTTGTCCAATCAAATTTTGTGTCAATCATAGGACTCTCTAACAAAAGCGTTAAGACTTTTAAGGTAGAAGCCAAGACCTATACAAACTCGGCCAAAATTAAATTATTCTCAATGTCTAATTTTGTTTTGTTTTGTTTATTTAAAAAGAAAAAAGAAAAAGAAGATAAAAACACCTTTTTTTTTTTTGGTTAATAATATACACATTTTTCACGCACAAAAAGGAGAAAAAAAGATTTTTCATTAGGATTGTGTAACAATGCCACAACGTGAAATCTTTACAAACGTTTTCATCTTGTCAATCAGTTAATGTTCCATTTATCTACACGACGAATAATATTATCATCAATGATAAAAATACAACCAAAGATAACTAAACAATCAAAATTTAAGTACAAATGCACAGATTTTTAGGGTGAGTCCATAAATGTTCAATAAAATAACAATAGTACTGTTTAAACAACAATAGCACTTCAGATATGTATTTTTATAACACTCAAATACGTATTTCCTTAACACTGAAAACTAAACAATGGTATTAGAAATCTCTAATCAAACTAGCCTTAATTCTCAGAAACCACCTAGAGCCTTTTTTGATAATCACTAGCTCATATGACACTTTTTGGTATTTTTAATGAATGCATTTCATATTCAAATTTTCTCTAATTGTAACTGTAGGGACTCAATTTAGAAAGGCCCTAACAATACATTTCTAGAGAGTGGGATGAAGAATTAGGCCCTAACAGACTAACAACAGTGCACAAGGTACTCTTCACCATTGAAGGGGAATGAACCCAAATTATTCCTAAGGGTAGCTCCTCGGCGCTTGTCCGAGGAGGTTCCTCCTCCCTCCCCCCTTCTTACTGCTTTGCTCGCCCTTCTTATATAGTCCTCTTCCTCCTATCTCTTTCTTCCATTTGTTAATCATCCACTTGCCTTCTCTCTGACCGTCCGTCCCATCAGAGGCCTTATCAGTACTCGAGTGGTTCACAATGACCAATGTTACCATGTCCAGGGGTTACATCCCCATTAATGCGGCTAGGGGGTTAGATGAGTGCATTTAGTGTAGAGGTGACAACCTGTTCTGGGCCTGTTCCCCCACTTGGAATCAGCTTTGGTACGCCGAGGACAGGGATGTCCTCGGCGTGGATCCAAAAAAGCATAGGTCTTCATATACCATCCTCGGACGATCATCCTTCCTCGGTATGGGCCTTGGACCAAATGCAAGATGGGCCGAGGCTACCAGGCCCACGGGCCCCACAATAGCCCCACAAAATCCTGCTGCCCGTTTCCTCGGATGGGGAGGAGGGTTTTGATACCCACGGGCCCTCAAGATGATTCACCCCACCTCGGCCCACGTCAGGGCTGGTGACTTTTCGCCTGCCCAATGTACGTTTTGGCGTTTCGAGACTCAGTGTGCGCCCACATTAACTTTTGGGCGGCTTCACGTTTCCCACTTCCAACGGTGTGATAGTAATCGTTCGGTGGGGACTTCCTGCTTTTATGGGCGGGAGGTTACGCTTGGTGAACTTAAATTGGGGATATAAATACTTGTTTGAACCGCTTGGCTTCCTTATTTGCGCACTCACGAACTTTTGGTGCATATACCTTGAATCTGGTTCAACTCCCACACTGCCCGAAGAGGATCTCCACATTTCTGTAAGTCTTCTTCTCTCAGTAGCACGAAATTTTCTTTGATTCTACTCTTTCTTTCCTTCTTTCGGATCCTTTAGTCGTTTCTAGGAATGGGTAAGTTTAAGAAGTTGGTTGAGTCCAACGAGATGATGAAGAAATTCATTGCCGATTATGGGATACCCAGTAATGTGAGTTTGAGGTATTGTGAGGAAGGGGAGTGGTATATTAAGAGAAACGAGGGTGAAGTTGTGATCCCCATAGTCGCCTTCGTAGAGGGAGGGATGAGAATCCCTATGAGGCCAGTGACGATCGGATACCTTAGGCATTTTCGGCTGGCTCCTACCCAGTGTGCCGTTAATGTATTTAGGATATTAGGGTGTGTAGACGCCTTGAATGGGAAGATGGGGTTAAGATTAACTCACCATGACATAAACTGGTGCTACAACCTTCAGCACTTGAGGGGTAAGACGTACTATATGAGGACGAGGGACGATAGGATCCGACTTATCCAGTGCCTTCCAGATTCTAACAAGGGGCTGACTCAAGATTTCCTCATTGTGTCGGGGGAATGGCACGACGATCTCCACTACCCGATAGTAGAGGGAGAGCCGGGTAGGGTACTCGAAATAGGAGGCGGTCCAGATTCTTGTATTTTTTCTCTGTTGCGCATCTGCTTTGATTGATTGATCACAGGAGCTTTGTTTCTGTTTCTGCAGATCCGTACGCCTTCGCGTGTCATTTTCACCTGGTCAACAAGGAGGATTTGGAAGCCGTTCTTAAGGCTGAACTCTTTTTGAACGAGGCTGATAACCAGGTTAGAGCCGCCCACCAGATCCTCGGATGCGACCCAGCCCAGAAGTCGTTCCCGGTCCTAAAGCACGTTATTAGGGCTCGTGATCCTCGGCTTAGGCAAATCACTGTGGTGGAGGACGGTTTTGCATTTTCTGAGGGATCTTATATTCCGGAAGGCATTCCGTTGGCAGGCTCTTCCTCATCCCATCAAGCAACAGAGACCGAGGAAGGGAAACCTAAGAAGGCAGGGGAGGTGGTCGAACTGAGCTCGTCTGAGGACGAATTTAGTGTGTTTAACCTAGCTGATCAGTCCGAGGATCCCTCTGGTGATCTGGGGGACCCCTATTTGTCCAAAGCCGATCTTCAGTCCCCAAGGGTTGGTATTCAGGCCGAGATGGGTTTAAAGAGACAGCCCCAAACCAGCCTTCTTGAGCTGCTTGAGGGTAACTCCAAGAAGGGTGTGCCAAGAGAATCACAACCCAAGCCCCCATCATCTCTGCCCCAGCCTTTGTCTATGCGCACCAGGTCGTCCTCTATCCCTCCAGTCTCAGACCTTTAGTCCGAGTCTTCCGACCCAAAAAGGAAGAGATCTTTTAAGGGCAAGGACCCAATGGATGGGGGCAAATCCCATTCTTCACTAGAGGAAGGTGGAATCCACCGGCCATCCAAATAACTGAGGCTCGGTGGTCAACGTAAAGGAAAGGAGATTGTCTAGCAGTCCGATGCCCAGGCCTGGCTGTTCGCTGCCATGCTCCATGGTCAACCCTTGATGGATGACGCAACGATTCGGGAATCCCGGGGAGGCGAGGGGGCTCTCGTAGCCGACGCCCTGGAGAAGTCTCTTCTCCTTCCCGCCGACATGGCTGAGCTTAGGAGCATGAGTGGGCCAGAGGTTGCCCTTAACCTTAAGAGATATCTAGGCATGGTGGGTCCCCTGGTACTTGTTTATTCTACTTGAATTTTGTTGCTTAGCACCTTTCCTTCTCTTTACGGCGTACCTGTTTTTGTTGGCAGGCTGTTCAGGCCCTTTTCAGGCTGGATGAGGAGGTCGATGGCCAGAGTAACGCTTTAGCGCAGGAGCGTGACAAATTCTTGAAAGCTGCAAGTACCCTTAAGAGATCTGAGGCAGATCTAAAAAAGGCGATCGAAAATCTGGAGGAGATGACAAAGGCCAAAGATAACACGGCCTCTGATTTAGCCGCAGCTACAAAGTAGGCCGAGGATCATATGAAGCGACTGCAAGAGGTTGAGGGCCGACTGCGATCCGCTGAAGAGAACATCGCCGACCTGAAGAAAAAGCTGGCCGAGGCGATTTGGACGAAGGGTGTTGCCGAATATGCCAGGGATGAGGCCGTGAGGGCCAAAGAAGAGGCTGTGTTTGTGAAAACAGACGCTGAGCATTCCTTAGAACAAGCGGAAGAGGAGGCTTTTGCCGAAGGGTGGCTAAGACTGAAGCTACCTTCAAGGACCAAATCCCTGAAGTATGCAGGCGCTTTTGCTCCCAGACCTGGACCGAAGCGCTCAACCAAGCGGGAGTTGATGCCTCGTCTAACCTTAGAAGGGCAGAAAGAGTATATTACCCCTCGGCAATACGCGAGGTTATCCCCATTACTTCCGAGGAGGAGACTACATTACCGGTGGCAGGTGAAAGTCAGACCAAAGCAACCGAGGACATACCTTCAGCTGACAGACCTATTGAGGAGGCTGGGCCCCATGGAGCGTTGGAGGGGGCTAGAACCGAGGGTCAAGAAGTGCCCCAAGATGTGGTGAGGCTTCCTGCTAACTCCCCAGCCACACTTATGGTTCCTCCGATTTCTCCTACCGTGGAAGGGTCCTTTGAAGTAGCCCCTCCAAGACAAGGTCCTTAGGTGTTGGTTGAAGCCTTTTGACAAGCCCCTCAAGACAATTTGCCTACTGAGTTGGGGGGAAATGGCAAATGGCATAGGACACTGTTATTTGCTTTCTTTTTCATTTCATTTTGCTTCTTGCCTCGGGGGCATTGTAATGAAACTATACACTTTCTATTTGAAATGAATATTCAATATTTTGCTTCTAGTTATTGATGCTTCCTTTTACCTGCCGTACTATAATATTTTGCTCAATACCTTGGTTCGGACTTAGTCTCATGAGACCATCAGCTATCCTTCAGGCATGAATCCGAGGACCGTATCACAATTCGGTTCTAGCTAACGCTTTGGTTCTTCTGCAAATAGTTAGTTTAACCTTTCGGTTCTTCTGTAAGTATCTAGTTTCCCCATAGGTTTGAGTCCTTGGACCATGCAATACCTTGGTTCTGTCTAGTACCCAGGTATAGCTGAGGTGAAGGAATTTGTCCTCGGCGCAGGAAATATCATTTTCAGCGTGATGATAGCCTCGGCCCTGCTTTGTCGGACGTGTTTCATCCTGTGGACTGGACCCTTGACTCCGCGGTGCCCTGGGCAAGAATGGCTTAGAATCCTAACCCTACGCGTGTCGGTAACCCCGCCTTCAGTTCAAGTTTCTGCCCTCTTCAATTACGAGGCGCCTCCGGATTGTTCGCGTTCTGCGCTTGACGTTTCGACACGCGAGGCGCACTCGCATTAATATCCTCGTGGATTGATACAGATCGAATGGTTGACAACCGCCTTGAAATATGGTCAGAATTAATGTCATCGAAAATCCTTCTCTCGAATCCAGTGTAGATCATTTCTCACCAATCTCCCCCCTCTATAAAAGGCTATACGGGGAAAATGCCCTCCTATGCCCCACGAATCCTCTAACAAAGCAAGAAATATGTCCCATCAACCTTCAAAGCCCCCTTAATAACCTTACCAGAATTCTGATAAGAGTTTAGAGAAATGGGACGGCCTTGGATGGGAGTAAGGGCACACAGGTTGAAGGTCCTCTCCCCTCGACCGAGAACCGTTGTGGGTATGGCCCGCGCCAGTCCTCCGGCGCGGCAAAGTTTGAGCGTCATCCTGATGGTGCCGTGCGTAGCGGCCAAGAGGGAGGTCCCTGAAGTACATAACGCCCTTCTCCGGGGTGCGCTTACGTCGGTGGAGCTGTACAAGATTACGTCATGTCTGGTGCCCGAGTGTTGCCGTCTCCAACGGTCAACCACCGTAGGGCTGGAAGAGAATCAAGGGAACATAATGGGGAAAGGTCATCAGGCGCCCTTGCATCTGCTCCTCTCTTCGTGCCAGCACCACCGCACCAGCGCGGGAGTTATTGGTAGCCTTGAAACAGGCCGGCCTTAGCCCCCTTCCCCTTAGTTAGCTTTAAAACAGGCCCCTCTGGGCCTCTGTTTGTAGAATTGGCTTTAAAACAAGCTTGTCTGAGCCTCTGTTTGTATCTTGTATGATTTCTTTCCATTTAATAAAATACTGCGATGTTTCTTTCTTTTTGACTCTTCTCCTTTTCTGCAATGGTTTTTTTTTTTTTTTTTTTTTTTTTTTGTTGTGACGCATCGTTATCAACCTTCCGTAAACTAGTTATTTAGGAACGATCGTCCATTGCGCCTGCTAGTGCACTAATCCTTCCCACAGACGGCGCCAATTGTAGGGTCTCAATTTAGAAAGGCCCTAACAATACATTTCTAGAGAGTAGGATGAAGAATTAGGCCCTAACAGACTAACAATAGTGTACAAGGTACTTTTCACCATTGAAGGGGAATGAACCCAAATTATTCCTAAGGGTAGCTCCTCGACGCTTGTCCGAGGAGGTTCCTCCTCCCTCCCCCCTTCTTACTGCTTTGCTCGTCCTTCTTATATAGTCCTCTTCCTCCTATCTCTTTCTTCCATTTGTTAATCATCCATTTGCCTTCTCTCTGACCGTCCGTCCCATCAGAGGCCTTATCAGTACTCGAGTGGTTCACAATGACCAATGTTACCCTGTCCAGGGGTTACATCCCCATTAATGCAGCCAGGGGGTTAGATGAGTGCATTTAGTGTGGAGGTGACAACCTGTTCTGGGCCTGTTCCCCCACCTGGAATCAGCCTTGGTACGCCGAGGACAGGGATGTCCTCGGCGTGGATCCAAAAAAGCATAGGTCTTCATATACCATCCTCGGACGATTATCCTTCCTCGGCATGGGCCTTGGACCGAATGCAAGATGGGCCGAGGCTACCAGGCCCACGGGCCCCACAGTAACTATGAAATATCAGCAACAAAATATATAAATAAATGTATCCCAAAAAACAAAGAAATAAATTAGAGAATTAAGTACCAGCGCAGTGAAGGAGACTAAGGCATAATGTTCCAACTCGGCAATCTCCTCCCACCAATTCAATAATATACCAACACCAGCACTGTTGTCAATCATCTCTCCCTCTTTAACCACAAAACTCTTTGTTCTCAAAGGTATTGGGAAATTTAGACCCCAGTTGATAGAATTAACAAGTTTTAAACCCAAGTTATTAATTAGATTTATTATGAATAAAACTTGTTAAAACAAACAAACAAACATCAATATCATGTCAAAATCATGCAGTGGAAAAATAAATAAGACAAGATATAATAACCCAGGAAAACAAATGAAACAAACTAGTTTCGCAGTAAAAAAATTTGGGGGGAAACCTTCCCGAAAAGCAATCCACTATAGTAAAGAGAAGTTTCAGATCTAGTACAAAACCTTTGTCCCTAGACTCTACAATCTCTGTAGATAAACTTATAGCAGAAACCTTCTGCCGCTTCAAAACCTCTGAACTCTTCAATATATGAACGCCACCCTTTTTGCATGAATTCCAGTACGTGACTAACCAAAAGATGCACGGCTCCCAGTACGTGACTAACACAACAACTTGAGGAAGATTGTTGGCTGCAAAGTTCTTCACTTCATTAACAATGAAGATCAAGAAGCACTTGATTACAAAATCCTAAGGGCAGTAGCTTCTTTCAAAGAGAATAAGGCACTGGTCACCTTTTGCATATGTTCTCCTTGTATTCTCTTATGTGATGACCTCTAAAATAAGCTTTATATATGTCTAGGGTTGTGAGAAAAGAAACCCTACATAAATACATAAGCATGGGCCGAAAATTAGATTTGGAAATCTGAATTTCATAATTCTCGATTGATCGAGAGGTGTCGAGAAGCTATTGAGCCTATCTGTTGCGAGCTATCGAGGAGCTATCAAGGGAACCAAAAGTTGCTCGATCGATCGACCTAGGTATCGAGATTGCGATAAAAAGAAGCCGAAGAGCTCAATAGATAGCCTAGCTGTCGAGAGGTGTCGAGCAGCTATCAAGTTTTAAAAAATCAGCACTTCTTCACTTGTTTCTTAGACAGATTTGCATGGCTTCAATACTAGACTTGAACTTTTGTTCCTTGAAGTATTAAATATATCCTAGATCTATCCAATTACAAGTAAAGTGCGTTTTGTCAAAGGATTAGCCAACTACATAAAATATTGACATATGTTCCTAACATGATCCACATATGTCCTAACAATCTCCCTCTTTGGAAATACGTGACAAAACCACAACAAACAAATGAACATATGAGGGAAGTCATAAATCACTCAACTCAAACTCACTTGTTGAATACAATAAAATTTATCCTAACACAAACTCTTGAAAAACTTTGCAAGAAGAGAGCTTATGGCAAGTAGACATTGACATCCTGTATTTCTGAAACATTTTAAATAAAACTCATAAAGACATCTTTGTGTGAAACAGAAATAATAGATTACATACAAGTAATAAGAAACATGTGTATAAAGATAGAAAAGAAATAACACATGTAAAGGTAGATGAAGAAAACATACATCATCATATATATATATATATCAAAGATAAGCACAATGTATGCAAACATGGTCACAAGATCGGTGTACAAGAAGAAGGAGGTAAGCACTCCCCTTAACAAGATGAAACACATCTCTCCCTTACAGAGGCATGTATTTCTCCCCCTAACATGTAGAATCTTAAAAAAAAAGAAACCACAAAGTCTCCACAATTTCTCCCCCTTTTTGTCATGATTGACAAAAGGTAAAAGAAGCTAGAAAACTTCACCCGAGAGACATAAAGATGATCAAGAATGACCAAGGGGGCACAAGAAATCCATATAAATGCATGAATGTAATGAAACAAGATGCTACGGATGACAAGATAATAGAAAGATGCAAAACATGTGAAAAACAAATCTCTCAACAAGAAAAAATGTCATGCTCATAGATTCAAAACACACACACACACACACACACACACACAAACAAGTCTAACCAATTTTTATATTTCAAAAATAAGTTAAGACAGTTTAGTAAGCATACATGAACACATGTAAACCTTGTGATGGCCAAATCATAGTGTACCTGCACATGTATCAAGAGTAGCAAAGAATATTGCGTGTTGTGTGTTAAAAACATCGCAAGATTGCATAAGTTTATACATGTTATGGTGATTTGAGATATGAGAAAATGAAACAGTTGTTGCTGAAAAATGAAAGATTCAGAGAATGAAACAAGTAAACGGCACAACCTTTTTATTAAATGAAGGAAAAGTACATCATACGCCCGAAGGCTTAGACAAACTTGTTCTAAAGCTAAAAATACAAGCAATGGCTTAGACAAGCTTGTTCTAAAGCTAAATGTGTAAACGGAGGCTTAGACAGGCTTGTTCCAAAGCTAATTGTAAAAAAGGGAGGTTGAGGCAGGCTTGTTTTAAGGCTACCAACAACTCCCGAGCTCGTATGGATGGTACCGGCGACGAGAGGGGAGAAGAAGTGGAAATGCCTGACGGCCCCATCCCAAGATGTTCCCTTGATGCTCTCCTAGTCTCATGATAATTAAGTATTGGAGGCGGCAACACCCGGGCACCGATCGTAACGTAATCTTGCAAACCTCCATTGGCGGGTAAGCTAGTGCGAATCACTACCAGCTTGAAGGGCAGGCATGGACGCGTACCAGAGAAAGATATTATGTTCCTCGTGGACCTCCCTCCTAACTGCCAGACGCACTACCATCAGGATGACACCCAAGCTTTGCCGCACTGCAGATCTGACGCGACCTACGACCGCTACGACTCTCGATTGAAGAAAGAGGACCTTTGGCCCCCGCCCCTTTTGCCTCAACTGCGTCGTCCAGGGTCTAGGTGGCATCTCTGGTTCCTGAAAGGGGCTTGGCTTCCTTACCCTTGCTCTCATCCAGGGCCATCCCATTCCCCTGAGCCTTGATCGCGATCCTGGCAAAATTCTTGGAAATACCTGGAGTATTGGGAGCTCAGAGCTCCTGTTGAACTCAAAGACTCGTGAAATGTAGAAGGACGATTCCCCCCGGAAGGCCTTATATAGAAGGCGAGGGTTGGTGGGAATTAATCCGCACGGAATTTGAAGGAAGAATTACCAGCGACACTAATCCTGACCAATTTCCAAAGTGGCCACCAACCGCTGGATTTGCGTTAACCAATGAAGATATTAATGAGGGCGCGCCTCGCGCACCGAAACGTCAGGCACACAACCCGAATAGCCAAAAGACGCCTCGTAATCAGAAGCAGCGAAAGGTTGGCGCAATGGGGCTACTATCACACGTAAAGGCGGAGGGGCAAGCCGAACTCGTCCAGGCCAATGTTGGGCTAATCGCACGTAAAGGAGAAAGAGCCTCTCCTCGGCAAGGCAAGGGCAAGGCTGTTATCGCTCTAGGGGCAAATATCCCAACATTAAGGAAAAGTTCCTTCACTCTGAACAGTGACAATGAAGTACTAGACAGAACCAAGGTCTTGCATGGTCCTCGGACTCAAACCTATGGGGAAACTAGTTACTTACAGAAGAATCTAAGTACTAGACAGAACTAAGGTCTTGCATGGTCCTCGGACTCAAACCTATGGGGAAACTAGTCACTTCAAGAAAAAACCTGAGTACTAGACAGAACCAAGGTCTTGCATGGTCCTCGGACTCAAACCTATGGGGAAACTAGTTACTTACAGAAGACTCTAAGTACTAGACAGAACCAAGGTCTTGCATGGTCCTCGGACTCAAACCTATGGGGAAACTAGTCACTTCAAGAAAAAACCTGAGTACTAGACTAAACCAAGGTCTTGCATGATCCTCGGACTCAAACCTATGGGAAACTAATTACTTACAGAAGAATCTAGGTACTAGACAGAACCAAGGTCTTGCATGGTCCTCGGACTCAAACCTATGGGGAAACTAGTCACTTCAAGAAAAAACCTGAGTACTAGACTGAACCAAGGTCTTGCATGGTCCTCGGACTCAAACCTATGGGAAAACTAGTTACTTATAGAAGAATCTAAGTACTAGACAGAACCAAGGTCTTACATGGTCCTCGGACTCAAACTTATAGGAAAACTAGTCACTTCAAGAAAAAACCTGAGTACTAGACTGAACCAAGGTCTTGCATGGTCCTCGGACTCAAACTTATGGGGAAACTAGTTACTTACAGAAGAATCTAAGTACTAGACAGAACCAAGGTCTTGCATGGTCCTCGGACTCAAACCTATGGGGAAACTAGTCACTTCAAGAAAAAACCTGAGTACTAGACTGAACCAAGGTCTTGCATGGTCCTCGGACTCAAACCTATGGGGAAACTAGTCACTTCAAGAAAAAACCTGAGTACTAGACTGAACCAAGGTCTTGCATGGTCCTTGGACTCAAACCTATGGGGAAACTAGTTACTTACAGAAGAATCTAAGTACTAGACAGAACCAAGGTCTTGCATGGTCCTTGGACTCAAACCTATGGGAAAACTAGTTACTTCACAAGACTAAATGCTAAACTAGCTACTTTCAACAAAACGAAGTAAGAGCATTCAACTAAGTTGCGAATGCAGCCAGAAGGGAGTCTAGTGTCTCGGATCACTTGCCCCTACCTACTTCGATAAAGATGCAAAACAAAAGCGAGCCCATGAGCATTGCTTAAAGCACTTTAAGTGCTGAAACGCCCTCTTAGGCTCGGCAAGCTTACGAAGGACGTGTGATTGTATAACGTATACATCGTGGACCAGAATCCTTTGTGACTCATCCAAAGGGGAAACAAGTTGCATTGTTGAGACAGTTTGGTTTTCAGGTTAAAGCCTGAGGCAAAATTTACATCGCGGGTCCATCGTTTTCAATTACCCAAGCACTATTGGCACACCGCTAGGATCAACTGATTATTGAGCAAAGCATTAAAGCAAGATAAATAGAGGGACGCGTCATTCGAAGAAATAAACACAGACGATTGGATATATTACACCATAATAAATAAATAAAAACAGTTTCATTACAGTATCACCAAGACAAAAAATGGAACGAAAAGAAAAAGAGACCATAATGGACCCGATCGATGAAATAAGATAGCCCGACAAGATGGCCTATTTCTTCAACTTGATAGGCAGCTTGTCCTTGGGGGTCTGCCAAGAAGCTTCGTCTGATGCCTCGAGATCCTGACTCGGAGGGGCAACTTAGAAGGACTCCTTCTCGGCGAAGGGAGCTTGGGAGTCTGCAGGGGTGGCTTGGGAGTTAGCAGAAGGCTTCACCACGTCCTGGGGCGCTGCTGGGTTACTGATTTCCTCTTTTCCCAACGTCCCTTGGTGCCCAGTCTCCTTAGCAGGCTTATCAGTTGACATTGGATCATTGGCAGCACTGGCCTGGCCTTCGTCCATCGCTTTAGAGGCGGTGCCAGCTTCGGGGTCAGTGGAGGCAGCCTCACGAATGACGAGGGGATAATACACCCTCTCAGCCCTCCTAAGCTCAGACGAGGCCTCAACCCCAGCTTGGTTGAGGGCCTCATTCCAAGTCTGGAAGCAGTAGCGTCTGCATACCTCGGGCACTTGAGTCTTGAGACTAGCCTCGGTCTTAGCCACTCCCTCAGCAAAGGTCTCTTCCTCCGCTTGCTCTTTGGAGCTCTCAGCCTCTGTCCTCGCAAACTCTGCCTCTACTCTAGCCCTCAAGGCCTTTTCCCTGGCGTACTCGACAAGACCTCTGGCTCTCTCTGCCTTAGCTAGTTTCTTCTTCAAGTCGGCGATATACTCTTTGGCAATCTGCAACTGACCCTCAACCTCCCGCAGGCGCCCTGTTTGGTCCTCAGCCTGTTTTTTAACGCCAGCTAGGTCAAATGCCGCGCTGTCTCTGGCCCTCATCATCTCCTTCAGGTCTTCCCTTACCTTCTTGAGATCAGCCTCGGATTTCTTAAGGGTATTCGCGGCATCCAAGTACTTGTCGCGCTCCTGATCTAGGGCTCTACCCTGGTTATTGGCCTCCTCTTCTAGCCTAAAAGTGGCCTGGATAGCTTGCCAATCAAAACAAGTGCACCGTAAGTTGGGAACTAAGGAATAAAATTCAACAAGGGCACAAGTATCAGAAGCCTTACAATACCCAGGTACCTCTTGAGGTTAAGGGCAACTTCCTGCCTCCTCATGCCCCCCAGCTCGGCCATGTCAATGGGGAGAAGCAGGGACCTCTCCAGGGCATCGGCCACGCGAGCGCCCTCACCCCCTCGGAAGTCCCTAAGGGTGGCGTCATCCATCAAAGGCTTCCCATGAAGCATGGCGGCAGGCAGCCAGGCCTGGGGCTCGGACTACCTAGCGACCTCTTTTCCCTTACCCTGACCACCGATCCTCAGCTGCTTGGAAGGTCGGTGGGTTTCATCTTCCTCTTGGGAGGAATGAGATCTCCCCCCATCCACTGGGTCTTTGCCCTTGGAAGGCCTCTTCCTCTTCGGATCAGAGGACTCGAGCCGAGGGTCCGTGGTCGGCAGAGTGGAAGACGACTTAGTCTGCGCAGGCAAAGACTTAGGTGGGGGAGGAGGAAACTTGGGTAGAGGGGGAGGAAGCTTGGATTGTGACTTCCCCGGCTGGCCCTCAAGCAGGTCGAACAGGCTGGTTTGAGGTTGTCTCTTGAAACCCATCTCGGCCTAAGTACCGGTCCTTAATGACAGAAGGTCTGCTTCAGATAAATGGGAGTCACCCAAGTCACTAGAGGGATCCTTGGATAGACGGACTTGGTCGAATGCACCAAATTCGTCCTCGGACGGACCCAGATCGGCTACTTCTTCCTCTCTTTCCAAACTTCCTCCCTCGGCCTCCGCAGCTTTGTGGGACGAGGAAGAGCCCGCCGACGGGACACCCTCGGGGATGGAAGATCCTTCAGAAAACGAGAACCCGTGCTCCACCACAGTGATTTGGCGAAGCTTAGGGTCCTTAGCTCTGATCACGTATCTGGGAGCCGAGAAAGACTTCTGGATCGGTTTGTACCCGAGAATCTTGTGAGCGGCTCTAACTTGGTTGTTAGCCTCGTTCACAAAGATCTTCGCCTTGAAGACCCTTTCCAAGTCTTCCTTGTTGACCAAATGGAAGTGTCGTTCAAAGGCGTGTGGATCTGCAAAAGAAAAAGCTAGTTCTTGTTAACAACCAAGCAGTGCAAACTGTGACAACATAGCAGATCAACCTTCCCATATTTCGAGTACCCTATCTGGCTCCCCCTCTACTATCGGGCAGTGAAGGCCGCCATGCCACTCCCCCGACACGATGAGAAAATCCTTATTCAACCCCTTGCTAGACTCGGGGAGACACTGGATGAGTCTAACTCTATCGTCCCTCGTCTTCATGTAATAAGACTTACTCGTTAGGTGCTGGAGGTTGTAGCACCAATTCACGTCGTGATGGGTTAACCTTAACCCCATCTTCTCGTTCAAGGCATCCACGCAACCCAGGATCCTAAACACATTAGTGGCGCACTGGGTAGGGGCTAATCGGAAGTGCCTAAGGTAGCCCCTCATCACTGGCCCCATAGGGATCCTCATACCACCTTTAAGGAAGGCGATTATGGGAATCACTACCTCACCAACCTCCCTCATGATATACCAATCCCCCTCCTCGCAGTACCTCAGGCCCACGTTACTGGGTATCCTATGAGTGGCGATGAATTCCTCCATTGCCTCCTCAGACTCAACCAACTTTTTAAATCTACCCATCCTGAAGAGCGGCCAAGAAACTCAGGGAAGAGCGAAAAGAAGAGAGGAATAAAGGGAAAAGAAAATCAGAAAGGGAAAAGCAAAAGATAGGGATCCATAGGGATCCTCATACCACCTTCAAGGAAGGCGATTATGGGAATCACTACCTCACCAACCTCCCTCTTAATATACCAATCCCTCTCCTCGCAGTACCTCAGGCCCACGTTACTGGGTATTCTATGAGTGGCGATGAATTCCTCCATTGCCTCCTCAGACTCAACCAACTTCTTAAATCTACCCATCCTGAACAGCGGCCAAGAGACTTAGGGAAGTGCGAAAAGAAGAGAGGAATAAAGGGAAAAGAAAATCAGAAATGGAAAAGCACAAGATAGGGTAAGAAGAAAACTTACAGAAATGAGGGAAGGTGTTCAGAACGGGCTTTTTAGGCTGCGAAGAGACGCGAGTTGGGTTGGAGACTTGACCGGATTCGGGGTGTGTGCATAAGAACTCTTAAATGCAAAAGTGAAGAGGCAAAGCGGTTCGAATGGGTATTTACCCCCTCACCAAAGACAACTGTGCTAGGCTTCCCGCCCATAATGGCGAAAGATCCCACCATTGGATTACCATCACACCGTTGAACGTGGGGAGTATGGAGCCGTCAAAATTTAATATGGGTGCGTACCGCATATCGAAGCGCCAGAAACGTGCATTAGACAGGTGAAAAGACTCTAAGCGCTGACTTAGGACCAGATTGGACAAGCCATGGCATAGGCCCGAGGACATCAAAATCCTCCTCCCCGTCCTAGGAGCTGGACAGCAGGATTTTGAGGGGCTATTGTGGGGTCAGAGAATTTGGTAACCCCGGCCCACTTTATACCAGGCCCAAGGCCCATGCAGAGGAAGAAGAAACGCTCGAGGACGAAGTGCGAAAGTCCAAATTGCCTAGGAACCTTGCCGAGGACAACCCTGTCCTCGGCTAACCAAGACCATGGGAGGAGGAAGTAACGGGCCACCAAAGGCAGCCTTCCAGGGCATCTAAAGAGAAAGAACAAGTGCAACTTGTTAGCCATGGAAGCATGGTGGAGGAGCAAGACCAGGATGAACTATCACCTCCACATTAAATGCCCACAACAAACGTTCTGGCCACATTAATGAGGAAATGACCTCTGAACAGTGCAACTTTGGTTGTTGCAACCCACATAAAGAGTGTCAAGGCGGCTGATGGGACAAGCACTCAAGTAGTGACTTGCTTGATCAACAAATGTAGGGCTAAGATCAACTAAAAGGGGGTATATAATGTAAGAAATCCCTCTTGAAATGGGGAACGACTCTCATGGGATAAATACGACCACCAAGCTCCTCGGACTGGGCCGAGGATAGACTTTCTAAGGTATTTTTGGTTCATCTACGTTCGATGGTGGTGAATGTCATATTGGGCGTTGTCCGCGTGCTAAGGCCTAGTTCTTGAACCCTCTCTCTACAAATTCATTGTATTGGGCTAGCTGGGCTTGAGTTCACTCACTCAACTGTAGAAGTGCTCATACCCAGTCCCTACACATATATAGTTGAATTAAGAATAAGAATTACACTCACACTAAACTGACAATTTAATTATTGTAATTGTGAATTTATTTTAGCATAGACAATATCTAATTGATAATGATGCTCAAACTGTAAGAGCACCCACAGCAGATGTGGGATATGTGCCAAATACTAAATATTTGGCACATATCCCACACCAAACACCAAAAACTCATTTTATCAGATATGCCAAATCTTAAAAATTTTGCCACATGTGAACAGTACCGTTGCAAATTTGCAACGGCACGGACGAAGAATGGTATACTTTTCTCTTCTCTCTCACCTCTCTTCTCTCTCTCCTCTGTTCTCTACGAAGAATGGTATAAATTTGCACCGGTTCTCTTCTCTCTCACGTCATCGCCGATCTCTCATCGGTTTCATTCTGCATCGTCATCGCCGATCTCTCTAGGCATCGTCATCGTCATCGCCGATCGGAATCGACGTGGGCATCGACATTGCGGTGAGATCGGAATTGACGTTGAGGTGAGATCGGAGTGTTCATCACGACCGTGGGCATCGACGTTAAGATCTTGATCGTGGGTTGCCGGTGCTAGTGGGTTTTGGTTGCCGGTGCAAGTGGATTCGTGGCTTTGGGTTGGCGGTGCTAGTAGTTTCGTGGGTTTGGGTTGCCTGGGTTTTGGTTGTGTTTTCTGGGTTTGAGTTGCTGTGCTAGTGGGTGTTGCTCTGTTTTTAATGGGTTTTGTGGTGGATTGTTGATGGCGGTGGTTGTGGTGCTGGTTTTGTTTTCAGTTTTTTGTTTTGCAATGGATTGTGGCTGCCACGGTGGTGGCGGCGGCGGCGGCAGCAGCAGTGCTGTGGATGTTATTTATTGTGTTAAATATATTATTTTATTGTGTTGTTTATATTATTTTAATGTATAGTAAATATTATTTTAATGTATAGAATTGAATGATAAAACATCTGATAAATGGGATGTTGTAAAATGATGTGATAAAATAATAAAATAGGTCTTTGATGTGGCAAAATGTCATTTTTTTTGCAACATCTGTTGTGGATGCTCTAAGTCTTCTTGTTGATGACGAAAAAAAGAAAAAGAGAAAACTGCCTGACAATCCTTTAGGTGAAATTGGATAGCACAATAGTACCCAAATTATGAAGCCCAAACTTAAAGCTTTGTGTATCAAAAAAGCAATTAGCCAAAGTTTCACGCTAAACACTTAGTCATAATTCATTGCAAATATTTTTTTTGTTTTTAGTAGGGATTTTCTTTTTATAAGGGATTTTTATTTTTGTTTTGTTAGGAAAGAAAATATTTTTGTGTTATTTTTCGGAGAGAAGCATTGACTATAGAAATGGACTAGGTGATTATTTTAATTCTTGGGGGGTCATGGCCCCCTTAGAGTATTTAATGCTCCATATTATTTTTTATATTTTTTTCAACATTATTTTTAAAAATTGTTTAAATAAATATATATTAAAAAAACAGAGAACTCGGTATAAACTTATGCATGCAAGAAATAGATTCTATTTAAAGAGGTAATTTTTTATGACCCACATCCTGACACCAATTAACAAGATCTTTATTAAAATTTAATTAAAATGGTTGTAGCTTCTCCAAAAAAAAATAATAAAATAATAAAATAAAATAAAATGGTTGTAGAAGACATTCATTTTAATTTCCCCCTCTAATAAGTTATTGGATTTTCATGATATGAGAGAGAGAGACGCATGAATCTTAATTTATAATATCTATACCAATCATATTGTAGGATTGATGTCGGTTTAATCAAACCTACCAATCAAGAATTAGTTCTAAAGCGAAATAATCGTTGAAATTCAAAGTATTCCAAATTGGTTGGTTTATTTTTTTTGGCCTCTTGCTTTCCTTTTTCGATAAAGACAGAAGACATTGACGCCCATCTTTTCGCTCCTCTCAAAGGGCTCATTTTTTTCTAAGACAAAAAATGCTTATTTGACTCATGTTATACTTGCAACTCATGGACCATGCATATATCTCACAAGCAATGCTATCACCATTCACCAACCCCACATTCCCATCCTTTTTCATTCAATACTTTACCTACACTTTAAGGCCAGGTTACTTCATCATTTATAGCTGTTCATAGGTCGGCCAAGTTACGTTCTAGGATTATAGCTGTTTCATTTAGGGGCGGCTTGACATTATCATTACAGGGAGAGATAAAGAGCTTTAAAGTATGGCAATCTATGCCTGACGGCAAGGTTGTGGAATCTGGACTGGACTTTACGGTCCGACCTAGTTAACTGGGAATTGTTTGTCAAGACAGTTTTTTTTAGGCAAGACTTGGGAGCATGAGGAATAATAAGAAATGGGGATGGTATTTATTTGAATTGTAGGATTGTGTCTTTACATGTGGGTACGATCACTAATAATGCTACAGAATTATAGACGATTAGACAAGGTTTATCCATAGCATATAATTTGAGTTATAGTAAAGATTATTCTAGAATTTGATTAATTAAGCATTAGATATTTTATTGCTAACCAACTCGGATGCAAGAAGCCTAGGACCACACACTTAGTTACACATTTTCCATAACTTAAACACGTTGCAAGTTATGATTAAATTACTTTTTACTAAGTACCAGTGATGGACCCATATAAAAGTGGTTTAATCCAATTACAAATTGTGTCAAAATATATGTTCCTAAAATAACTCATCTCATACGTAAAGTCTTGTGAATTATTGGGTAGATAATGGATGGCACTTCCACATCATGTGTTATGAGAGGCTAAGAAGATTGTCAACACTACCGCCAAAAAAGACAGAGACCAAGAAGAAAGATTGGTGGAATATAATCAATGCCCGTAATTTGTATCCGACTTAGCGGTGTAGGGTCTATAGGATGACACCCTCTATTAATTTAGTAGACCATTTTGCCGAGTTTCATCCCACAAAAAAAAAAAAAAAAAGGGAAAAGAAGAAGAAGAAGCAAAGCTTTACTGTACGTAAGGGGTTTGGAAAGCAGAAAATTTGAAGTTTTTATTGTTATACGCTTTTAAGATTTATTTAGTATTTTTATGAAAATTGAAAAATGCAGGAAATGCCAATGTCTTTTTTCTTTTTAAAGACACCCACTGTCTATAGCCAAACAACAATAATAATTATTGGTCATTAACTAATTGAATATTTTGGATACATGTATGAATTAAGTATTCATAAAATAAAATAACAAAAATTAAGATTTAAAATTCATTTGGAATACTACCACATACCCTCGACGCAAGGGTTAGTGTTCAAGTCTTCAAGAAAGATCTATTAATTTGAAATTATTGCAGGGAATAAAGCTTTAGCTATAAAGATTTCACAATGAAGAGTTTCGATTGAATAACTCTTTAACATTTAGAGAGAGTTTCGATTGAATAATTCTTTAACATTTAGAAAGAGTTTCATGAACTAGCATGCCTCTGATTTCTATTGGGAGCTTGTGTTAGAGTATCTTTGATTGGGTCTGCTCTTCATTTTTTATTTTTTTTTAATGATTCGATGGGCTGCGCTGTTTTGGTTGTGCTCTTTTTTAATGGTTTTTAAAATCTATGAAAAGGCTTACAAATATGGAAACTTTACTTGTTTTATATACGTTTTGGAATTGAAAACAAAATTAAAAAAAAGTAAAAACATCGTTTAGCTGTTCCTTGAAAATAAACTATTTTTGAAAATAAGATTTTGGAAATTGTATTATACTGCCCATAAAAAAGTATGTCAAATTTCACTGATAATTGTTTTTATATATTTAGAAATATAAAAATGTTTTTATTATTTTTTATTTTTTTTTACAAAGCAAGAACTAAGCATTCTCTCCATGTTAGGTTATGGAACAACATCAAAATTGGGCAATGATGTATAATCCAAAAAGAGTGATATAATGAATATTACAAATTTTACTATATAAAACTTACAAAATAAGGTATCACTAATAACAGAAAATTAATTTAAATATTTATTTATTATACTGTTTAAGTAGCTTCAATCATATTCTTGACATATTAGTTTATAAGTTTTTGTAATTAACTTTGTAACAGTTTTAGTATTTTCCATCCTGAAAATTGGCACAAAATTAAATGGGGGAAAAATATGTCTGCACCATAGATATGTGGCCTAAATTCATAGTCATTGTCATTCCAACTATGTGTTGCAATAAAGATTCAAAAACCACATCCACATCGAGCTCATTGCATTATGATAATAGTTGAGTTGGTAACAGGCTGTAGTTAGAATGAAGCATGCACCAACAAAACTATAGTCCACTTAACTTGGCATTAATTTTCTGTGTACCGACAAGCGTTCGAGATGGGTAGGAAGTTGTGGATGCCTCTACACCAATCGAATACAAAGTTGGAACTTGGCTCCATCAAAATGATTGGCAAAAAGGTCAACAAATGAGCGTATTGAAGAATCCATACAACAGTTTTTGGTAGCCTCGTCCATGCTACAGAGACATATATGCTAATTACGTACACATCTACCAATTAGTCAAGAAAGGGATATATATTAGCAGGGACCAGCAAATTATGAACAAGCTTTTAGTGGGAAAAAAAGACCAATTATATGCTTACTCGAACTCTCTTTATCATGGTGCAATTATATAGTATGAATATTTCGCCGTAACATTTTTACAACAAAACTTATGTTACAATGGCTGATAATGGTAAGTAAGATAGTATTATTAGTAGTAAGCTCGGATGAAAACTAGTGACAGCTCGCAAGCAATAAAACCTAGGTCGCTTATAACATGTTTCTTATTGTGTTGCTTTCAGATCGACCTTTTTATGGCCCAAACTTGCAAAGGTCCAACCTTAACCCGCAAAAACCCGTTTTGTGTTTGCGAGTCGGGTCAAATATATATTGACACTCCTACTTTCAACTTAAGTTTTGTTAGGAAATTATTGTACTCGCAGCACTACTGAATTGGTTGTTGGGAAATTGTTCCTAAATTATGATATTCGTTTTTGTTTATATTGTTGATTTTTCGGATTAAACTTTGTGATTCAGTTATAACATCTACAAATCTATTGTACAATTTGATTTTTAGAATTATAGCAGATTAATCACAATTAATTCTTCAATGTGTCCGTATGCATGCACACATCATAAGTATGTGTGTAGTTATTAACTTATTATACACACTTTCCACAAAATTTGTCATGGTATGTATATATTACTGCTGTTTCTGAACAAATAAGAATAGAACAAATATTCTTCCTTCAAAGTTTTAGATCCTCGAGATGTTTTGTACTGGAATATTCCTTTCTTTTTTTCCTTTACAAATTATATCTGACTGTAAAAGGTTTTGAGGTGATCAAGAAACATGTAAAAGGTTTCGAGCCCACCATCCTCGACTCCACCTAAAACAACGGCTGTTTATGCCTGATGAAGCCAACTTTCTTGCTGCTCAAGAGGCAAATATTATTACACTATTTTTTTTTTTAATTGTGCTACATATTGAAGAAATTTGTGTATTAGAAGTTTGAGCCTTCTCTAGTGTCTATAACCAGAACAAAACATATATATATATATATATATATATATCTCTCTCTCTCTCTCTCTCACGATATATAACTGCATTTCTTAAATTCTTTCAAAATTTATGGCCTAGGTCCTTGTACAACATTGTGTAAGGTACTGTACGTTGCACCTGACCGAGCATAAGGCAAGATGAGAAAACCAAGGTATTACAATTTCTTCAAATTAAAAATTTATGAAATCATTTCTAATAATAAGAGAAATAATAATGAAGGGTAAAACTTATATACAATTCTTTAAGTATAATATTTTAAGTTTTCTAATTAAATTTAAATATAAGATTCTTGAAAAAGATAAAAATGTGTTTTATTGATTAATACAATCATGCATGTGTTTGAATTTAATTGAAGAACCTATTGTAATTTTTTTTTTTTGTTGAGAAAAACCTATTGTAAAATTGAAGCTAAGTTTTGTCGAATCATGAAATGATATTATAATAATTGTCCCAATAGTCCAGATTATGAAATGTTATTTTTTGGCTTGATGTATAACTTATTCAAACTTATTTATTAAGTTGAATCACATATACTGATATACATCCTAATTTTAAAAGGGAAGCTACATAAACCACAAAATTTAAATCGAACCAAATGAACTAATAGTTTCAAAAAAATGAAAATAAGAAACTCAATTTATCAAATGCTAAAAAAAAAGATGTCAATATACTGAGTTAAACTAATTAATATCGGGTTGCTTTAGTGAAAACTTACCACCATATATTCTTAGCGTGCTGGTCACTTCACAAATACAAGTTTTTATGAGAGTGGAGGGCAAGAACTGGGGTACAAGTTTTCAAAAAGGGGGTTCACATATATATACTTAGATTATAGTAGAGTAGGATTTTCATCCCAAATCTATAAATAATAAGAAGAAGAAGAAGAAAAAAAAAAGAAGAAAAAGAAGAAAGAAGATAGTGTGTTAACTAACATAGTATAGTGTTATTATCAACTTTGAATCAAAATTATAAAATACATATATTAGAAAAATGATATTGAAAAATATAGACTTTTAAAAACTTAAGTGGCAAACTTAGAAAAAGCCACCAAAAAGTAAAAGGTTCCATTTTATATATATTATTCAGAGTAATGATTATTACACGTTACTCTTTAATACATATTATCAGACACATCTAGTGTAAAATGTGAACACCTTTAAACAAATGTGGATATTTGGCTTTATAAAATGTGGACATTGCTAAACTAGAGTACATCAAGAGCATAAAACAACAATTAGTGTATTACTAATTGCTAACTAGTGTAATACACTGAAAGTTGGACATAAATTAATATTTATATATTATACACATTTAATTAATAACTATTAATAAATAAAAGAATAAATTAGAGAATTAGTAGAAAAGAACTTACCCAATTTAAATAAAATTTATTTAAAACCTATCACTCTTATTAATACAATTATAATTTGTTTAGTGTTAAGATGTTTTATCCAAAAAGATAGTGTTGTAATTAGTTTAAAATTAATTATAACTTTAAAAATCAGATTGAACACACATATATATCAGAAAGATGACGTGAAAAAAATGCAGGATTTCAAAATTTCATAGTATAATAAAAACTTAAAAGTTTTTATTTTATAGACTATAGATAGCTTTGATAGAGGTAATATAATTGGAGTTCATATTACTTGGTAATTATAATATTAATACCCTTTGGCTTGTAAGGAAGGTTTGAAGAGGGAAATTGGAGTTCAATCGTGTCCCATACAAAAGTCATATTTTGCTATCTCATCAAAAAAAAAAAAAAAAAAAAGTCATATTTTGCTAGCTATTGGAAATTGCAATTTCATGTACTCTCAGTGTACTAATATTAGTTGCCTTTAATTTTTTAATTTTATATTTTTATGAATCATGTCTAGTTGCTTTCACAGTTGACACATGAAACATATTTGGAATTTTTTATTTTCCACCATAAAGCATGCAATTAATGATTTGGCCCCACGCTTTTGTTGGATATTATCTTATGGATTACTATTGTTTCATTAAAAAATAAAGAGTCTCGTTAATATATGCTTTTAAAGGTATAATTAAATCTTCAATTTTAGAAAATTTATTTTTTTAATAATAAAAAGCTGGCTTTAAAAATTAAAAAAATTGTCAAAAAAATTAGTTTTTTTTTTTTTTTTTTTATAAAAAAATTTCTAATATGATTTAGATATAGTAAAACTATAAAACTCAAGAAGAAAATTTAGAAACTCGTTTAGTAAGAGATTTCTATTAACATTGTTTAAATTTTATGAAAATACGTGTAGATAAAAAAGTGTGTGAAAATATGTGTTGTGGTGTTTAAATAACAGTTATTATTATTTAAACAACGTTACTAAATGAGGCATGTATATTTCAAAATTTCAAATTGAATTTGAGGTTTTTTAGAAGAGAAATGTTAAGGACACTAATTTTGACACAATTTTATATCATAACTCGCCACATAACAAGTTGTAATTCATAATTATTTGTTAATGAGTCATATGAGAATACATTCTTACCAATTACAAGTTATCATATGACAAGTTATGGTACGAGCTAAAACTTATGTCCTCAGCATTTCTCTTTTCAGAGTTGGAGCATTCGTGGTCTTGGATTCTTGATTCTGTTGGGTTTCATTTAATGTTGCCATACTGGCACAGTGAACTAAAATGACACTTTTGGTTAGGTTCTGGTCTGATCATGGTGATTTTGACGAGTCATAAAATTGTTGATACAATCGAGAGTATTTATTGTCAATTATGCTGTCAATCATGGCATATTTATCCTGCATATATAGATCGAATGGACAAACCAATACTAGTATTATATTATACGTACAAATAAGGAACACGCATGGAAAGAGACCTTTTCCCAAATTTTGGGTTCCTGTCATTAATTGTGTGGTTTTGGCTGAAAAGAGTATCACCAAACTAAGGCCAATTGCTTCTCAAAAAAAAAAAAAAAAAAAAAAAAAAAAAGGCCAACTAAGGCTATGTTTGGTTTGAGGGAAAAAAGAGAACAGGGAAGAGAAATGATTTTTTGCCCTTTGTTTGATTTGAAGAAAATAAGGGGGAGAAATGAAATGTAGAGAGAAAGGATTTCTATGAGTTCCACCAATTTTAAATTTTTAACTCTCTATTCAAATTCATAAAATTACTCTTAAACGCTTAAAATTTTTTGACTTTTTATGTGAAATTACATTTATATCCTTATTTTTTTTTATAAATTAAAAAGATAAAAGTGTAAAATACTCATTTCCCTTACTTCTTTTTCCCTTTATTTTTTCTTTCTCTTCTCTTCTTTTCATTTTCTTTCTTTTCCTTCAAACCAAACATAGCCTAAATTTTGCTCATTCAAAATAGAAGTTAACCAGAGTAAAAAAGTATATAAGCTGTATTTGTTAAAAGATTTGAAGATATCTACTTTGTAGTTTAGGTTGAAATCTAATAACATTGCATAAAAAGGAAGCCAAGGAATTTATTTATTTATTTTTAAATAATTTTATAGTTACAGTAAGAGAGGGATTTGAATCTTAAACGCTTTCGTTAGAAACATCAAATGATGCTAATTGATCCGAAAGTTGTTTTGAGTTAACACAATAAAATGGATATCCCATAGATGGATCTCATAATTCTGATTAGATCAAATGTTGAAATGTGCTACATTTTGTGGTATAAAGCTTCCTATTATTATTACTCGTTGTCCAAGAACATTAAATTGTAATAATCACTGTGGGCTCTTCCAATAATATATATCGACAATCTTTTTTTTGATGAGATATATCGACAATCTTGGTGAGCACAATCATAAGGTAACCTCACATTTGAAATCTTTGTCTTCGAACATACATTTTCCACCAGCCATTGAAAATGCGATGAATTGGAAATAAAATCAAAAGTGAATGTCCCACCGATTTATTATAATTGTCGCCAACAGCAAGTTGCAGGAAAAGATGATTGGAAAGTTGAACCAAATACCAAATCCTATGCAGTTCAATTTGGCATCTTTCTTGACGTTGACCGACAAAGTTAGGCTTCGAGCTTTTTGGGAGATGGCAAAGCCGCCCACGCCACTCTAAACAATGAACACTTCATTCAAGTAGGGTTGGTAGAGAACCCAATAATAAGCCAAGGACGGCCAAGTTTTGAAAAAAATTATTTTAATTTGATTGATTGGGAAACTGTATGCCATTGTTATAGTGTTGGTGCATGTGTTTTAAAAACCCCTCTATTTTGCTAATTTTGGTCTCTAATCTGGGAGTTTCGGAGTAAATATGAAGTTGAACCAACTTTGACAAACTTTGACCAAAGATCTGACTATTGAAGTGATTCTTGTCTAAACATATAGATAATCTAATTCCCTTTAAAATGATAGCTAGGGGGAAAAATAGCTAATGTACTAACTTGGTTTAATGGTAAACCTAGGTATAATTAATGATTATGATATTATAGTTTAAAAATATTTGGCTTGGGCTAAAACTATGACAAGCTCCCCCAAAGTTACGTTGCAGAGGAAAATTTGTTTTTTGAGTACTTGGTTGATGATATTCATGAACTATAAAATTCCGTAGGCAATGCCTCTTTAACTATTGTGTTTTTTTTTTCCTAGGCTAGTAGAAACCATACTGATGTCTTGGCAAAATGGGATCTTTAATGAAACTATATTTGGTTATTGATGCTAATTAAGTCAGTTTCCTTATGGGGCTATTTTTTCTGATATGAGCAAGTCCGGCATTGGCGTGGTGATTCGGAACTCTCAAGGTTTGGTGTTGGCCTTCCTGTCGCAACAAATTTCACCGAGTTTTAGTCCGCTGGAAGTCGAAACTTTGGCTGCCAAGAAAGCTATCCAGTTCGCTTCGGAGTTAGCCATTACTTCGGCTGTCTTAGAGGGTGATTCTCAAACTTTGATCCAATCTTTACAAAGTGGTGCTGAATATTTGTCACCTTTTGGTTTACTTCTTAATGTTCGTTTAGTTGCTAGTTCTTTCAATCAATTAAGTTACTCCCATATTAGGAGAGAAGGTAATAAGATTGCATATAGTTTAGCTAGATTTGTTGTTAATGTTCTAGACTTTTTTTGTGTGGATGGAGGATATTCCACTACAGTTTTTTTTTTTTTTTTGATACAAGATAAAATTCTACTCTAGCCTAATCTAAGTGTATATATGTATAGAGCTTCCTCTTTGAGACTTGAACTCCGGTTCTTGTCCCCCACACTCCACAAGCACTTATACTTGTGGAGTGACCATCACACCAAGAGTGTACGGTGGTGATATTCCACCACAGTTAGTTTCTGTTTTTCAGGCTTATTTAGCCGGTTTTTCTTAGTTTAATAAAGTTCTGTCTGGTTTCTCTTAAAAAAGAAAAAAAGAAAAAAAAGTCGGTTTCCTTATGCTGTTGTTAATGCTTTGGGCTCAGTGCCCTAAGTTGTATGTTGTTTGGGCCTTTCAACATAGTTCTTTCTTTGAGTAGGGAAAAAAATAACAAAAGGCCACATACTATAAAAAGAGAGAGAATAATAGGAATTGTTAGAATACGTTATAGGCTCAAGCCCAAATCCACTATGATACTATCTTATTCTTTAGGTCCAACGTTCAAGTACGACTGTAGTGACATGCATACTACACATGAACTTATGAACTTCAGAATACTCATATACCTTAGAGGCTTAGACCCAGGTCTTTGGGTCTAAATGATTATGTTCTGATGGTGCCAAAAAAATTAGCTTATGGTTTCCCTCTGTAAACTAAAACAAGATTCAAGGAAGTGTATCAATGAGTTTCATTTTCTCATACGCTTTCAATGGAATCAATTAGCTCTTTCCAAGCTTCCACGGGCATTGCCTTTAGGGTTGGTTTGGTTCGAGGGTGAAAAAGTGAGAGGCTAAAAAATGGTGAAAGTATGAAAAAGTGGAATGATAGGAAATTTTTTTAATTTTTCTACTTTTTGTTTGGTTGAGAGTGGAAAAGTGAAGGGATGGAAAAAGTGAATTTGTATAAATTTACTCATATACTCTTGTTAAAAAATGATGGCCAATTAAAACAAAAAAGTGACAAACAACAAAAAAAGAAGAAACAATCATCCAATTTATTAAAAAAAAAAATTCATGTCCAAAAAAAAAATTCATGTCTAGTTAAAAAAAAAAAAAAAAAAAAAAGAAGAAGAAGAAAAACAAAACAACTATCACACCCACAACCCAGGAAATCAAAAAAAGGGGGAAAAAAAGCAATGTCTAGGGAAGGAAAAGAAATTTAAAAAAAAAAAAAGAAAAAAACAAGAAGAAGAAGAAGAAAGGAATTGGGTGAATTGCCCATGTGCTACACATGGGCATTTTTGTCCATTAAGTAGCCCCATTTTTTTCCTTCAGTTTTCTCTCCATTTTGGGGAGAAAACTTTTTGGTGAGTTCGGGGAGAAAACATCTAAGCCCCACAATTTATTTTCCTTTCTCTCCACCCAACTAAACACACTACAAAAAAATTTCCTTTCCACTTTCTCTCAAAAATTTTCCATCCACCCTATTTCAGCTTCAAACAAACACACCCTTAGAGACCAAGGAAATTTCATTAGTACATAGACCAACTTGAACTTCACTAGTTTTTGATGGATATCTATGATGAATTTTTGATGGATATCTATGATGAACTTCACAACCCCCCTTTCCCTTCAACTGATTAAGCTTTCAATGAACTTGTCCTGGAATACACATGGACAGACCCATTGTTCACATCATAGTTGCACTATCTCGATCACACCATCCCTAGCCTGCTCATTATACACCTGAATGCTTATCTAGGCCTCCCAGATAACATTGGAGTTCCAATCGATCCAAACACAGGACAAATAACTGTAGAACTAATCACATCTTAGGGACAGAGCGAGGAAATTTGAGTTGGGGTCAGGGGCTGAACAATTTAATAAATAAAGATGTCAAGAAAAACTCAAATCACATATATAAATTACCTAAAAAAATATACTCACTTGCATGTGTGTAAAAATATAAATATTAAATTTTCTTATGCTAAAGTAATATTATATATAAAATTATCAACTTTGATATGTATGTATATATACACACACCCACACACAAGATCATTTTTTTAAGAGAACTTAAATTATTCTTAAATTTTAATGATATACAAAAATTGTATATATAATTCGATATACAAGAAAATCAATAAATAAATAACAAATATGGGATCTTCCATCAAAATTATGCTCAACAAGAATCTTTCATGTACTAAATTAAGCTTCATCAATTATTTTTTTTTTATGGCAAAATGATTCACAATTTCCTTTTCAAAAAGTAAATTATTTGCAATACTTCATCAATTATTATTTCTGTGTTGACAAATTAAATTATAATTTACAATTGAAGTAAAATATAATTTTTTTTTTCATTGACAAAATCTTAAGAATAATTTTTTTTAATCAAATTGTATATATGATCATCGTCAAATGATTTGTAAATTGTAAGCACCATAGGATTTGAAATTGAGCTAAAAATTAGAGGTTCCACTATTTACTCGCAAAATCTTAGAGATAAACTGTATATCAACTCTCATATATATATATATATATATTTTTTTTTCTTTTCTAAAAAGGAGACCGACCTAGTCATGATTAATTTTTTTTGGTTTTTTGGATTACTAGATTTATATATATTTAAAAAAAAAAAAAAAAAATCTGAGCACTGCATAAAATGAAGAATAAATTCCCCCCACCCCCGCCGCAAAATATGCTTTACATTCATAGTATTTACAAATAAAAACATTAAAACAAAATCCATGCAACATTGGGCTTATAACTAGTTTAACTAAGGAGGTAAAGGGTTTGGCTTACCTCCAGTATTTTTTCAATTGGACATTTTCTTTTGTTTAAAATATACAACAGTAAGTGGTCGTGAGTTTTAATCTCCACCTTTTAATTAGTTAGTGGGTGATGTGATAGTTTCTCATTAAAATATAAAGAGATTTCAGTTAAAAAAGTACCGAAGGTAAGCCAAACCTAGAATTAATGATCCCAAATCTTGGTTGACAAATACGGGAACTCCCATCTTTTAGATTCCAGTCATTGTGAAGTGACACATTTTCAATATCTATGTTGTAGAGTTTAGGCAACCTTTATCATATCTAAAATATGAAAAGAAAAATGGGCGAAAAGAAAATTGATATCAACCATTATGTTTTTGTTTTTATCTAAAGAATTGATAAAACGGCAAAATAAAAGTTGATAAGACAATTAAGTTGTTGATTCTATATGAAAAATCCCTACAATTTGGTGTAATCGCTTAATAATTAATCAAGATATACAACAAAAGTTGGGTTTAAAAGCCATGATGGAACTAAGGGCATGCTTGGTAGATTGTAATAGACACTGTATTACAGGGAATAATAATTCCTTATAAATAATCATTCCCCTTCAAAAAAAAAAAAAAAAAAAAAAATTCTTCAAAATGAAGAATAGTTATTCCTCTTTGAAAGGGTTGTACTAACTATTATTTAGTAGGTGCAATAATTTATACAATTAATATATTTACAAATAAACAAACTTTCCATATACATGTAACAATTATAAAAATAAAAAATCATAAAAAAAACAACTCATCTTTCTCTCAAATTTGAAAAAAAAAAAATTCTAAGGAAATATAGTTGTATGAGTAAGATATTTTCTAAAATAAATCTTAATTTTTATTCTAATATTACAACTCACAACTAAACTTATAAATATGTTTAGTTATTTCATTACAACACAATTTATTTCTAATAATAAAGACTACAATTCATATCGTAATCTTCATTCAGTATATCTAATTGTGGGGCCAGAATAAGTCAGCAACCCCGGCCCACTCCAAACCAAGCCCAGAGGCCCACGTCGAGGACGCCTCCACGATCCGAGGCCCGATGACGAAAGTTTAGAGCCCAGGACTCAAGGAGCATTGCCGAGGATGGTTACATCCTCGGTAGGCCGAGGCCAGAAAGTGGGCATACAGCACACCTTTAAGGGGAGTCTCCCCAAGCATCCAAGGAGCAAATAGCAGGAACCAATCACCGGACATTGAAGCATGGCGGAGGAGCAAGTCCCAGGTGAACTGTCACCTCCACATTAAATGCCCTCAACTAACGCTCTGGCCGCATTAATGAGGACAGGACCTCTGAACAGTGCCGTCTTGAGCGCTGCAACCCACTGGAGGTATGGGAATGCGGCTGATGGGACAGGCACTCAAGTGGAAACCGGATTGATCAACAAATGTAGGGCTAGGATCAACTGAGTGAGAAGTATATAATGTAAAAATCCCTCTTGTGAAGGGGACGGACGAAAAACCAGGGAAAAAGGAATACTGTAGCAAAGTATTTTCTCTCAACTCTTGTAACCTTTCTGAAAAGAGATAATAGGAACTTCCAGCTCCATAAGGCACGTCCGTGGAGCCTCATTGTGTGTTCAAACCCACATTTCAGTTATTAGCAGTCACATACAACCATACATGGCCGTTGCATTTTTTACTAAGGCCTAGCTCTTGAGCCCATACTCTACAAATTTATTGGAGGGTTAGCTGGGCTTGGGTCCACTCTCTCAATCCTTAGAGAGCGCTCGAATCCACCCCCTACACTAATTAATTACATTAAATTACACAATTTTTTAGACAGAAATAGCAACTTAATTGTCATAGTTAATTTTTTTTTTATCAATTGTTTTCTCTATTATATCAATTCTTTGGATAGACACAAAATCTTAATTATTGATATTAACCTTTTTTTTTTTTTTTTTGGTTTTGTTGATGTTGTGCGTTTTGTTGATATCAACTTATTTTAATTTAATCCTATTTGATTTTTACATTTGATTTCCTCTTTTTCTTATTTATTTATTTATTTATTAATTTCTAGGTTTTGTTGATATCAACTTTTATTATTTTACATAAAAATTTTGAAATTTTTATTTTTTCATTTAAAAATTTAAATTTTTTTAATTTTTTCATTCATTATCTTTTTATTTTATTTTGTACATATATCAGTGGAAAATTTGTATGAGATAAAATTTTATCTTATAAAATGAAAAACAAATAAGGAAAAGAAGGTTGACATCAAGAATCAAATTTTTCTGTTAATCAAAAGAATTAATAAAGCAGTAAAAAAAAAGTTAATAAAAACTTGTTTCTTTAAAAAAAAAAAAAAATAGCTGCTATTTGTTGTAATTACTTGGCAATTGCTCTTGGTGTAATAATGGCTTTTAAGCTTCTCGGTTTTTTTTTTTTTTTTTTTTTTTTTTTCTTATGTAAACTCAATCATTATCTTTTTCTATATATCAGATTAACAATTTTGTATAAAAGATAAAATTTTATCTTATAAAATGAAAAAATATGAGGAAAATAAAAGTTGATATCAACAATTAAGGTTTTTTTTTTTTTTTTTTTTAATGTTAATCCAAAGAGTTGATAAAATAGTTGAAAAAAGTTGATGAGAACAATTAAGTTGTTATCTATCTAAAAGATTATTACAATTTGGTGTAACCACTTGGCAATTGATATGAGGATATTCATTTGGCGTAACCATGACTTCTAAGCCTAATATATATTTTTTCATTAAATAAACTCACTTGTTATCAATTTTTCTATATATCAGATGAAAAACTTTGTATAAAGGATAAAATTTTATCTTATAAAATGACAAAAAATATAAGAAAAAGAAAAGTTGATAGCAACAATTAAACTTTTGTGTTAAAATTTTGTATAGTTTGATTGTATGAGAATTCAATTTAAAACCAATGACATGCCACGATCCCATTGGTTAGGACTACAAATAATGGTGGGATTGCATGAACTTAATTAATTTGGCAACTATAAAGCATTAATGATGCCCTAAACTTTGGTGAAATTACTCTTATAAATATAGGTCGATTTAATATATTCTAACTTTTATTATAGAGTCCGAATTCAGTAAGGATAGGGTGTCAAACCCATATTTTACATTATCCAATAAGAGATTGTTACATTAGCATTTTACTTAAAATTTAATACATCCTGCCACTCTTAATAACATTTCAATAAACTCTCAATTTTGTTAGATTTATATATGGGTATTAGAATTGATTGAGTAGGGTTATGCTTATTCTTAAATATGTGATAAGATGATGTAACATATTAGGATTAGAGAGGTAAAACATAGGTTTTACAACACGTCGTTACATAATTTAATCTCTTTATTATATATTCTAACTAGTATAAAATGTTGTATAGTTTGCTTCTAGCAATACATCTGTGACACGCACAATATTCACAAAATGACTACTTGGATCAGCCGCTTTCTCTTCCTTGCTCTTGCATGGTCTTTCATAAGTGCAGTAACAGCGTTTGAGGAGCATGACAATCATTTGGCCGTGGTTCATATCATCAACTCCTTGCCTAATAACTCTGAACCCGTGTCGGTTCAATGCATTTCGCGAGGTAGTAAGGACTCTCCCGGAGAGTACACGCTCAAGGTGGGTGAAGATTTCCAGTGGAATGTAAAACTGAACACATTATATTACTGTAGAGCTTTATGGGGAAGAGTCTTTGCTTCCTGGCACGCGTTTCAGCCTCGTAGAGATGTGAGTCATGGGACAGTCTATTGGCAGATAAGGCAAGATGGGTTCTTTCTTAGCTGGGATAATTCTAGTTGGGTGAAGAGAGAAATGTGGGAAACTGAGTGAGAGTGACAGTGCACCAGTTTGAATAAATGTTTTATGTTCTATTTGCAAATGTTTAGGTAACTATTATATTAAAGTTTCAATAACATTTCGAATAAATTTAGTTTCAATAAAGTTCTTTATCTTTGAACTGATCTTTTCTCACACCACAACTTTATATTTGTCTGATTATTCTTTCTTAAATTTGTAGAAAAGACAAAATTTAGCTACAAATTGGTTAGGTTACAACCTTACTCAATATTATTGGAAGTGCATTTTTACAAATTCATCATTGGATTACATTTTTTTTCCCTTATAATATCCTTCATGCTTGCAAAATTTCTAGAAAATTAAAGATCAATAGCTATGTCATCAATAAATTGTTTAAATTGCAAGTTTTTGTAATTTAAAAATTATGTATAAAATACAATATTATAGATCATATAGTAAATAATATCCAATTGACACAAAATTTGACATATGTATTAAGTGTATAAAGAACATGCAATCCAACAGTTAAATTTTCAAAATATGTAGTAATGTTAATGATATTGAGTAAGTTTTTAACCTTACACTACAACAAATTTTGTAACTAAACTTTATCTTTTTATAATTATAATGTTGCTCTAGATTCAAGTTCAAGGTCTTAGGTTCACTCTTCTTTGTCCCAAGATACTCTAGGGTAATCTGCTCCTTTCTCATATTGTTTTAAACATTTGTCTTCAAAATTGTACCTCTGGGAATCCTGAATATTGTTAAGGCTTTCTGGTGCCATGTTCAAATGAATTAAACATTAATGTTTGTTGCACGCAACTTTGAAAATCATGTTTTGAAAACACGATTTCGGTTATAGTTTTGAAATCGTGGAATTTTACAATTTAACTGAAATCAAAAAACAATTTCAATTTATGTGGTGCATACACTCTTCGATATAATAATCAACACTCACATTTAAAATAATGAATTACATTCTTTGATTTTGATTTGACATGGAGGCTTACATTTGCAGAAAAATAAACTCTTGTAATTCTTATCATTATTCATCCTAAAATGGTTCACTATATTGTTACACCATGACTTCCTATTACATGTCCTTCGAGAGCTTAATCTAAACTCTGGCTTCACATGCCGAAAACCTTGTAACTCAATTGCTATCTCCTATTGTTGTTAAAATTCTCCTATTGTATTGATTGAATTAAAATAAATTTAAAAAAAAAAAAAAAAAAAAAAGAAGCTCTCAAGATCTGCATGGTAGTACTTTAGTCAATAGCATTGCTTTCCTATTGCGTGGTCAGTCATGACTTAGGGCTGAGCATTGGACTCATCCAACCTGTCTTACCTAACCCAACCCAAAGGATATTGGGCAGTTTGTAAGGATGATCGGGTTGGGCTTGGGCATAATGATTGGGTCTATTTCAAGTCTTGGGTTAGTCTAGGATCCAACCCGACCCGCCCAATTACAAAAAAAAAAAAAACAACTCACATATCAAACAAATATTTCTAGACAAAACATGAGAGAGAGAGAGAGAGAGAGAGAGAGAGCGTTAAAAAATCAATTCTAGAGCTAAAAATTACAATATAAGGGTCTATTTGGAATCTGCTTATTTTGCTGAAAGTATTGTAGATAAATATAAAAGTTAGCTGAAATAGTACACCAGGACCCACGAATAGTACCACACTACAAAACGCGGGGGGCTTAGGTCGCCTTTTTTTAGGCCCCGTTTGAAAAAACGCGGCCCTAGACGCGGCTTAAGCCCCGTTTTTAAAAAATGCGGCTTAAATAAAAAACAAAAGCCGTGTTATAAATGCAGGGCCATAGGACACGTCTAAGGCCGCGTTTTAATGAGCTGCAGCCGCATTTTTTGGGGCAAAGCTATGGCCGCGTTTAAAACACGTGGCTATAGGACCTTCACATTTAATTTTTTTTTTGCAGACATTTGTTTGTTTTTTTTTTCCCTTAACTATGGTCTGAAGCTGCGTTTTAAACATGCGGCTTTAAATATGGTCTGAAGCCACGTTTTAAACACACGGCTTTAGTTTGGGATGGGGCTGCGTTTTAAACATGCGGCCCCAGATTTTGCCTATAGCCGCAGGTTAAAAACGCGGCTTTAGGCTTTGTATAAATATTAAACTAAAAATTTTCATACCTACCCTCCCCAATAGCACATCAGCCTCCATCTCTGAAAGCCCGATCTCACCCATGAATATTAGCAAAAATAAGCTAAATAGTAAAATAAGTTGGCTTTTTAATTTGAAGCCAAATGCACTCTAAGACTATGGAAAATCTAGCATAATCCAAATGTATATGTGTGTGAAACTCCTTCCTAGAGACTTGAACCCTGGCCCTTGCCCACCCTACTGTGAGAGATTAGGAAATCGCAGTGCTCTCAAAAAAGAGATTTTTGGGTGCTTTGAAGGGCACCTCTTTTTTTTGGATAAGTGGTGTGGAGTCGTCACTTATTTTTTATACAAAAAAAAAAGGAAAAAAAAATTAATACAACTTTACATGATCAAAATGTTTCATTGTCATTAATTGAATAAAAATACAAACTTGATAGATTGGATATTACAAGGCTTGGAGTCCTAGTTACAATCTACCCAAAAATTACATGGCTTTTTGTCCTAGTCACAATCTACCAAAAAAAAAAAAAAAAAGAGACAAAGCACAAGTCTACCTATCCAAAAGAACTAAGTTCAGAGGCTAGGTTACAGAATGAGAAGGTGTTAGACACCTATTCCGCCCAGAAAGAGTCTGGTCTTCTAGACTCTCATGACCAATATACCCTTTATGCATGATATGAATGATATGTTGCATACATGACAAACTTAACCCTAAACTAACTCACATAAATCCATTTTATGAATGTGTCCTCTTCTTTTAGAAAATAATTCAGATCTGTTTTTGTGTATAAAAAAATTGATTTGATTCATTAAAAAGAAACCAGATCTGTTTTTTTTTTTTTTTTTTTTATATGTAGAAAAAAAAAAATAGTTTTGTAAAGAAAAATCAGATATGTTTTTGTTAAGTGAAAAGAACAAGGTTTTTTGCTAAAAAATATCAGATTTTTTTTGAAGTAAAGTAAAAAATGGTTTTTGGTTTATATGTAAAAAAAATTAGATCCGTTTTCTAAATTTAAAAAAAAAAAAAAAAAAAAAAAAAAAAAAAAAAAATCTAGATTTGTAAAGAAGAAAAAAAATTAAATTTGTTTTTTTATGAATAAGATGAGAAAAAGACTTTTTTTTAGAGGAATACTACACTTGTGAAATAAATCTACATTATCAAACAAAAAACATCTCAACTATTGACTTCCTCTTTTAAATCTCAAAATTTGCTATTTTTGTGACAAAGGAAATTTTTTTAGAAAAATCAAATCTGTATTTAATGAAAATATAGATTAGTTTTGAGGTGTAAAAAAATTCAGAACTATATTTAATGAAAATGCAGATCAGTTTTGATGTGTAAAAAATTCAGATATGTATTTAATGAAAATACAGATCTGTTTTGATATGTAAAAAAATTTAGATTTGTCTTTAATGAAAATACAGATCTGTTTTTAGTTAAAAAAAATATATTAATGAGCATATTTTTGAAACTCAAAAGGAAAATCATAACAACAAAAGAATTAAGAACATGTTTTCAAAGAAAAGTTTAACAACACATGGCATCTACATCAGAAATTAAAAAAATATCCTAAATCTATTCATGCATCATCCAATAAAATTAAAAAAAAAAAATAAACAGAAAAAGGAAAAAGAAAAACTGCCTCTTGCATGGACATGCTCTTCTTATTGAGGTAATATTTTAGGATTTAAAGAAATTTATTCAATCTTCTTTGAAACCTAAAATATCTTGCTTACAAAAAAGAAATTCCTAAGGCCAGAGCCTCCAGAAGGTCGTTAACGTAAGAGAGAAAATAAAAGAAGAGAAGAGTCAGAAAGAGGGGAGTTAGAGAGTGTGAAAAAGTGTCTTGAATTTTGAGAGGCACCCCCTATTTATAGAGGTTGAAATGCTTAAATAATAAGCAAAAAACGTATGGGAAAATCCTAAAAAAAAGGAGATTTGGATAAGAGTAAGCTGATTTTTCAGATAAAACCAGTTTCAGTATTTTGATCATATATTTTTACTAAAAATTCGGATTAAGCTGATATTGTGACAGCTAAAGGGAAAGTTTATTCTCTACAACTTTTCCAGAAATAGCCTAGTCCAAATTTGGAGTTCTACTATGCCAAAAGTGCCTTGGAACGTGAATATGAAATCTGCTACTTGATTAGCACGTTTTTGAAGTGTTTTCCAACTCTAAAACTGTATTTGGACGAATTTCAGAGTTTTTTTCATGATAAACTTCATTCCAAAGTGATAATTAGGAATTTTAAAATAATTATTTTGAATATAATTATTCCAAAAGCCTAATTATCTACAATTTTTTAATATTATCAGTTTATTTATTTTAAATAATTAGGAACTTTACTATAAGAAAAATACTTAACCAATCACAAAAATTCATTTAATTGATTTTAATCATTAACCAATCAAAATTAAATTAAATTAATCACATGTGATCAGCTTCACCCCATATAATGCATGCAGACTGTGCAAACTTGATCATGCGATATCTTTCAATCTGATGGTCCGATTTTGGAATCGGACATACCGTCGTGACCGTTAGAATCTGAAGATCATTTTTATGATATGTAATGAATGAATTAATTCATGTAATGCAACTCTAAATTTTTGGGTATATGAATGGTCATTCTAGCCATTTTCCTTGATTAAATCATGGGTGCAAAATTGAGTGTCTACATAATGCCCCTCATCGATAGAGCTTGTAAAAAGAATGTCAATATAAAACAAAGACACTGATTTCAGCAGCCATGATTTAATTGAGGTTGAATTTTTTGAAGATTACCTAGCCCTAGGACCTAAAACTTCAGAACACAGAACTAGTGCCTTGCCATTTGTTGAAAATAAAAACTTTGAATACTTGACCTACTTGATAACTGATGAATTTGGAAATGAACCTTGATAATTGAGGTGATTGAGAGGCTTTTCTATCCCAACCTGAATGTGGCGGGTCGATCAAGGGGCTTCTCTACCTCGATTTTGAATGTGGCGAATATCCAAGGGGCTTCTCTAGCTCGGATCCTGATGGAAGGTAACCAAGGGGCTTTTCTACTTCGATCTGAACTGCGATCAAAGAGCTTCTCTACTTCGATCTGAGCTGCTGAAATGTCGATCAAAGGGCTTCTCTACTTCGATCTGAGCAATGTCGATCAAAGGGCTTCTCTACTTCAATCTGAACTGTTGAAATGTCGATCAAAGGGCTTCTCTACTTTGATCTGAACTGAGGGCTTCTATACTTCGATCTGAGCTGTTGAAATGTCAATCAAAGGGCTTCTCTACTTCGATCTGAGCTGTTGAGATGTCGATCAAAGGGCTTCTCTACTTCGATCTGAACTGTTGCCTGCAAAAAGTCAAGATTTGGGATTAGACTTTAAATGATGAGTGCTTTGTAGTCCCACTTTTTTTGAGATGTGTGATTTTCATTTGTTCCTTCTTGATTTGATTTTTTTTTCATTTTTTAGCAAGAAAACTTTGATGGATTTTTGTAGTTCTTTGAAAAAGATTTTATCTTTGGAATTTGAAACTTGGAATTTGAAGTTTGAGACTCGGAATAAATGACAACCGGTATTCTATTGCATGAAATTTTGACACCTAACACTCCATTTATTTGAATTGCAGTTTACTTTTCAAGAAATTAAAGAAAAAATATATATTGTGAGAGAATTGTGGTGAAAGAGCGAAAACATGAAAAGAGTATTTGGGTATAGATTTGGTTGCTTAACAATCCATAGATTTGGTTGCCATTAGTGTTTCAACAGCGAATATTTGGGTATTATAGATGTAAGCAATGAAAGTAAAATGAGGTAGAAAATACTGTTCCTCTAGCTACTGATTTTACTGATACTCAAAAATGATGAACATTGCTCTCCTTCATGGAGGTTAGGCTTCTCTCTTTTATTAAGCTAGGGAGGACGCAGCCACTTGCAAATGTTGAATTTCTATTGGCTATGAAAAGAAACTTGTAAAGAACTGCTACAATATTCCATTAACAATTATCTTGAAAAAATTTGCAGGAGGTCATTGTGTGTCACTGGCAGCCTACCAAGTAGTTTGAAACAGGAGGTCAGTAGAACCAATGCTGAAGCACTACTTAGTACTGAGGACACTGTAGCTCTTGATACTGGGGACAATGTAGGTCTTAATAATGAGGAAATTGATGTAGCAGGAAGAGATAGCAGGTCCATACGCTGTGGTAGATATATGGATGATATGGACGTAGTGGTGGCCACTCTCATAGCAGTAGTAAGATTTCAAGCAGCTCTACAAACTCCTGGTGGTTACGAACATAACAATTTTCATAAGGGCATGGTGGTTCTAATTAAACAATTCGCTTTCAATGTGTTTGTCATCGCGGATTCCTTGGCTTTTGCTTTGGCATCAGCCTCCGTTTTCGTCCACTTTTGGTCTTTTATAGAGGAAAGCCCCACTGTTGTAATGAACCTCCGCAGATATGCTAGATTTATGACCAACATATCCATTGCAGGAATGGTCATAGCTTTTGCTGCAGGTGCATCTGTGGTGTTGACTCCATCTCGATTGATTTATTCCTTCACTGTTGTATGTTGTGCTTGCTTCTTTTTGGGCCCAATAATTCTCTTCCTGAGGATAATGAGAACGATGATCAATTCAGCGTTTTCTAGGACTCTCTCTCTCTCTCTCTCTCTCTCTCTCTCTCTCTCTCTCTCTCTCTCTCTCTCTCTCTCTCTCTCCGTGAAACCACATACATCAATGCTTTATATTAAAGCTTTGCCGCCTACACTCCTATTCTTAATTGAATAGAAGTCATGTACACCAAGTTCACCTATTTCATGTTGAAATAGGATTCATTAAATAAGAAATTAGAGTCTCATTTGGGCTGGACTCCTAGGTGCAGCCGTGCACCCCAACAATCTCCCCCTCTAGTCCATCGAGGAAAGAGATCTTCATCCTAACTCTTCAATTAGAATTCATGCCAGCTGTTTTGGCACTAAGCTCAAGCTTCTCTTTGGTTACAACCTTAGTCAACATGTCAGCTGGATTCTTCTCAGTATGAATCTTTCTCAGTTGCATCAATCGTTTTCAACAACTAGTCTTATCCAATGGTATCTCACTTCAATGCGCTTCGAGCGAGAATGGAATGTAGCATTCTTGCTCAAGTCTATTGCACTTTGACTATCACAATGAACTACATACTTGTCTTGCATCAAACCCAATTCTTGGAGAAACTGTTTCATCCAAAGCATTTCTTTACCTACTTCATTCCTTGTAATATACTCAACCTTAATTGTAGATAAGGCAACACACTTCTGCAATTTTGATTGCCATGATACAGCTCCCCCTGAAAAAGTAAATAAAAACCCAGAAGTAGATTTTCTACCATCAAGGTCACCAACCATACCTACATCTGTATAACCCTTCAAAACTGGTTTAGAGCCACCAAAACTCAAGCAAGACTTAGAGCTACCTCTCAAATATCTGAAGATCCACTTCACTCCTTCCCAATGATCTTTACTAGGATTAACCATAAACCTACTGACAACACCAACTGCATGAGCAATATTTGGTCGTGTACAAACCATAGCATACATCAAACTCCCGACTGCAAAGGAATAAGGAACTGATGCCATGTTCTCTTTCTCTTTCATGGATGATGGACAAGATTTCTTACTTAGCTTGAAATGACCACCAAGAAGTGTACCGACTGGTTTGGCATGCTTCATGTTGAACCTTTCAAGTATCCGTTCAACATATTTTTCTTGTGACAACTATAACTTCTTGGCTTTCCTATCACATGTAATTTTCATGCCTAGTATTTGTCTTGCTGGACCTAAGTCTTTCATACCAAAGGCCTTGAACAAATCCTTCTTCAAATCACCAATCATACTAGCATCTTGCCCTACTATCAACATATCATCTACATATAACAGAAGAATAAGAAATTTACCATCAGGAAACTTTTTGACATATACACAATGATCTGCATTTGTCTTTGTGTACCCGTGACCCACCATGAATGAGTCAAACTTCTTGTACCACTGTCTTGGAGCTTGCTTCAAGCCATATAAACTCTTCTTCAATTTGCACACCATGTGTTCTTTTCTTTTCACTTTAAATCCCTTTGGCTGTACCATGTAGATCTCTTCCTCCAAATCACCATGGAGGAAAGTAGTCTTCACATCTAATTGCTCAAGCTCAAGATCCAAGCTAGCTACTAATCCCAGAACTACTCAAATGGAGCTTATCTTTACTACTGTAGAGAATATTTCATCAAAATCAACCCTATGTTTCTAACTGAAACCCTTGACCACCAATCAAGCTTTGTACTTCACTAACTTTTTACTATCTTTCTTTAGCTTGAATACCCATTTGTTTCTCAATGCCTTCTTACCTTTAGGAAGTTCAACCAACTCATAAGTCTTATTCTTGTGCAAAGAATTCATCTCTTTTTGCATAGCCTTCATCCAGCTTTATTTGTCCTTATGAAACTCTACTTCTTGATAGTATTCTAGCTCTCCCTTATCAGTAAGCAAAATATACTCAGAAGAGGGATATCTAGTCGATGGACGACGTACCCTAGTAGACCTCCTCACTTGAGGTTCTTCCATCTCTGGTCGAACAAGCTGCTCCCCGTGTTCAACATCTTCAATATCTTAAGCATCATCACCATCAACTCCTGCTGGTTCGTCACCATCAACTGCTATTGGATCATCACCAAGATTCTGATCTTGCACATCTTCCCTATTTGTGGCATGATTGGAGGAAGAAAAGGTAGGTGTAAGGTCGAGAACACCTACAATAGCAGCCTTTGTCTTTTCAGTTTTCTCAAGGTCTGCCAAATTTTCATTCTCATGAAAAACCACACCTCAACTTCTGATCATCTTCTCTTTCTTAGGATCCCATAACTTGTAGCCAAATTCTGGATCTCCATATCCAACAAATATACAAGGATTGGCTTTGCTATCAAAATTCAATCTTTATTCCTTAGGCATATGCGCAAATACCTTACACCTAAATACCTTCAAGTAAGAGTAAGAAATATCTTTCCCAGTCCAAACTCTCTCTGGAATATCAAACTCCAATGGAACTAATGGAGACCAATTAATTAGGTAGCACGCAGTTTGAATAGCTTCACACCAAAATGACTTAGGCAGATTAGTCATTCTTAACATACATCTGACCTTCTCAACAATAGTGCGGTTCATCCACTCTGCCACATCATTTTGTTGTGGGGTACCAGGAACTGTCTTCTCATGTCTAATACCTTTCTCGAAGCAATAACTCTTGAACTCATTAGACGTATATTCACCTCCGTTGTTAGTATGAAGACACTTCAAAGGCTTCGCTTTCTCTTTTTCCGTCATGGCATGGAATTTCTTGAAGTGCTTAAATACCTAGTCTTTAGTTTTCAAAAAATACACCCACACCTTTAGTGAAGCATCATTAATAAAAGTAACAAAATACTTATTGCCACCTAAGGACTTCACATCAATGGGACCACATACATTAGAATAAACGAGATCTAACACATTGGGTTTTCTAGTAGAGGGAATGCGAAAAGACACTCTATGTTGTTTTCCAAATAAACAGTAATCACAAGGTTTAAGTGACATACCTTTGGCAAAAGGAATGAGAGACTTCTTTGCCAAAATCTGCAACCCCTTTTCACTCATGTGAGTCAGCAGCCTATGCCATAAGTTAGGCGTAGATTCTTCCTGAGTTGCACTAACAACATCTTTGCACACCTTTACTTGTGTCTTGTAAAGTGTACAACAAATCTTCCCTCCAGCAAGCACCAATGATCCTTTGGAGAGTCTTCATTTACCATCTCCAAAATTGCCATAGCCTTCTTTATCTAGAATATGAGTAGAAAGCAGATTCAAGCACATATCAGGCACATGTCGCACATTCTTCAATTCCAAGGTGTATCCAGTGTTAGTCTCAACACAAATATCTCTAATTCCCACAATGTTAGCATAACTGTTATTGCCCATCTTCACTCTCCTAAAGTCTCCTGCTTTATATGAAGTAAAGAGCTCCTTTCTTGGAGTGACATGGGAGGAAGAGGCTGAGTCAATCACCCATTCAACATAAGGATGTGAAACATTACAACATTCATCCTCTCCTACACAGATCACCACATCTTCAATTGTCGAGACAGTAGTGGTATTATGTTCTTCTGCCTTATTCTGATTTTTCTCATCTTTCTGTTTATTCTTCCAAGCCTTGCAGTTTCTTCTTATATGACCTTCTTTGTCACAGTAGAAACACTTGAATTTTCCTTTCGATTCTAACTGACTTCTGGATTTACCATGCCCCTTAGAATTTCTAGTCTTTCCTCCCCCTATTCTCTGTGACAAGAGCCTGTGCATTATCCTTGCCCATGTCTTTTCTTCTTGTTTCTTCATTGAATAAGCTATCATTGACCATTGCAAGTTGTAGGATACCATTTGGTGCAGAGTTACTAAGTGACACCACCAAAGTCTCCCAACTGTCGGGTAAGGAACTCAGAAGTAATAAAGCTTGAAGCTCATCATCAATTATCAGCGTCATTGTAACCATCTGATTCACCAAGTCTTGGAACTCACTCAAATGCTCGGCAACGGATCTCCCTTCCTTAAGCTTCAAAGTCATAAGCTTTCTTACCACAAAAGCTTTATTTTGAGCTGTCTTTCTTCCATAGAGACCCTTCAATTTTTCCCAAAGAGCTTCTGCATTAGTCTCTTAAGATACATGATGAAACACACTCACATCGATGCATTGTCTAATACATCCAATGGTTTTTCTATTTAACTTCTCCTAGTCTTTATCAGACATCTCGCTTGAATTAGCATTATCACCCTCAATAGGGTCATGCAAATCCTTACAGTAAAGGACATCCTCCATCATTGGCTTCCAAATCGAATAATTTGATGCCAAGAGTTTAATCATAGTGCTCATATTCATATTCTCCGTCCAACAACCAATGCTCTGATACCACTTGTTGGGATAAATCCCCATCTATGTGTGAATTAGATTAAATACAACCCAAGCAATAGAGAAAATAGAAATCAACGGAAGTGATAAAAAAAATCAACCAACAAGAACACCAAGAAATTATGTGGAAAACCCTCCAGTGTAGAGGGAAAAACCACAGGGCAAATCCGATCAATCCACTATAATAAAATAGAGATTACAACACTCAAGTTATACCCAAAACCGGAGTTCACAATAAATTGGTAAAATACAATAATATCTCTAGGAACAAATACAACCTCACCACAAAAACCGATAGCAAGATCATCCACTTTGAATACTTCAACTCTCTGTGATTGTAGAACCCAAATAATCATCCTAGAGAAAACCCCCAATTTATTTTCCTTGTGTGTCTTGAGCAAAAGAAAAATCACCTTTTCTTTTTTCCCTCAGTGCCGCATAAAACACTAATCTTTTTCCTTCAGTCGGCTTCAAACTATATTTCACTCTTCAATCTCTTTGAATCTCTCTCTCTATCTACGTGAAACCACATACATCAATGCTTTATATTAAAGCTCTGCCGCCTACACTCTTGTTCTTAATTGAATAGAAGTCTTGTACACCAAGTTCACCTATTTCATGTTGAAATAGGATTCATTAAATAAGAAATTAGAGTCCCATGTGGGCTGGACTCCTAGGTGCAGCCGTGCACCCCAACATCTATCCTCTAATATCGTCATGTACAAAATGATACTGCAAAAGTGAAAATCAATATCTATAGTTTTAAAATGAAAAAACTAGGTATTTTGCTAGGTGCACCCTTATTGCCATAATAAATAACCAGTATATTTCTTCACTTTTAATTCCCCATGCAAGCAACCATTTCAGCCAAGGGAAATTGTACTCACACACTTTGTTTATATAGCAAAGAGCTTTGTTCCTCAACTAGCACCTCCTAGTATTTTCAACAAAGCAATAAAGATATCCAAGATTTAATTCCCCCACCCCCAACTATTGATTAGATTAAAAAAAAAAAAAAAACTCGTTAATATACATTTCGTATACACAATGTCCATAATTTCACATGAAATATTCACATTTTTTATTCATGTCTACATATAAAACGTAAAATGGTTTATGTGTAAGGATTTGGTATTGTATGGCAGCCTTTTACCCTTTCTCTGTAGCGTGGGGTTGGTATTTATATTAAAAAATAGGTTAAAATGTCAAGTTTTGTAAAGTCAGTTTATTATATTGTTCAGGAATTTTCACTCTAATGTGTCTCTTGAACTTTCTGTCTAAATTTCTCTTTTGCAAAAATGATTTCAATTAAGAAAGATATCCAGGATTTAAATTCCCCCACTCCCAACTATTTATTAGAAAAAGAAGAAATTTTTTTTTTTGGTAAAACACTTTTTCGTTTTGCCAAACAGAGAGTTTTGCGGGTACCTCGCAAGATGGCCTTTCTCGCGAAGTACTCTCAAATTTGACAGCTTGGCGTGATTCTTCAGCTTCTAGTCATGTATTTCACACGTGGCTTTTGGCGAGTTGCTTTACTCGCGAGCTAGTAGCGAACTGCGCTGATTCTTCTTTTGAAGCTTGGTTCTTCACCAATCTTTCACACTCATCCCTTACAATTACAAATAAACCCACATAAATATAGGGAAATGATTGAAGAAATTACAATCAAATTTGGCACGGAATTAAAGCCAACAAAGGCTAGTTTGAAATCACAACTTTACAACGTACAACTAGTAAAACTACAAACGAAATCAGTTATGAAGTTTTGACATTATCATATATTCTTATGTTCATAACTACATAAGCTATTCACACAGAAGCAATGCAAGGCCCATCATCTAGCATACATTCAAGATAGACCCCCAGGCTCAGGCTAGCACCTCCCAAGTAGTACTTGCTACCAATTGCCGTATGTCCCATGAAGAGGCAAGCTCCGGCAGCATAACAAAACAATGTTGCAAGCTATTTCAAATAACTAGAAGATGAGCAAAGCATTCTTATTTGATCAAAACCAATTTTTAAATTAATCTTGGTCTCTTAATTACCTTGCCTAGTTTCTCAAGGTGGTTCTTAATTTGCTGTTGTTACCTTGAGATTGTTCTCAAAAAAATCACACTAGCTTAAAATACTATCTAACTTCGTAGGGATAAAAAATGACTAACTTAACAAGACTTTTGAATTATGCATAAGTTAACAACACAATAATGAGAAATGCTGTTGAAGACCAAAATTTGACAAGAAAGCCATTCCATGAAAAGCAAAGAAAGACCATGGGCCTTGACAAAAGAAGGCCCAACTTTTGAAGTTAAAAAGGACCATGAAGGCCCAAAGGCCCAAAAAGAAGAAAAAAGAAAGAAAAAGTAAAAAAAAAAAAAAAAAGAGGACCCAAACTTGGGCCACGAGCGGGATCCCTAGGAAGCAGATCCTTTGAGGGAAAGCCTAAGAGATCCTGAGAAGGACGTGGGCGGCTTAGAAGATCCAGAGAATGACGTGGGCAACCCAGAAGATAGAACAAGCCACTCACAGGTATCCTTGAAAGAAGGAAAGATTCGTTAGATGTCTTGTCAAAATCAAAAGGCAGAGAAAAGTGAAAGGGACGAGTGGTATCCTCAGGTTTAGTACCTGACGTAGGAACCGAGGGATCTCGGTCAACACAGAGGACATGCAGCACAAGGGAGGATGGCCAGAGGCTTTCCAAGCTCACCAATTGCAAAGAAGAATCTATGCCATTTCTGGGAAAAGGCCAAACCAAGAAGAGTCAACATCAAGGCCCTAAGACCCTAATGTGTTCTTTTAAAGCCTTGGGAAGAAAGCCTTGGGAAGAAGACCTTGACTGACACATGGGAAAGCCAAGGTGTATGTTCAGATTCCCAGCAAAAGCCATTAAAAATCCAGCAAAACCAGGTATCATCTTTGTAACCCTTGGTCCAAGCTCGTGGGATCCCAAGTTGGTAGTAAGGGAGAAGTGGTTTGGTTGGTAGGGGAGTGATTTCTGTTGAAAGGAGGATCCTGAAGTTTTCCCCTGGTTAATCTATTTTCTTGGAATGCATGAACTAATGGAAAACTCAGTTCCTCCATGTGCATGACATCTCCCCACAATTTCCTCAAAATTGTCATTTTCAATCAAAGTTGTCACCCATTTCCAAGAAGGCATCTTCCATTTGTAGCTAAAGCCAAATACTCATTTTGAGTTATAATTGCCAAATTAAGCTAAACCTTTACCCAATGCACTATTTCAAATTCTTGTTAAAGGAAATGGTTTTACCTAGCAGACCAAGGACGTCCTTGCTTGGGGTACCAGACCATGTCTACTATAAAAGGAACACCAAAGGATAACAGAGGGGTTAGTTTTAAAGTTTGGGAAAAGGGGGAGAGTTCTAGAGATACAAACTGATAATTCTAAGAATTCTAAGAGTTCAGCAATGGAGAGGGGAGAAAGAAAGAATAAAATAAGAGAGCCAAGGAAGAGGACTTCATCCCATATCCTTGAAACCCTTCAAAATATCACTTAGACTCCAAAGAAACATATACAAAAACATGCACACATCAGATATCACTCTCTCCCACAAAATCCTCCTCACCTGACAATCTTGGAAGAAAATGTCCAAGTAAAGCTACTTGGACTTGAGTTCTAAATCCCACAAGTCTTGTGCCAAAGCACTAAGTTTGTGAGAGTTGGGGCTAGGATCCTCATGGCTGACTCATTTTCATGAAGATCATTTACATATATGTATATGTTTTACCATGTATATACTAACCTAAGGAACTAACAATTACTTGAGGATATTTGTATTGTATGGTTCTTGTGCAAGACCTACAAAGGTAAAGGGAAATGACAAAATCTAGTAAACATGGAGGAGGATCTTGTGGCCAGGGAACCAGCATTTCAAATTCCTAGATTAAAAGACCCCATGGTTCAAGGAACCAATGTTTTGGGTTCCATGTATTAAAGACCTAGTACCCCTGGGGACCACGACATTATGCTCGGGGAACCACAAACCCACATCCTGGGAATCGCTGGTGGAGGTACCACGACAACATCTATCCCACGTCTTGGGAACTGCTAGTAGAGGAACCACTGCAACATCATGAAGGAACCAACTAAAGGAACTCTTTTTAAATGTTCACACAATAAAAGATAAGCCCTAAATATTCTATTTTGACCTCCTCCTCATTATGAACATTATGAATAATTATTTTACTAATTTTGTAAGAATAACAAGTTATTTTACGACACAAATCACTTACAATGATATTTTATTGCTTATGAGGAAATCACATTTTTGCCATGAGGAGCTCTATGTGACTTGCGCACAAACCAGTTCATATAACGACCCCAATAGATAGCGAAGAACCGGACCCAGTCCAACCATCTATCTTTGGAGGCCCAGGATCCCTTGTCATCAATGGACCTGGGTACCATCCAAAAAAAAGAACCCACAAATGCTAAGTGACCAAGCTTCTAAAATGACTAAGTTAAACTACTGAATTATGTTACAGTTACAATGACTAGAAGATTGAAGTGCATCATCTCATAATTAAAGAACTCAAAGTAAATGATATTAATTAATAAACTACCACATATCATCTTGATTGAAGTTAAATCTTAGGAAATCAAAGGGTTCAAACTTATTGACACAAATTACTTCGATATGGATGATTAATCAGATCAAATCACACCAAACAACTATAATTGCATCAAACTGTTGGATATTTGATTGAAATAAGAGTACATGTACAAGGAAACATTAACTTACAAGTATATGATGGTGATTTTCTTACAGGTCTAGATGATTACTTAATTACAAATTGCTTCCTAAGAATCTAAACTAATGATCTCTGAAAGTGCTCTAATTTCTGCTCTAATATGTTTTTTGGGTTGTGTGCAGTCCTTTCTCTTGTTGAATGAGGCCTCTATTCATAGGCAAAGGATGATGTATTTTGAAAGGTTTTAGACCCCTTAAAAACAACCAGATTGGTTAGCCTAGATTAATTAGCCAAGTTGTTACTTAGTCAAATTATGCAATTCTAGGTTAAAGCAATCAAATAATCATATCAAAAGTATAAAGCAGCGGAATAATAAAAAACACAAGATATGATCACCCAGGAAACCACACGGTAAAAACCTGGGGAGGATTTGACCCACCGATCCTCAAGGCAAACCAGGCAAACCTGAATCCACTATGAAAGAATCGAAGTTCATACAAAAGGACTACAAGCTCCCCGCTTGACTTCCTAATGCTACCCACCAGTAGAACTTACTGACACAACCACGTGCAAGCTCCGAATCCACGGACTCCTTCTTTCTTGGACTCTTCAATCAAGTACAAGCACCCCCGCTTGTGTATCTTTAAGTTCTTGAATCTGCAACTGAATGATCACCAAGTTCTTGACATAATCTTGAATCTTGGAAACCCTAAGTATATGTGAAGGCAAATACCTCTAGATCTCACAAGAGATTCACACACACCACAAATATGAGCAACAAAGACTTAGAGAGGATTGGGTACAAAACCCTAGATACAAAAGAGGCACTCTCTTCTCTCTCTTAAAAAGTCTCAAAAACGTTCTAGGGTTTTCCTTATATATAGGAGTGTTTTACTTGATCCCCAAGACGTTTAAATAGAGTTTGGGCTAAATTGGAACTCTGCAGAAAAATAAATCTGTACGTGGTTCGATCGATTGAGTCTAATTTTCGATCGATCGAGCCTTACAGATTTAGTCCAATAAATCTGCAATCACTCGATTCGAGTTTTACAAATAACCATACTTTGAGCAAGCCTAAACAAGACTAAACATATTGTTTTGATCATGGTTTGCCAACTTTACACATTAGAATTCTAAATACATAAAATCCTAAATCTTTAGAACCTAACATATTTTTCCAGCCTAGAACTACTCTATTATGCTTTTTTTGCTGAGATAAGTGATGGGGTAATTATTTGCAGTAATTAACTGCCACATTTTTTTTTCTTCATGCAATGACACTTGTCCTCCAATTGCAACATCCTTGACAATTGTTCCAATCTTCTTCCATGATCCATAAGAGTCTTCGACATGGCATAAGTGCGTGTGCAGTGTGAGAGATTGTGCCCTCGAGTGGAGTCACGTTGGTGCCTCTTAAAGTGGTGGCTTGACTGATCATATATTCCCCTAGATCGAGGGTTTTACATGGAGTTATCATTTATTTTATTTAAACAAAAAAAAAAAGACCCAAAAAAAATTTATTTCATTTAATAATTGAATTTTACATTAAATAGAAAATAACATTACAAGGTCTTGGTCCTTGATACAATCTAAGAACCCTTAAATTAAGTTTGGAGACTAAGTTATAATGTGAGAAGGGGTTAGACACACACATTGCCCGGTGATACTAGTATTCTAGGCTATGGTGGCCAATGGTCATGCACATCATTCATATAAAGAACAAGTCTTCAAAATCAATTGCACATCAAGATTGAAAATAAACATGTTGTTGAGGACCGTTTTTTCGGCCCACGTGGCATTACTTCATTGGCAACCCATACCACGTCAACATATTATTGATTCTTTGGGTAAATTTCTTTAAAGCCCAAAATAAGCTCATATCTCATTCAACTAGATTGATTGGGCTCACATGGCCCACGAGATCCTTACTTCAAGAGGCGGATTCATGGTCCACATTTCCTCTTTATCAATTGGGTTCATAATCCCACGACATCATCAACATCAACATATGGATAGGGCTTAAGCAATGAATCAAAACTCACGGCCCATATTACCTCTCTTACACTCATGGCAAACGGCTTCTTCAACAAGAGCCCGTATTTACACAAAATGACAACAAAACCTGAGGTACGTCATCTCATCTTCGGCTTATGATCCAAGCACATAAGTCTCTTTGGGGAAACTTTGGGAGTTGTGGTTTGGAGGGCCAAGAGGTATGTTCAGTAAAGCTCCAACGGTTTAAAGTTGATAAAAGAGACATGTTGCTTGGCGTGTCTTCTCCAACTCCCTAAACTCTAATGAGTCTGTGTGTAGCGGGTAACATATGGTAAACATCTCTTATCACGTAGCACTTAAAATGATAAAATTCCTCATTGCTCTTTTCCTAAAACTTAATATTCATCATATGACAAATACTTAATATCCCCAGCCATCTAACAACTGGGAAAATAATTGTTCATTCAATCCCCAACTGTTGCTATACAAATTTAGAGACTTCATTATATTATTCTACATAAATCTTATTACTTCTTTCAGCTAAAATCCAACTCAAACACGTGGCCTAATCTGATTGGCTATCTTTTATCTCTCTCTATACAAAATATTCATGATATCCTTTATACCCAGCTGCTGTCTGCCACAAATTAGACCATATATTTCTCTGCCAGCTGCCAGAGCAGAGTATTAAATACTCTTCTTGCTCACCAAGCTTATGTCACAACCCAATGAGACCTTGACTAAATCTCTAAGGCTTCATTGGCTATCAACCAATCCTTCTATTATTTACTAGAAATGTGTTGTAATGGAACCTTGGACCAAAAACACAAACACTTGAAAAGAGAAGCATTTCCAGCTGAACCCCAGCAATGTATTCAGCATTTGACACCTGGCTGGAAGTGATATCATCAGCCATTTAATGCTGAAATCCCAGCAGCCAACTGCTATACCCAAAATAGCAAGATACCCCTGAAAGAGATCTTATCTTTTTCAGCCAAATCCATGAAATGACCTCTCCAGCAGTCTGAAATGACCCATCTGACCTCATTAGCTTCTGCCCAAAGCAAACAGCTGTCTCATGATAGTTGTCACAGCTTTTCCTAACAGTTGGGACAGCTTTTTCATGATAGCTATCACAGCTTTTCCTGACAGCTGGGACAGCCTTTTCAGAACAGCTGTGACAGCTGACCCAGCAGCCTGAGCATTACTGATTTTTTCACTTTTTGCTAAAACCAAAACCAACTATTGAAACTACTTTTCTCTTGCTAAAATACTTTCATTTTCTGCTACTTTTTCCCTAGCAGCTCTTACCCGAAATAGCAAGAATACCTTAAAGTTAGACATACCATTTTTGGCCAAATCTTAAGATGGATTTTCTGAAGATTCATTGCTATTTGAGACAGATTTTGGCTGATATTCTTTGCTAAAATACCCCCTTAAACTCAGCTCTAAAGGGGGACCCTTCCTAAACACCTAAAGGGGGACACCAATGGAGAACAACTCTCTCATAAGCTTCCCTATTCTTTCTCCCTGGAATGATCTTCGGAAGCTCTTAATGAAGTACTGAGCTTCTGGGTTTTTAGTTTCAAAATTAGGAACTAAACTCTTCAGCCCTTTGCTCATAAGTGCCATTCATAAGCCTTCATACAATCCCAACAGAAAATCCCAGCAGCTTTGCTAAACACACTACAATACTATTACTCTCTTATACTCATTCTCTCACTCTCCATATTCTGAAAATACATATATCTTGCTGCCCATATCTCTAAACATCTCTTTCTTCACTTCTCTTACACAATCTCATACACACTTACTACACCATTACATATAACACACCACAACTCTTCTAAGCTCCACTCTCATACTCCCTCACTCCCTCATTCTGAAATTCTACTATTTTGCTGCCCATAAACACATCTCTATACTCTTTTCTTACAAGATCTTTCCTCTTGGAAAGCAATCTCTATTACTCCTCCAACAGAAGATCCCAACAGTAAATCACAGCAATATTGTTAAACACACTACAGCACTATTACCCCTTTTATACTCATTCTCTCACTCTCCATATTCAAAAAATACACCTATCTCACTGCTCCTATCTCCAAATACCTAAACACATCTTCATGCTCTTCTCTTACAAAATCTTTCCTCTTGAAAAACAATCTCTACAACTTCTCTAGCGGTTATAATCTTACATTTTTACTATCTTTAACCTCCATATCTCTCATACTTCCATATATCATATACTACATCCCACAAAACATCTATATCTTTTACCATCTCCATACTTCTCAAGAGATATCAAACACTATTTCTAAAAGCCCTTCTTATGGAAAGCATGAACTTCTATTATTAAAGCCTTTCTCCTAGAAGGCACCGAGATCTTATATCAAAGCCCTTCTCTTAGAAGGCACAACTACTTCTTACATAAAGCTATTCTTTTAGAAGGCATATATACTCCATACAAAAGCCCTTCTCATGGAAGGCAACACTATTCATAACTTCACAAAAACTAAAAGAGCATTGTTAAGGGGAAAACTCATTTAAGTGCATGATAAGAGAGGCAAGCTTAACCAGCCCCTACACACAGCTGGACATACTCTCTCTCCCTCCAGTTGCACCAATTTTTCCCCTTAATCTTGAAGTTATCATGGCAAACTACCTCTCTACCGTTGGGGTCACTCTGCTGGGACATTATCAGCTCACAGAAGCTGTACAGCTGGGGCTACAAACTATACAAAGATAAGTGACTTTGCTTCCTTATCTTTAAATTTACATCATTGAGTATATGATTGCTTCACATTTAAATACATATTACTTTATTCCAACTACTATTACAACTATTAACCAAGGCTTAAACTCATTTAAATGCATGATAAGAAGGGTAAGCTTAACTAGCCTCTACCGCTGGCATTCTGCTGGAATCCTATCAGCTTAGTGATGCTATACAGCTGGAGTTATAAACTATACAAAGATAAGTAATTTTGCTTTCATATCTCTAAATCTACATCATTAACTCCATGCTTACTTCACCTTTAAATACAAATTACTTTATTTCAACTACCATTACAACTACTAATCAAAGCTATTATATCAAACGCATATTATATATTTATTCGACCATTATCGTGATTCTTAGACTTTGGCTTTAATGGCTTTGTAGGCTTAAAAGTACGCCGGTAGCCGTTGGACCACGTGGCCCAATGTTGAGTTCCGACGCAACTCCCCAAAAAGAACCCGGGCCTAGTAAGGTCATCCCTCCAACGGACCACACGTGGCCAAGCAACCGAAAAAGGCCCCCGAACACATGTCATGTGATCTTGATTGGAATTAAAATAGTTACATGTGATTGTGTGTGCATAGTAAAAAGCCCTAAGTCTATCATGTGAACATTTTATTTGGATTGAAATTTAAATCATGCTGCTTGTGTGTGCCGAGTGATATGAATTAAATAACAAACATGTTTTAAATTGGAATTCATAGCATCCTAAGAACTAGTAGGGTTGTATGCATGAACATGTGAAGAACATCATACAAACATATGAAGAACATTTAAAGCATATTCAAACAACCAACACGTTTAGATTCTAATAGCTAGCATAATAGTACAAAAAATATGTTTTTCCTAACACTAAAATATAAAGAAATTAACTTACAATCAAATCTAGCATCAAGAAAAATGAGAACAAAGGGGGGATAACTCATCAAATCCTAAAAATGGAACATTTAAATAACATTGGACTCCAAAGATTTAGGAAGACCAGATTTACAATGCTATTTCTTTACTTCTTCTTAGATTCTAGGGGAATTATTCTGGGAGTCTAGAGAGGAAATATAGAAGAGGTACTTACTTAATACCTCGAATTTTAGGAAGACCTTGGTATGACAAGTACTCTTTCTCCTTTAGAGATGTAGGGGAGTGGGATTTTGGAATGAGCATTCCACCCTTTTTTATAATAGGGGAAGAGAATTCTAGAGGGAGGAGGCATTTAATACAAAGTTAACATATGTGGGGGGTTGGTGCATAAATTTGTGGTTGGTGCGAGTGAAGAGCAAGCAAAAGGGTTGTAAATCTTGGTTTTCCCTTAAACTTCTCGTAATAGCTATTAAAGTCCATTTCAAAAAATTATATCTCACTCGTTTCTTACTGGAACTACTTCGTTCTTGTGCTCAAATTGAAGCATCGAATGTCATTTCACAGTGAGCAAATGTCATTTCTTGGAAATAAGTTTCAGCTCAATTATTATTTATAGGCCCCGAATTAACTCCCTTTTAGCATTAATTCTAATAGGCCCCAATTAATTGTACTTAAGAGTTAATAGGCCTCAATTATCATTAAATCAACAATTTAAAAGAGTAATTTCACTCGAAAAAAGAAAAAAAGAAAAAAAGAGTAATTTCACCAAAGTTTAGGGCATCGTGAATGCTTTATAGTTGCCAAATTAATTAAGTGCATGCAATCCTACTATTATTTGTAGTCTTGACCAATGAGATCATGTCATGTCATTGGTTTTAAATTGAATTCTCATGCAATCAAAATTAATTGTTTATAATCATACGTGACCAGACTCAACCACGTAGATGCATTTTAACCATTAAATTTAATTTCATAATAAATTTTATTTCAATGGTCCGATTGAGGCCCATAACTTGTTATTTTGATCTATACAACTAGAAGACTTACTTTATATGAAGCAACAATAGGAAATCAACAGTCATACAATCTTACTCTTGAGGCATGAAATTACAATTTTGGTAGCAGTTGAGAAAGAAAGTAAAGACAAATAAATAGAGACAAAGATTTTTAACTAAAGGTAGGATAAACTATAAAACTTATAATAAATGTCTAAACTATAGAGTCTAGAGTACATAGATGATAGAACCATTAATGGATGTTGTGATGCGGCGTGGAGTTTCTCCCCATGTGCAACCCCAAGTCCCACCCCCACTCATTGTGAATATAAAAACTCTAAACCAAGGACGTCTTGGCTTACGTTTACCAGGAACATTCAACCAACCCATTTTAAGGATTGTGCAGAGAGAGAGAGTGTACAATAACACTTTTGCTTACATTATTGTGGAAACTTGCACAACATCCCCACACATCACAATCCGCCGCCCCCACTGACTTAATATATATACAGTATTGGGTTTTAGCCAAATCCACCATTGGAAAGTACTTGAGAGAGAGAGAGAGAATATAGGAAGAGAAGAAATGGGTTGGAGAGGAATTTTGGGTTTTGAGTATGGTATAGTGCAGGGACCATTGGGACCTGATATTTCTTCACCAGAGCTTGTTGCTGCTGTTGCTAATGCTGGTGGACTTGGCTTTCTTCGAGCCCCTGATTGGGTATTTCTCTTTTTTCCTTTTCCTTTTTCCCTTTTGACTCATGTGAGTATTGGCCAATACATAACTACATCTTTGATCATATGCGAAATCTTAATTAGTCTTGTGTAGTACGGTTTTATAATGATCCAATTTGAAAATCCTATTAGACTAGTTGAACTCAGATAATCCTTGGATATTATAGGTATGATTTCTTAAAATACTGAATTAGAGCCTAGATAATATGTTTATAGATCATTTATATACTGTGACCAGAAAAGCCTAAAATCTTTTGTGATGATAATGGACAATGAAATTAATCTTAAGGCCCCGTTTAGTTGATAGTTTTTGTTAATTCACTTTTGCTGTTGACCTCTTATTTGATTGTGCTTATTTGTGTAGTTTTTCAATAATGTTATTTTAATTGTAATTATTTTTTAGGTTGAATTCAATTGTTCTGTATTAATATTTCAAAGTGGTGAATCAGATTTTTTTTTTTTTTTTTTTTAAATTTCAAATCTATATAAATGTGTTGGAAAATTTGTATTTTTCATGCGTGCCAAGTTCTTGTAAAAGATAACACCTTGCAAGCCGTTCTTGTTGAACTTTTCTCAATATTATGTCCAAATGATATAGTTGAAATCACTAAGACTGCATGGATTGGTTAAAAATCCTCATTTGCTTGAAAAGTCACTAGATACATATCAGATGATGTTAAAGGCCAGTGATGCATGTGAAGCATGAGACTGGTAGATGACTAGGTTTGTAAGGTCAATAGACAGTTGGTAGGTTGGGCCAATGAGATCGGTGGACTGCAAGAAAAGGAAGCCAAAGTAATATGATACTTGCGAACATTGTAGTCAAAGGTGTGCTGGGCACTCGCCTAAGCTCTTGGGCGAGGTGAGGCACCCCTAAGGCACCTTTGAGGCACTTGGGCGAGGTGAGGTGCTCCTAAGGTTCCTTTGAAGCTATAAGGCGAGGCGTGAGGCGCTTGACTTTAGAGCCTAGGTGAGCAAGGCAACCGCCTTAAGCCATGAAAAAATTGCTAAGGTGAGAGACTCAAGGATTTTTTTTTTTTTTTTTAATAAATTTTTTATAGAAGTTTTTAAAACCTATTTTTAGATGATTAATTTAAAAATGCATGTTATAAAACCCATAGGAAGATAAATTAATGGGTTTGGTTAACTGGTGCTTTTAGGGAATTTGTTAATGGATCATTTTAGGAAAGTTCTAATATATCTTTTATGGGAAATATAAAAAGCTTTTAAAAAAATCAAATTACTTTTTTCTTTTCCCATAAAAAGTTTCTAAAAATACTTTTTAAACCAATGTCCTTAGGGCATCTATTAACATTTCCCTAAATTAATTTACAAAATTTTGTTGTAAAACTTATTGTTTGATTAATTAATTTATAGTAGAACCTTGTTTTAAAACCTATTGTTAGAATAACTAATAGAGGCTAAACCATGTTAACCCTATTTTGAAATAACATGATAGACCTAATTTATTCATGCAACGCATTTAAAAACACTTCATTATAATGTTTCAATACACTAGGTACAAATAATTTAAGTACTATATGTATAACAAATATATTTAGATTTGGTGCCTCGCTTTATTCGGGCTAGTGCCTCTTTGTCGCCTCATGCCTCAGGTGATAGAAGGCCTTGTGCCTTGAGGTCACCTTTCGCCTTTGACTACCTTGCTTGAGAAGGAAGCATGAAAATGTGTTTGGGATTTGTCCAAACGTTGTTTACAGCAGGGGATAAATTAAGACTAAGCTTTGTAGGAGTGAAAGCAATTTAGCATGAGAGGGAACATGTACACCATTCACGCTATGGTATAGATCAAGATGAGTCCTATAGAGTGGCTAACAATGGTGGTGAGAGAGTAAACTGGGCTCTGCTATACCCTGTCTGTAAAGATGAGATAGGGCTATACTATCATGTGAGGATAAGAAAATATCACAAAGAATCAAAGAGAAGAAGAAAGAGAAATAAATAAGTAATCAATGTGTTTTGGCCTTAGAAAACTGCATCTAAAGCGGAAAACCCTAAACAGCTACATCACTTTAATTAAGTTCTCTATTTATGATAATGAAGCCATTTATACGAATTAGATAGGGCAACCCTAGACTAGCCATAGGGTTATTGTGTTTGTAATATAGTTAGGATTAATTACATGCGCTTAAATAAATTAGGATATGATATACAAATGCGCTTGGCCCTTGATATGAATATTGATGATGTAACTTAAATTAAACTCTGAAGCACCTTTTTAGGACTTTTCTGTTCAGTTGGAATGTTTCGTTTTTCATTATGGGCTTGGAGCACTAATCTAGCTAGCTTGCCTTGTTGATATGCTCCTTGGGGCGAAGTGGAAGACTAAACCCTTCTATGGGCAACTCACTGGCGAGTAGGAAGTCTCAAATACAAATAGAATTTGGAATAGAACAGCTAGAAGTAGAGATAGAAAAAAGGGTAGTGAGTAATTTTCAATGAAGAAGTGGAGTGGGGATAGTAACTTGGGTAAGCTTGTTGAGTTGACTCGGAATAGAAACGAATAAGTTCTTTAATAGCCAACGAATTGAAAGGTGGGAATTTGAATATGTTGTTGGGAAAAAGAGGTTGAAGAAGTTTGCATTTGGGTATGCCCGAAATAGATCTAATTGCCATTTAAGAAAAGGCAAGGAGGAGACGAATCAGTTTGGAACTTTTACTTACTGGATGCTAGCAAGATGATCATTTGATCTTTTCTATTAACGGTATGAAATATATACCCCTTTTACCTTAGCACATTGGTGTAAATAAACCACAAGGTGCATCTGTGTTTAATAGGCAAATCACAAGGATGACATATGTAATTTAACTTATGTCAAATATGCAATAGAAACCCCATGGAGCCATGAGCCATATGGTTCAATGGTGTCATCCAGTTCTCCCATAGGGGATAACCTAGGTTCGAAACCCCCCTTGTAATAAAAAAATGGAAACATTGTTTACATTTTAGTGTGCATTTATTGGATTAAGAGACCACTAAAACCTTTTCGTTCTATTCCTTTTCCAGGAAAAGATAGGTAAAACTTTTCCATTTTATTGCTAGTTTGATTTATGAATGCACTACAGTTCTAACTTTAATTGAAATTTTTAGCATACATTGTTTATCTTTCAAGTTTACCTATTCCAGGAGTCACCAGAATACTTGCGGGAGTTAATAAGGAAAACTCGAACCTTAACTGACAAACCATTTGGGGTTGGTGTTGTTCTGGCATTTCCCCATGAGGAAAATATAAAGGCTATACTGGATGAGAAGGTAGCAGTCTTGCAAATTTCCTGGGGTGAATGTTCCAAGGAGCTTGTACTTGAAGCTCATCGTGCTGGGGTCAAGGTTGTTCCCCAAGTAAGTGTTGACTACATATTTTGATTTATAAATTAAAAAAAGAAAAAGAAAAAAAGAAGACATGTTATATGGGTAATATTGTGTTATTTGGCTCATTGACTTGGATGTGCATGATATTAGTGGCCCAGTGGTACTGTAGCATTTTCGTTTAGTCTGACACATTGTAATCATATTAGGCACCATTAATTTTGCCTAATTGAATGTATCAAATGCATTACAGTTCAATTGTGTCAGAAAAAAGCAAAACAAAGAAAGAAAGAAAGGTTCAAAGTGAACACGTTCAACCCCAATGGGTAGCACAATCAAGTGAAGAGAATGTCTTATGAAGCAAAGATCACAAATTCAAATCTCCCATTTCTCTCCCTTAAGGCCAAATGTCACTTATAAAAAGAACACAAAGAATATATCCATACGTATTCAAAGTGGGCTGATATGTGACCATTGAAGCAAACCATGTGAAAAAATAAACATCAAAGTCCTTACCATCATTTTACCAAAGTTTACTGGTGGCTTTGGTGTAGAATCTTGTATCTAATTTGGTTTGCATGCACTGTACAAAATCGACTATTGGCCATTGAAGGTGTTCAAAAAGTTTTGCATTAATGATAATACTCTTAAATCTTAAATGGCTCAAATGATTCATTTATTGGGTTCTATTTGAATAACATAAAGGATTCATGTTGGGTGTTAATTCCTTCTCTCAAATGCACTTATTAGACTGCAATTCCAATTGTTTTCCTTGGTGATTCTCATGAATTACATGTATTTTCTATTGAAGATTGGGAGTGTAGAACAAGCAAAAGAGGCAATTGAGGCTGGTGTGGATGCAATTATTGTCCAAGGGCTTGAAGCAGGAGGGCATGTACTTGGGAAGGTATCAGTGATTGTTGTTTTTAGAAGTATTATTGTAATTTTATGCAATTATAAATATCTGATAACTAGTTGTTTGGACCAGTAAATTATTATGCAATAACTTTTGCAAATAAGAAACTTAGAATGGGAGAAAGAAAGGAAAATATATTGTGGGTGGAGAACCTGACCTTTCAAATTATGCACAAGTTAAAGTAAAGAGAACAAGGCCCACAGGTTGAGAAAAAGTTCAAAAAAAAGAAAAAAAAAAAAGGAGAAGATAAAGGAAAATAAGATAAACAATTTATGAGTCTTCATTCTTTGAAATTCTCTTTTGGTCTTGCCAATGTTTATCAGAATATTTACCAAATTTGGCTTATTCTTATAATTATTTTCCTCAGCATTGATGTTAGACATTCATCATTTGTTCAGCATACCTTTCCTTTTGAACATCAAGTGCCTTTAAAATATAAGCTCGCTTGCAGGAATTGAAGAATTGAGGACAAAGTTTCAGTTATATAACATAGCAAATTCATATTTCAAAGCATTTCAAGCATTTGAAACCTTCTAAATTGTTCATAATAGAGTGATTAAATTTTACATTGGCCGACAACTTACCACAAGCCTCATTTTTATGGGTTAGGGACTGGTTGAGACTAGTTATGCTAGATGGTACTGAATGTTAGAGGTAACATATTCATAAAATGAGTGTAACTAAAAAGAAAATGTTAAGTTGGATGAGTGGAAATATAAGGAAAAATAAGATTCAAATGAGATAATTCATATAAAGATAAGGGAGGTCTCTATTGATGAAAAGATGAGGGGGAGTTGCTTGAGATGGTCGGTCATGTTGAGAGGAAAGTGATTAATGCACCAATTAGAAAAAATGAGTTGGTTCAAGTTGAGGGAATGAAAAAAGGTAGTGGAAGGCGAAAACTAACTTTAATAAACGTATTAAAAATGGACATTTTAATAAGGGAGTAACACAAAGTATAACTTTCCAGTATCCCTGGTTTACTCCCTAGGGGTGGGTCCAAAGGGCCATGCCTTGGTGAGGTTCCACATCATAAAAAAAAACAATAATTATTAGAACTGAAGTGTGATTTGAACTGTTGTCTTTACAATGGTGTCAAACTGAATTTTATAGAAGTTCCTTGTGAGTAGCATTAAATATATTTTGCATTGATGAAATTCAGTTTATGTTGATTTTACTTCTTGGTTCTATGCTGTTCAATTTATACTCGTTAAATTGAATAATTAATTATGTTTTGACACCCTTGTCTTGTTCAATTATTCTCAGGAAGGTTTGATATCATTTTTGCCAAGGGTAGTTGATCTTGTTGGTGATAAAGACATACCTGTGATCGCTTCTGGTGGTATTGTGGATGCACGTGGTTATGTTGCTGCACTGGCCCTTGGTGCTCAAGGGGTTTGCCTAGGCACCAGGTTTGGAACATTTTAATTTACTGTAAATACATTTAAAAGAATTCATTTGGTCAACCATGCAGTGGTATGTTAGCATGCATAGCATACATTTAGGTCTGGTTACACCTATGATGTGTTTAGGGAAAGCCAAGATAGATCTTTGTGTGTGTGTGGTTTTTTCCATTTTCTTTACTCCATTTTCATTCTCCCCTCCATCCACCTATCAACACTCCATCCTTTCCCCATGGAACCACCACCTCACATAACCTTCACACCACATAACTGACTCATCCTACATCAGCCCACCAAGAGTTTCCAATTCCAAGATTTGTTGGAAAACATTGAAACCCAACCATATTTGGTTTAACTGTGCCTCACAAGCTTCCTTGGGTACTGAACTTGCTTCTCTCTCGCACCTCCAGATGCCACCTATCTCGCCTGAAAACTGGCCTTTTCAACTGGAGATTGACCCACTTTGGTTTCACAAGTTTCCCATCCAATTGAAATAGCCCTTCATCAACTAGATCAGGTGTCTGTCTGGCGGAAGCATCTTAACTGGGGTGAAGAACTTATGTAGAGAGGCCAAAGAGTTTTCTGGCCTAATCCCACCACCATCCATGGCATTTGATAATCACATGAATGTATAATTATTAGGCAAGTCCAGACTAAGTTATTCCTGGATTGTAATGCACCAAATGTGTGATTTGAACTATTTAATCTCAACTCTAATCTGAATCCAGCATGTGAAATGGGACCTTAGATAAGTATGCTGCCATAAAAGAGGGATTTTTGGTTGACAGACGCAAATGTGATTATCTCATATATATGTTTGAAAAGGACATTAAAATGATGTTAATTTGTTCCATATGCTGTAATATTATTGTTAATTCTTTTGTGTGAGTGTTTTTTTTTTAAAAAAAAAAAAAAAATCTGAAAAGGATATATATAAAGCTGTCACTAAGATGTATACACATTAATTTGGGTCTTATTACAAATAATATTCTGGGAATGCTGCTATTTGCTGTGCAGGCATGATAGAATTCTGCCTTCAAGTGCTTTACAAACAAGAAGGAATTCTTTTCATGTCCCAATGATCTCTAATATTGGACTCTTTTCCTGGGAGTTTGCTTCATAGCAGGATAACTTTTATTAAAGTGATTGTGTTTTTTCAAGGATCTCCTCGATTAAATTCATTCTATTTTTTAAACTTTGGAGAAATAGATGAGATAGTTATGGTCAAGCATTCATGGTTAACTTGATATTATTTTTCAAAAAATAAAATCATGGTTAATTTTTAGATAATGGAATCTGGACAGGGCCCATAATTCTCAACTTTATTTTACAAATCCTGACCTTATCTTTAAACGTGGACTATTTCATAATGTTGTTACAATTATAAATTGTTATATTAGAATTGTATTCCAGGTTTGTTGCAACTTTGGAAAGCTTTGCTCATCCTACATACAAGAGGAAGTTAATTGAACTTGACAAAACTGAGTACACCAATGTATTTGGCCGCGCAAGGTGGCCTGGTGCACCAGAACGTGTTCTGCAAACGCCTTTCTTCAATGATTGGAAATCCCTTCCTCCTCATGAGAATGAACTCAATCAGCCTGTTATTGGTCGTTCAACAATACATGGCATGGTGAGAGTCAACTTTTTCATATTTGATAACAATAGCATTTTGTAGTTTAGCCTTATTCCCTCTCCTATCTTAAAGGTTTTTTTTTTTTTTTTTTTTTTTTTTTGATATGATGACAATCATTTTGAGGATTTCAAGATGTGATCTTTGCAAATGCTTAATTTCTATACGAATTCATTATAAACTCTGGTTTTTGTATTGAATTTTAACCCAAAACTATCATGATCATTCTATTCTAGTTGTTCTGTGCTTAAACTCGCTTTCTTGTTCATTAGGAAAAAGAAGTTAAACGTTTTGCCGGTACTGTTCCAAATTCGACGACCAGAGGTGATATTGAAAGCATGGCGATGTATGCTGGCGAAGGTGTGGGCCTTATCAAGGAAATATTACCTGCAGGTGAAGTCGTCCAAAGACTGGTTGAAGGAGCTCAGCATCTAATCCAGCAAAAATTTAGTGGCATATAACCCAAGGTAAACTAGATAGCCAAGTGGCTTCTAAATGTGGTTGATTTTGCAACTCGATTACTGTAGAAAAGGTCTGAAATTTTGCCACATTCAGAGACTATAGAAGAGCAGATCATTGGCAATTTGCTGTTCATACCAGGTCTCTTGTTTGTGTGTGTGCATGTGCAAATGTTTGCATCTCTGTGTAGCTTTCTCAATAAATTGTCTTGTAAGCATTTGTATCCTAATATATGGAAATAAGTTAAAGCAATGGAGAAAATAGTTACGGAAATGGATTTGTTTTTCTCAGTTTGGTTTATGTTATATATCTGCCTCCTCCTTCTCCATATCTTCTTTTGCCTACATGGGAGAAGCTCCATAGAGTGTGAAGCCATGGAATAGATCTGCTGTTGTCAATATTTGGAATTGAAAGAGGAAGAAGGGATCTAGTGTGTGAGAGACTTTTTGGTGACTACAAGACAGTTTGAAACTTTTTGACTGTTATGATGTAGATGATGTTGGGACCCCTTTTTGAGGGTGGTCAATTGTCATTCGTTGAAGAGATGGCCTTGTTAGTCCTGAACTTGTTTTTGGAGCCAAGCTCAGAACCTGAACATATTTTTGGAGCTATGCTCGGAACTCACAGAGGAGGCGTAGTGTCTATCATTGCAATTTTAAGCCTATAACAATGAAGCCCAAAATTCCGGGTTAAATTGGTTAGATCACAATTAAGCAAGATCGCAATGGGGTGGGGTGTGGTTGGATCATGGGTTGCCCCATCCTTGTCCCGTATCTTTTTCGAGGAGGGAAAAACTTGCGTGGGGTGAGAGTGAGATAGGTCGGGTTTGGAGATGTTTTACTAATCCTATTAAAATTGATGAGATAAAGATGAAATATATAGAAAAAATGTAATCGTAAGAGCACCAAAAGAGAATGAGAGACCAGATGTTTTTTGAAAATGATAATGAATACACACACACGAGCATTCAAGGAGATGTGTGGGAAGACGGGGTGGGACGAGCAAAACTTGTCCTCGCCTCGACATCTCTTCGAGGCTAAGAAAATTTGCGCGAAGCAGAGCAGGGCAAGGTAGGTCAAGCGAGGTGGGGAGCTTTTTCCATCCCTAATTAGGCCTATTAAAATGAAGTCCCAAACTCTAATGACCATTAGTGCACCAGAGTAAACTGATTAAATCTCCTTAAAGACTAAACAAGGGAATATGGCTCTTTGATATTAAAGTACCCTATTAAGGGAGAGAGGAAGAAAGAGAGAGGTCAGTATTCTTCTGTCTTCCTTTCTTGCAGCCAAAAAGGGGCATAATTGGATGGTAATAATTTGAGTATTTGATTGTAAGAATGAATTTTTTGATGGCTTTTTTGGCTTATTTCTCTTTTAAATAAGGTAAAGATGTGTTTTTTTTTTTTTTTTTTTTTTTTTTTTTTTTTTTTCTTGAGAGTTTTGTTAGCTTGTTGGTTTAAAAAAATAATTTAATAAGATTTGTGCAATTTTAATCTTAATTTTGAAAAGGTGTAATGTATTGCTACTATTGAACAAACTCTATAAGATTTCAAAGGGCATCAAATACCAAATAAAAGGAAAAAAAGATAGGCTTATCTTTTTTGGGGCCAATAAAATGTCAATTCTTCTATAACAACACTATTTGTCACAATTTGCTGAAGAGGTTGACTGTAAGTGATGGATAATAACTTTTACATGGACCCACTACTCAATCGTATATGTCAAAATTTTAACCAAAGCAGTGGCAAAAAATTGTCCATAGATTTTTCACACAAAAAAAAAACCCATTTATTGTACATGTTCTTTCAAAAGTCACATGGCCACATGTGGCATGCATGGTTTTTAAACCTGGACTGTTCAATGAATTGTTAAAGGGAGGGGTTCAAAGTTTTGAAGGTCGAACCAAGATTGAACCGAGGTCGAACCGTGATGACATCATAATTAATTTAATTTTTTTAAAAGATAAATAAATATATTAAATTAGTAAAAGGAGAAAAAATGACTAAAATAGTCAAAATAAATATTGAAATTTATCTTTCAAATGTATTTTTTATATCATAACTTTTATAAGACAAATACGAAATATTAAATTATAAGCAAACATAAATTAGATATCAAGTTTCTTAATTAAGGGAGTTAATAACATTATGGAAATTGTTTTAATTTAGTGAAGAGATGGAATGTATGTGTGTGTATATATATATATATATCCTTAACATTTTTGTGCAAGCCTATATTTAAATTAATCTTAGGATTTTCCCAACAGCCCAAGTCAATTTAAACGGTCAACTATTTATGAAATTTAAAATTTTAAAAACAAAGTGGTAAAATCCGGAAGGTTGGCAGACTTGCCCATTCAAAAAATAGTTAAATACTAATACAAGGTCCAAGTAAATGGTTGACAGCCAAGCATTTGGTACAAGTAAAAGATAAGTATTGAGTAAAAGATAAGGGATAATTCTGGTGTCACAATTTGTGGTACAATTTATGCTATAACTCGTCCACGTGAAAACACTCCTCTATCAATCATATCTCACTATATGAGCGAGTTGTGGCACAAGTTGTGGCACCAATAATACTCAAAGATAAGTGTTGACACCTTACACTTTGACAGCCAAGCATTTTCTGTCTAGTAGGAGACCGTGATAGAAAAAATCAATGTATCAATATTTTGATACCAACTTATTTCAGTATACTGTTTAGAATGTTTCAGGCTTCCAAAAAAGATATATATATATATATATATATATATATATAATTTCAAATCCTATTACTCTTTAAAAAACTTAAAATTTATATTTTCATATATTTATAAAACTTGTAAAATTAATTTAATCCAACTCGTAAGTCTTAAATTACTAGTATTATTTTAATTAAAATACACATTAATTCTTTTGTTTTTTTAGAAACAAACACACACAAGAGGAAAAGAGATTACACATTAATTCTTTTAGTGCAACAAAATGCCGAAATTGAAATAAGCTGGGGCAGTGGCTTCGTTCCTTTGTCAGCTAAGCACACTCCCAAGACAAATTTATTTACAACCTTTTATTATTTTTTTTTCCTCAACAATCATATATTACTTTTTTTTTTTTTCTTTTTTCTTATAACCACACACGTCTTCTCACTTCTGTCTCTCGATTTCTAGTTTCTACACTACCGACTTATGAATTTCATCTTCATCTTCATCTTCACTTTTATGAGTTTATCACAGTATCACTTCTCTGCGTCTTCTATCAGTAACAAATGCCTCTTCTCCAGTTCTCACTTTTAGTTTTTTGAAAAAAACTGAAAGTTCATCTTCATCATCTCATCTGCAAAGAATAGCAGACTTCAGAAGATAAAAAATGCAGGAACAGCAAAAACGCAGAAAGAAAGAAAGAAAGAAAGAAAGAGAGAGAAGAAGAAGAAATGGAGATGCAAGCTCAAGATCTGACAGAAGCTTCAACAATGACTGTAAGTATCCAAAAATAATAAAAAAATCTGACTTGGTTGAACCGTGGGGGACTGGGGTGGGGAAGAAGTAGACAGGGGAGAGTTGTTATTGCGTCATGAATGATGTGTAACTCATTTTGTTTTATAGTAAGTAATGTACTCATTTAACTCGTTTTGGAGAGTTATTATTATTGGATTGCTATACTACTTCGTTACTTCCTTCCATTTGGAATGATTTGAAAAGAAAAAAAAAACATTGTTTTTGTTTAAGATTTAAACCCCGTGACAAAATTGACAATGACTTGGTTCTCTGTCTCTTACTCTTCTTCTTCTTCTTCGTTGAAAATTTTGGTTGCCCCTTTTTAATTTATTTTAAAACAATGCCGCGTGGAGCCGCTACAGCTTTCAGTGACTATTCAATCCTCAATAGTCAAAAGGCAGCTTTCAGAGATTCAATTAGTGACTATTCTGTATTCAATCCTCAATAGTAGTCAAAGACACAAAAGGCAGGATCGCACTCAGTTTTTTAACGATCCGCTATGACACGTGATGCAGCTATGAGGTAGCTAATTATCAAGTCAAAGTTGTTGACTCTCCGATTCCAAACCAAACCAAACCAAACCCCATTTACAAATTATATTACTTCTCTCATGTTCCCTTAAAGAACAATACAACTGACATGAATCGTTTGCGTACACCCAATTTCACAATGGAAAGAAAATGTCATCCACTCACAATATTACTAGTCAACAAATTGTACAAAAATTGGGTGTACCAATATTTGTGTTCTTAGAATTATTCAACATCTTCCCTCTCAATTTTAAGCACAACTACGCAATTAAATAATACTACACATGGTTTTGTTGGTTTTGTTTTGTCAAAGGATATACATGTCATTTGACCCTCTGTTTTAATATTCTCCCGACTTTCCTCATCCATATCCAATAATTTTCAAAATCCTATATATATACACCTTCCCTTATGACGTTAACACATATACAAATCGAAGTTATACATTCCAAGAAAAAAAACAAAGAGAAAGCTTCTTCTTACATAGCTATCCTTCCTTCCCATCCAGCTTTGAGAAAAAAAGAAGAAGAAGAAATCATGGAAGGTTTAATTCCATTTCTTCTCCATGCCATCAAGAAGCCGAAGCCTCACAACAAATATAATAGAAGCCAGTCAGAAATCTCAAATCGTAGCTACCATTTGTTAAATGCAGAAGAATCATTCAGTGGCTCATCTCATAGGCGAACCAGGTCTGAATTTCAGCCACCAGCCATAGAGTTCGTACAGCAAAGACCTGGTTATGGATACAACCACTCGTCCAGTGTTCACAAAAGGTCTACATCATCTTCTTCAGTGGGTTCCTATCCCAGCCAAGTTCCCAACAAGGCTAATAATTTCACTGCTATTCATTGTTGATGCAAATCATTCCCTTTTTTTATTTTAGTTTTTTTATTTTTTATTTTGTTGTGTGTGTGAATTGATTGATTTTTATTTATTTATGTCATATTCTTTCAAATTTTTGTGGTGTATAAATGGTGGAGGCCATTAAAGCTGCATCAAAATGATGGGTCTCCATCCATTGTATTATTGTACTTTCATTATTGCTGTTGAATTGTTTGTAATGGAAATTGTATATTATGTGATTATTTATTATTATTTTTTTGTCTTCATTGTTCAAAGTTTGGGATAAAAAAGAATAGAAGGAAAGAAAAGAATACACGTAATTACTTTTGCTTTATTTTAGCAAAAAAAAAAAAAAAATTTACTTTTGCTTTATTTTCCTTGGGTTAGTAAGATGTTTTAATTTGCCAGATGTCTATTAGTTGATCTAATCAATTTGTTAAGAATTAATGACCGACCCCAAAGTTTGGGATTAAGACTTCTTCTTCTTGTTAGGTTTTTGCTCAGTTATATTTGTGACTGTTTCCTTTGTTAAAGTGTGTTTGATTGCCAAAATCTTGCAACTCAACTTATTGACATATTCTTATGTTTATAACAAAACATCTAGGGTTTAAATTCTTCAAACTCAAACTATCTAATTATTTTTTTTAAGAAAACTGTGTTTGAATATTCCAAAAAAAAAAAAAAAAGGAGTATTTGAATTATTTTTTGAATATAATAATAAAAAAAAGCTATATTAATCATTCTTTATCAAAAGCTATCTCAAACTATTCCTTATCAAGATGGGTGGTTATTTTATAAAATGAAGAATAATTATTCCTTATTAAAAGCCATGTAATCCCTATTCCTTGACCCAACTTAATTTACTTATAAAGAAAATTCCAAAAAGCCCCCTACTTGTCGCTGCTCTCTCTCCTTTCAGACCTTTCTGCCATATTAATCTATGGTTTTCAAATATAATAAGAACCTGCGAAAATCTAAAAATCATATACTATGTTTTTCATAAAACAATATTTCTTTATTAAGCTACCATTGTTGTTTTTATTGTTGTTCTTCTTTATTATTATTTATTTTATTTTTTGAGAATCAATCTATGGTTCTTCAGGCCATAAGTTCTATATTAAAAATATTTTTCGCTAGTTATTCTATGGCTCGGCTCCAACAATTGACCTTTAATTATCATCAAATAATCTTGCACAAAAGCACAGATTGAAATTTCAGGTGTTATCATTTTTTTTTCTTTTTCTTTTTTATAACATTTATGGAGTTATTCATTTTGAAATTTGAACAAAAGAAATATATATTAATTATAAAATTGTTCAATTTATACAAATTAAGATGTTAAGTTAGATTCTAAATGTAATTTTATAAATAAGGTTATTTAGGGAATTGATTTAAATATGTATTTGTTTTTTACTAGAGTTAGGGTTCTATTCCTGTGTTGCCACTAAACAAATAAATAGTAATAGTTATTCTATTACAACATATTGTATTCATTGTAATACTTATTTCTATGCCTATATAATCACCATTATAATGTACCAAACGTGCCCTAAGTGAATTGTGCCAAAATGAAGGGAGACATATAATCAAAAATTCAATTAATAGCTTAAGTATTGCACCATTTGCATGGTGATTATTATGCTTAATGCTCTAGTTCAAATTTTTTGCCTAAGGTCATGGGACACGATTTTATTAGTCAATCTAGGCCACTTCAGCATATCTACTAATCTCCTTCTACTAACTACATAAAAAGTGCCAACAGCTCAATTCTACGATAACCTTTGGTTTAGTCAATTCGGTGAGTTTTGAGTTGGCTTTTTTATTTTTTATTTTTTAATACGCTAGAGTTTTGGTTTTTACTCCTTTTGTTTTTTCTTTTAAATATTTATAAGTGCCGATGCATATTGTTATACTCACACAAAATATTTTTACAAATAATTTCACAATTATTGAGTTGTCAATTTCTTGTAGCTCAAAATAAAATAATAAAATATGATATTGAGACAAACCATAACTGAAAATAAATGTATTGCGAAAATGTTATAACATCTTATTGTTGTCACAATATTTTCACAATTGTCGAGATCTCAATTCCTTATAGATTGAATAAATAAAATAAAATAAAAAGAAATGCTAAGTTCACAACATTTTCATAATAATTTCACAACAAATCTTAAATGACAATGTATTATTGATAGATAAAATAAATAAATAAATAAATTGACATCAGTAGTAGGCCCAGTTTAAAACTAGTAACAACTTGTCATCTAGAATTTGTTGTAAAAATGTTATGGATGTTGCATTTCTTTAAAATAAATAATAAAATATCATATCATGACCTACCACAGTTGAAAATAAAGATATTGTGAAAATATTGTGACATTTTGTTGTATTCTTAGACTTCTTTTTTATTTTAGTCGAAATTCACTATTTCCCGCATATATTTCTTGTGTTGGCTTTTTGTTTTTTGTTTTTAATACACAATTTGAAGTGGTGGTTCTAGTTTAAAACTAGTTAACAATTTGTCACTTAAGATTTGTTGTGAAAATGTTGTAAATATAATAATAAAATATCATATCAAGACCTACCACAACTGGAAATAAAAGATATTGTAAAAATATTGTGGCATTTTGTTATATTCCTAGGCTTTTTTTTTTGGTTTAGTCAAATTTTGTGAGCCAAAATTCACTTTTTTAGGCACAATTTTCTTTAGTTGGCTTTCTGTTTTTTTTTTGTTTGTTTTCAAATGCATAGTTTAAAGTGGTTAACCCAATTTAAAGTTATTAACAATTTACCACATAGTTTACCCAAAAAAAAAAACAATTTACCACCTAAGATTTGTTGAGAAAATGTTGTGGACATAGCATTACTCTAAAATAAAATAATAAAATATCATACTAGAACCCAACATAGCTAGAAATAATAGTATTGTACAAATATCATAGCATTTTATTGTGTTCGCCTAGGCTTCTTTTTTGGATTAGTTAATTTGTTGAGCCAAAATTCATTGTTTTATGCATAGTTTTCTTAGCCTGGCCTTTTTATTTATTTATTATATTTTTTATACACATTGTTTAAAGCATTTAAAAAAAAAAAACACACTTTCACCCTTTATGTTTAGGGTAGTTGTATTCCTTCCCTAAACTAAAGTTGAAAATTTCCCTCCTTTATATTTTGTAAATGAGCATATACCCCTACTAACTACTATTATACTCTTAGATAAATACTAATGAAATCTTATAATTTTTAAAATATTCTATTTTGCAATGTCTAAAATACTTCTCACTAAATTTTAATGTCCCAATTTTTTTTTTTTTTTTTTTTTTTTGTGTATTTTGAATTTTATGTGGTATTCATGCTTGGAAGGTGAGAATTGTGATATATGATATTCTATTTGTTATTTAGAGAACACTAATTTATTAGGTTTAAATCTTTTATACTTATAATTTTATTTAATGGAAACTTTGATGACATATGTCTTTTTTTATCTTATTCTTTTTAGATATATTTTCTTGCTTAAAAGGGTTTTTAATTAAAAATCGAGTAAGCTAAACATTGTAGTTAGACTCATAAAATAAGATAATAAAGAAGGAAGTGTGGATAACAAAATCTACATTGTAGATGGTTGTAGGTATTTTATTTGATGAAGAGTTTCAATTGTAGCATATATCATCATTTATTGTGAACATTTAAATATTGTAATAATGTCTTATCAAAACTTAATTGTTTATTGTTGGAAGATTATGACATTCTTTATCATTCTTAGTAGAATTTTTTAGTGAGTACATATTACCTTAGCAAATAGGTTCTAAGAAATTGTTATAGTAAATAGCAAGGTCAGCTCTACAGTATAAGCAAATGAGGTGGTTGCCTAAGGCCCCCAAGTAGAATAAAGCCCCCTAATTTTAACCAATAGGGTTATTTCTTTCATTGTAATAGTATTAATTAAGCTCAAATGTTAGCCAATAAATAAAATAATATTTTTTATTAAAAAAAAAGATGCTATGTTCATAGCATTTTTCAAAATACTTTTATTATAAAGCCATATTTCCACTGGCATGTGGCACTTCCATGAACCTACTTAGTCATACTTTTACCCTTAGAACTACAAAATCAAAGCTTAAGTCCATGAAAACTCATAAGTTTGGATCATGAATTGGAGTTGGAAATGACATCCCAACTTAATGTGTTGCAAGTAACGTGATTTTCCTGAGAAATTTGTTGCTTCAATGTGTACTGATATGGAGTTCCAAGCATTGACTAAAATTTCCAATTTGTTGATGATGACGTGATTCATAATTGTAGTGTAAATGGGCTGGGCTTTGGGTTTTGCATCTCGCCTAATAAATAGTTGAGAAATGTTATGTTCACAATATTTTTACAACAAATCATAAGTGGTAGGTTGTTACAGGTTGTTATTGGTGAGAAAAAAAAAAAAAGTAATTTCATTAGTCGGTTCAAATTAGAACCAATAACAACTTACTAGCTATGATTTATTATGAAAATGTCGTGGACATAGCGCTTTTCTAAATAGTTAGTTTTGCAGTGGTATGGGCTTTGATGATTTTATGCCCAATAAGCCCAAATAGTTTTATGGGCTTGAGCATTTTTTCTCATAAAGAAATTTTTTTTTTGTAAATAAGGGGAAATATTGTGGGCCCTAATCCGCATAGAGAGAAAATAAGCCTTCAGCACATATCACGTGGCAAATGCCATGGGATCTTGAGGCCCATTTCGAAATGAGAAGAGGAACACGGGCATGTTTCATGAAGCAAGAGAAGACGTACACAAGTTATTTGGGCTTTTGTTTCTCAAAAAAGAAAAAGGAAAAAAGAAAGAAGTTATTTGGGCTTTTCACTTTGTACAAGTTTTTCCCAACACTCATTTTCTATGTCATAGTATTTGAGTTAGCATTAGGCCAAAAAAAAAAAAAAAAAAAAAAAAGAAAAAAAGAAAAAAAGAAGAGGCACCATGTGTCCTAGATAGCAACCAATGAGCCATGAACGACAATAACTGAGTTTTTTTAATCACAATTTTTGAGATGAATAATTGTTAATTGTAAATAAAAAAGTGAAACTAAGGCTTGTAAAAATATATCAACTTAACAGTTATGAAATATATATTATTGTGTGTGTAGTGTTACTCATGAAAATGGGATGAGGAAATCGCATATGTTCGAGGGAATTATTGGATTAGATACTTGAACAAAAGTGAATACTCTTATTTCTATTATAAAAAGAAGAAAAAGAAGAAGAGTTTCTTTCTTTCTTTTATTTTTGTTTTGTTTTATTTTTTTGGTTTTTGAGAAACAAGGGTTTCTTTCTTTAGTTTGTGTGCTTCTTTGTTTTATTTTTTGAGAATCCTTTTTTTATTTTATTTTACTTTTTGATAGTGAGAATTCTTATTCTTAGTGTGCGTTTGGATTGTGATGGAAAATTAAAATTATTTTACTATTTAGCTTATTTTAGCTACTATTCATGAGCTTCACTATACTATTTCAACCAATTTTTACTTTTATCTACAGTCTTTTCAGCAATAAGGATGTGTTTGGATACCACTTATTTGCTGAAAACGGAAAACTTATTGCTGAAAGCATTGTAGCAAAATAATTTTTAAATGTGTGAATAGTGCTATGAGACTCAAATTTATATTGAAATCTGTGTTTGGATGACTTTTGTACATCATATAAATTTATATAAAGATATAAAAATATGATTTCAGTAAAATATTCAATTATAAGTTTTTAGTTTGCCTGACTCAGTAGATAATGTTTTTTTTTTTTTAATTGTATTGTACTGCTTTATCTAATTCATTGAGTAATATAGTGAAACTTTATTATTAAGATTGGGACAATTAAATACTTTTATGATTAAGTGACGTTGCAATAGTATAATTTTATAAATTAGTTTCATTGTCGTAAGCTTGAATTTTATTTATTTATTTAAAATTCTAGTTATTATAATTATACAAATAGAGTTTCTTTTGATAGTATTTACTATCAAAAGAAACTCTATTTATATATACATATATATATATATATATATATATATATATATATATGGATATGAAAAACTTTGACAGAGAGAGAGATAAATGGAGTATAATAAACACTATCTAGATAACCTTTTTGAGACTCCATTTATCTCTCTCTCTGTCAAAGTTTTTCATATCCATATATATATATATAAGTGAAAAAATCTCACAAAATCAAGAAATATAAAAAAGCCCCATTTGAAGTTATTGTCTTAAATCATACAATACATGGAACCATAGCCAAATGCTGACACCGAGGTATAGAGACCTAATAGCAAAATATTTCTGATTATTGTTTTCTTCTCCATTTCATTGACAAAAGCTAGCAAAATATTTTAAAGTTCATGTGAATACCTCAGATCGAGCATATATAAGAGTACTGATTGGGTTTTAATTTGGGAAGAGCACGGGTTAAGTAAGCAATGACATAAGGTCAATCCATTTAAACAAATATGTAAAAACTCCATCACTCCACCATGTGGTTGCACATTTCAGCTACATAGCGAGTTGTCATAATTCTTTGTTTTTAGCCAAAATTATGCATTTGACTAATTTTGTTAATACTTAAAATTAATTAATCTGCATTATTTGTCCAGCAAGCCGCAAAGATTGAGGGGGTTGTCCCCAATTCATGAAATGGAGAGTTGAGTTCAGCCTTTTGAATTTGTATAAAGACAAAATTTGATTACAAACTTGGTTGTAGTCTAAGACTACAACTTCACTCAATATTATTTTATTTTATTTTTTTGTTGGATGTAAAATTTGACAAATCTAATTTTGGATTACATTTTCTACTTAAGTTCTCTATACTTACAAAATTTTCAAAAGATCAAAGATTAATAGTTATGTCATCAATTAATTATTTAAATTGCAAGTTTTTATAGTCTAAAATTATGCATAAAAAACGAGTTTATAGATCATATAGTAAATAACATCAAATTGATACAAAATTTAACATGTATGTTAAGAATGTAAAGAACATACAATCCAATGATTAGATTTTAAAAATATGTAGCAAATTTTAATTTTTTCAAAGAAAGTTTTAGTTTAACAAATTTATAGTCAAACTCTGTCCTAACTAGATTTTTTTTTTCCTATTAACTGGGAGAAAAATCATGTTATTGTACCAAAAAGAAAAATATGTTAAATTTACCAAACACAATGTAGAACTAAAAGCCTCCTAGATGCTTTGCCGGTTTGCCTCTCTAATATGAAAAAAAAAAAAAAAAAAAAAAAAAAAAAAAAAAGAAAAAGGAAGAAGAATAAGAAGAAGAAGAAGTTCTTAGTTCTTACTCCCTACTTACAAGAAACCAGATCTGACGCTTTAAAAAAAAAAAAAACAAAAACAAAAACAAAACTTACATGGGCGCATTGACTAATTGAGGGATTCACGTCAGTTTTAAGTTTTAACCAAATTATCATCACTTTTTTAAGCATGATATCACTTTTTTTAAATACAACATTTATCTTGTCCCAAGATTTACGCATGTCACCGTTCACGGCGGCATTTTAAAAGCTTATCTAACTTTTGTTGCTTTCGGTAGAAGATTATTTAATATTTTTTAAATAATGATATAGTCACAAATTATTTTATAATATTTTTACAAACGGTTGATGTGATTAACTTTTTATTAGTTTTCATTTAGCCTATTATTAACACAATTTTTTCATTTATCAATAACCACTCACTATATCAGCAATTTGTAAAAAATTTTGTTAAAAAATTTATATTTCTAGTATTGTTCATATCTTTTTATTGGAAGTAAATTTTGATAAATTCACCATTGAATTATATCTTCTTCTTATATCTTCCATACTCGTAAAATTTCTAAAAAATTAAAGATCAATAATTATGTCATCAATAAATTATTCAAATCATAACTTTTTGTAGTTTAAAATTATGCATAAAATATAAGCTTATAGATTATATTGTAAATAATATCCAGTTGACATAAAATTTGACATGTGTATTAAGAGCACACAAAAAAAAAAAAAAAAATTCAACGGTTAGATTTCAAAATATGTAGTAATGTTTATTTTATTGATTACTGTTGTAACCTTAGGTTACAACTAATTTTGTAACTAAATTTTGTCCCAAATTTAAATACTTTGAAGAAAAAAAAAAGGTTGAATTCTACATACTTTTTTGAAAGCAATCAAGGTGTGTATTGTGCATACAATTTTACAAGTATATTGTTATATTTTTAATACTTTTACATTGATTTATTTTCTTAATTTATTTTAAAGAATAAAATTAGATGTTAAAATTGTATGTATTTGTATGTATTTAGATTAATCACTTGCTTTGATTGTTATTACTTATGAACTATGAATTGGTTATTTTTGCTTATTTTTTAATGAGATGAAATATATATATATATATATATATATATATAATTATAGTTAATTGTTTAATTATTTTGTTATTAATATTGATTATTTTTTTAGTTTTTTTATTTTAAAAATTGTCTTTAATTCTTGCTCTTTGAATTGAAATCTTAGCTCTATCATTGATCTTGACAGCAATGGTTAAGATATATTTAGTGCTTTATTAAACAATATTTTTATATATTTTCAAAAAATAAAGTTAAACTGTGCACAAATATCCAAAAAAAAAACACATTTATGCTTTATTTGGGATCCACTTATTTTACTGAAACTGAAAACTTTTTGCTGAAACTACTGTAGATAAAGGTAAAAGTTAGCTGAAATAGTACAGTAGGACCCATGAATAGTACCAAAAAGTACAGTGGGGTCCATGAATAGTAGCAAAAATAAGTTGAATAGTAAAATAAGCTGATTTTTTAATTTTTGCCAAACACACACTTAACAACAATAAATTTGTGCTTGTAAGTCAATAAATCATTACCGAATGTCTTTTCTTCTTCAAAAATGTGTATTTACAACTCATAATTGAATATTTATTAATTCTTAACATATGTTCTTAGTACACTTGTGAACGACACCCCATTTTAAAATACCCATTTTAGGGAATACAAAATCTCTGTTCCTTTGTATTTTACTTTATACTCCACCAATTATATTCTATTATGTTTATTTTTTTTTCTATTTTTATTTTTAATTAGTATTTTATAAGAAAAATAAAATTATTACATTGTAAATTGTGATTGATGGAGGATAACAAATTGGACAGATAAATTTGTGTTCCATGTGAGGTAGGTTTGATAGTTTCCGCCTTAATTAAAGAGTAGCAAGACTACTTCTATATTACAGTATTAACTTAACTAAACAGCATTGTTTAAAAAAATAATAATAATAAAATTAAAACTACGTTATGTTCGGCAGTTCGGCTATAAAAGGCCTGGGAAGGCTTCTAGTTTTTTGTGTGTAAGTGCTTCGTTGTGACAAAGAGATTTAGAGAGAGATGGGTTCCATTCCAGAAGCTATTAAACCTCATGTTGTTTGTATCCCATACCCACTTCAAGGCCACATAAACCCAATGCTTAAGTTAGCCAAACTCCTTCACCATAAAGGCTTTTATGTAACTTTTGTAAACACAGAGTACAACCACAAACGCTTACTCAGGTCCAGAGGCCCCAACTCCCTTGACGGCTTGCCGGACTTTCGCTTCGAAACCATTCCCGATGGCCTCCCACCATCGGACGCAGATGTTAGCCAAGATATACCATCTCTTTCTGTTTCCATCTCAAAGAATGGCCTACTCCCACTTTGCAACCTCATTTCCAAGCTCAACAACACTTCGTCTTGGGACAGGCCATCTGTGACCTCAATTATCTCCGATGGTTGCATGTCCTTCACTCTTGACGTTGCTGAGAAATTTGGAATTCCAAATGTGCTTTTCTGGACACCTAGCTCATGCGGCTTCTTGGGTTATATGCATTATCGCCATCTAGTCGAACGAGGTTTAACACCCCTTAAAGGTATCATCATCATCATCATCATTATATATATATTGACCGTGTTATTTGCTATAAACCCTACTATACTCATCTCTTTCGTCTGCATCACTAATTTAATAACTTTTCTATTATAGGTACGTACGTTAGCTTTTAATGGTTTCATATTGAAGGAATTAGTGGTGGCTACAAGAAATTTTAATTAAGAAATTTTAATAAAAAAAAATTTAATAAAAATAGAACTTAAATATATCAATTATAATGTGATAGTAATACACACACATGTAACAAACCCTTTTTATTTACAAATTATTTAATTATATAAAGTTATATTATATCACTTTATGTGATATTTATATACATGAACATATTCACACAAATAACATTATAACAAAATAATAATAATATTAATATTAACGCACACAATTAGTATTAGAGACGCATTCCACACTTATAATACAAATTTATAATAAAGAAAGGAACACTCACAATGCACCACTCTTTACTTTTAGAGAGAGAGAGAGAGAGAGAATGATCTGTGATCTATGATCTATGTTGTTGTTTGGGCTTAGCTAATCTATGATTCGAGTGTACAAAAATATTTTTAAGAGTAAAGAAAACTAGTAAAATAATATTATATATATATATATATATATATCTGTTTTTTTTCCTTCAAAATGAACCCCTTGAAGAACATATAGCACCACCCCTGGAAGGAATTCAACAATAGATTGGATTCCATAGACATATAGTACATAATAAGCTAGCTAGCCCTCAGACAGTCCATATCGTACTTGAGTCAAATCCAATTTCATCAGGTAAGGGTTCCATATAGAAGCTAAAAGGGTTTCAATTCTTTGACATCCACTTTTTCACATTTACTTTTATGTGTTTAATTGTGGACATTTCTGTATCAATTATGAATATGTGTATGAAATAGTGATTGTGAACTAGTGTAAAAGAATTTGTATCCTTTTCAAGCACCCACATGAAATACACCCTTACTACTACATGATTCTCACAAAAAAGAAAAGAAAAGAAAAGAAATACACCGTTTAACATCCCAATCTATAAGTATACATTTTGTGAGAAAAGATTAAGCAAAAAACATTTTTTACTTGGGCAAGTGAGTCACGGCAGAAAACGTGATATTCGCTTGACTTTATATATATATATATATAAAATATATATATATATATATATATTTTGTTTTTTATTTTATTTTTTGAGAGACTTTCAATTTATGGCGTCTGCTCCTGATAATAACTTTTTATTATCAGACCAAGACACCAACCAGTTTTTGGTGTAGGCGAGGATTGAACTCCAGATCTATTATACAACCATTAGAAACTTTACCTATATATATATATATATATAGAGAGAGAGAGAGGGGGGGGGGGGGGGGGAGATTCAATTCATGAACATTTTTAGAAAACTGTTAACAGTGAAAGTAAAAAATGTATAATCAATCTAATCTATTTAATCTTACCCAGGCTTGAAAATCTTAGCAATAGTTAAAGGTGACCATGACACTCACATACATAAGGATTCATATCAATTTAGTAACGCATTCAGCAAAAATATCAATGTATTAACGTGGCTATGTAACTAGTGTTAGTATATGTACCTGTTTTGTATATGTACATGCTTGGATAAATATGTACTTATGTAATAATGCTTAATGAATATGTTCTTTATGTTTTGTTGTGTACATATTTTAGTCATGACCCCTTATTATGCCTTGAAATAAGGCATATGGATAATTCTTAATTCAAGCATAATCAATATCCTTTATAGATAAACCATTGTGTGTGTTAATATATAATCTATCTTCATCAACATTTTCTTTATGTCAAATACACCCTATAGCTATTGAATTATCATATCGAATTAGCATACACTGAAAATTTGTATGCTAGTTTTAATATTTTAACATTTGAGCACTTTATTTTTGTGTGATTTTCAGATGTGAGTCATCTAACAAATGGATACTTGGAAACCAAAATAGATTGGATTCCTGGGATGAAAAATATTTGCCTTAAAGATCTTCCAAGTTTCATTAGAACTACAGATCCAGATGATGTTAGTCTTAACTACCTTATATGCCAAACAGAGAGAGCTTCAAGAGCTTCAGGTATCATTTTAAACACATTTGACACCTTTGAACAAGATGCGTTGGATGCTCTATCCTCCATGCTTCCTCGTATATATACTATTGGACCACTTGTGTTGCTTGCTAATCAGATTAAGGATGAAAATTTGAAATCAATAGATTCCAATCTATGGAAAGAACAACCAGGTTGTGTGGAATGGCTAAATTCAAAAAAACCCAACTCTGTAGTGTATGTTAATTTTGGTAGCATAACTATTATGACGCCTCAACAACTCATTGAGTTTGCTTGGGGGTTAGCAAATTGTGAAAAGTCATTCTTGTGGATTATAAGACCAGATCTGGTGGTAGGTGATTTGGCTATTCTTCCTCCTGAATTTGTAACCAAAACGAAGGATAGAGCCATGTTAGCAACTTGGTGTGCTCAAGAACAAATCCTGAAGCACCCATCAATAGGAGGTTTTGTAACACATAGTGGGTGGAATTCTACACTTGAAAGTGTGTGTGGTGAAGTGCCAATGATCTCTTGGCCTTTCTTTGCCGAGCAACACACAAATTGTCGGTACAGTTGTACTGAGTGGGGCATTGGAATGGAGATTGATAATAATGTTCAAAGAGATGTGGTAGAAAAACTTGTGAGAGAGTTAATGGATGGTGAAAGGGGTAAAGAAATGAAGAAGAATGTAATAGAGTTGAAGACCAAGGCTGAGGAGGCTACAAAACCTGGCGGTTCTTCATACAAAAATATGGAGAAATTGATTGCTGAAGTTCTCCAAGTTTGAAATGTTTAAACCAAAAAAAAAAAAAAAACACATTCAAGTTTATAATGAATTTTCTCTCCTAGTGTCATCGGCAATATGTGACCATGTTATATATTTGTAGGAAACCTATTCCCACTTCTGTTGCAATAAACTCCAATGATGTGATTTGGCTAATTAGTATTCTATTTCGTAAGGGCACATATTGCTATTTATGCTTCATATTTGATTATTTGTTGAGATGAAATGACATACAAGCATCTGCATTATCTTATCCAGTTTTTATTTTATTTTTTAATTTCGGGTAAAATTTAGGTATAGTTCCTTAAATGTTATACCTTAGGTCGCCCAATTAAATTTAACCATGTGTTTATATTATGTTAGGGATATCAACAGAAAATCATGAAAATTGAAATGTACTTAAAGGCATGAATGAATTGCTTTATTTAAGACGATATTTGTGCCCACTCAAATGAGTTTGCTAAAAAGTTGTAGGCAAATCATATATATATATATAGGATGCAACTACACTTAAATTCTACAAGTAGTAATCATGGAGAATCTTGTGTTTTTTTTATGTATGGGGTATGAAATTTATAAAATCTCTCATAATGTTCTCAATTTTGTATATAATTAAATATGAATTATTGTATATTGTCAAGATTTTAGATTGGAAAATATTAGTAGATAATGTAATCTAGAATCATGTTGTATACCCTTGGCCCATTGTGAAGATATGAAGCAGCTTTAAGATTGAAGACATGCTTTATGTAGAAGCTTGCTCCAGCAAACCATTGCTCGAGCAAATCTTTAAACCTTGCTTGAGATTTTGAATCTTTGATATTGAATTAATTAAAACTAATTCTTTTAAGATTAAGAACAAATCATAATCCAATGCATTTAGCCCTAAGTTTAAAAAATGCATCTTATTAGTTAAAACTTGATATGATTTGATCTTTTGATTCTACGGTCCAATTTTGGCATTTAACACATTTTAATTGTTATGACCTTTGATTTTTTTTTTTTTTTTTTTTTTTTTGAATTAAGTTATTGTTCATCTAACTGTTCTTACAATATTTTACCCTTTGCTTGATAAAATTACAATTTTACCCTTGGTATGTGAACTAATTCTTGATTGTTAAATGTGGTGTCTAAGGAATGCCTCCCGTTTGGTAGAACTTAGTGATTGAACATCAATTTTTGATTAAAAGATATCTCAAATCAAATGTTGATAGCTGATATGCATCCATATGATTCAACATGTAATTATGAGGAATTATTTTTAATTGGTCCTTTAAACGTCTAATTTAAAACTACTTACATGTCATAATCCTATTTGATAAGGTTCAAAACAATTATGTGGATGCATGTATTAAGTAAAACATGTTATTTAAATATTAATAATTTTAAACAATTTTTAAATAAAAATATAATTTGCAATTTATTAATATTGAAATAATCATTCCCTAGAAAACAACCAAATCCTGATATTTTTCGCATGCAAACAACAATTTTCCAATCAAATAGTAAAATTTTTAGCTATCATTAGGTCCAAGTGTTGATTGGCACTTGGATTTACCCCCATTTGCCGATTGGCAGGCAAAAGGGTAAGGACCCTCAAGCTGCAAAAATCCCAAATTCTTTTCAAATTCAAATCAGATTCTCCTAGGTTTGAGAAAACTCAGATCTAGTGGGTCCACACCTTTCTAGAGCTTTCTTCACCCTCTATAAATAGAGAGAGGTACTCACCATTTAAGGCACCCCATCCCCTAACATTCTAGAGGAAGTAAGAAGTGTTTGTTGTATAACTGATATTCTTAGTCTCGAAGTGTGAGTGAACATCTTCTTGTTGTAGTTCTAGGATCCCAGCAACAATTATTTTAGAATCCAAGAGGAAGCAACAAAGTGAGGTACCCATGATCGTTTTCCTAATTAATCATGCAACAATCTTCCTAATCTCAAGTTGCAACCAAGCACCTTGTTGCCTCACTCTGCCAAAAGCTCTTAAAGAATTGCCTCCTCTTGTTTGTTTTAATTATATGTCGTAGGTAATTAAGTTTCTAATCTTTTTCATGATTTTGTTATTGTTATGTTTGAATTAATATGTTTTTAGTTTTGCCATGAGTGTTGTTATTCTTGTATGATCAAGTTTTGTTACGATGTTGCCATGCTTACTAGGATCTAAATATAAAAATTTATGTGTGTTGTTCATAAATAATCATGTGTTAGACCTTATATAGAGTATTATCAATTTCATGCAAAATTTTGTTTGTTCTTGCCATGTTCTTGAATTCTCAATGAATGTCATAACACGCTTCAATTCCTTAGCCGTGATTCACATACATTAACATGTTCTTATTTTGTTCATATAATAGTGTCTTGTTTGATTTTAAATTATCACTGACAAATTGTCCCTCAATTCCTCCCACATATTAAATCCATCTATGCTCCTCATTATTCATATTCAATAATACGCTTGTTTTCAATTCCTTTGCCATGCCAAGACTTACATGCAATAAGTTCTTTTTAATTCTTTCATTATTCTCACTTGATTCTTCATCACTTGATCACTTGTTATGCTTTCCAAGTTATGATTTCTATTTTCAAATTTCTGATTTTTGATCCAAGTTGTATGTGAAATGGTACGCTTGGTTTTGTTTGTGACATATTAAATGCTTGTATGATAAAATATGTAAATTGACCACCATAGTTTAGAAAATTGGTTTTTACTAGGTAATGTAAGTGTCTAACACCTTCACATCTTGTAACTTATCCTCCAAACATTGATCAAGGTTTCTAAATTAGTGCTTTATCCATAAAATTTTATATTTAGTAGAATGTAACTAGAAACAAAGTCATGCACTTTTCTTTTAAATTGTACTTGGGAGAAATGCCTTGTAATTTTTTCTACTTTATGTATATTCAATTATTCAATGAAATTCAATTTGTCACATGGTATTATTATTTTTTCCCAATTTTAATAAAATGAATGGTGACTCCATGTAAAACCCTTGATATAGATGGAGAAATAATTTCAATTGAATCTCCATTTTGAGAGGCACTATCACAAAGTCACCCATTAACATAGGTTTGGCCCAATCAACTTAGAAACATGGGGGGTTGTGTTGGGAATTCAACCAAAATTCCAACCTGTGAGAAACAAAAAAATAGAGAAAACACACGTCAAAGAAAACAATCACAAGCACAAGACAGTATTTACGTGGTTCGGCAATTTGCCTACGTCCACGGAGTTGTAGGGATTTCACTATTATTAGGGAAAAATACAAAGTGCAATTACAGTGTTTTTTTCTCTCTCTAAAAATACGACAACAGTAACAAAACCCTAATCACAAAAGCGGCTTTTATATCCTGTGCACAAGATTACAATGGGCTACAAAACGGGCCAAAAATAAACTAGGCTTCACAAAGCCCAACAAATCTCCCACTTGGAGACTAGTTCAATCACCAACATCAACCGCTATCCTCCAAAAGCAATCCCTCATCCCTACAACTCATCCTCCTGTCCTTAAGCTAGAAGGCCAACTGAAGCTGCACACAGCTTCAGCTTCTCAATAGTGACACCCTTAGTCAACATGTCTGCCGGGTTCTTAGATCCACATATCTTCTCAAGTATTACCAGCTTATCTTCAACAAGGTACCGGATAAAGTGGTATTTTGTCTGTATATGTTTCGACTTTGAATGAAAAGCCGAATTTTTAGCAAGAAAAATTACACTCTGACTGTCACTGTGTAGAATGCCCATCTATTGCTTCTTACCCAATTCATCTAAGAAACCATGTAGCCAAATCATCTCCTTTCCAGCTTCAGTTGCTGCAATATACTCAGCTTCTGTAGTAGACAAAGTAACAATCTTTTGCAGATTTGAAGCCCATGATATAGTTGTACCACCCAGAGTAAATACAAACCCAGTAGTACTCTTTCTACTATCAATATCGCCAGCAAAATCAGCATCTACATAACCCTGCAGTTTCAAACTTGCATCTGTGAAGCAAAGACATGTATCTGATGAACCCTTCAGATATCTCAAAATCCACTTGACTGCCTCCCAATGCTGCTTTCTAGGCCTACTCATGAATCTGCTCACAACTCCCACTGCATGTGCAATGTCTGGCCTTGTACACACCATAGCATACATCAAGCTGCCAATAGTTGAGGCATAGGGCACCTTGCTTATGTGGTCCCTTTCTTCTTCTGTCTTCGGTGACTGTTCTTTGCTTAATTTGAAATGACTACCCAAGGGTGTACTCACTAGTTTAGCTTCATTCATGTTGAACCTGCTGAGAACTTTCTTCACATACTCTGATTGTGAAAGCTTCAATGTACCATTAGCATTGTCTCTAATGATTCTCATACCAAGGATTTGCTTTGCAACTCCCAAATCCTTCATTGCAAACTGTTTTGACAATTGCTTCTTCAGATTATTAATCTCCTTAATGCAAGACCCTGCAATAAGCATATCATCCACATATAATAGTAATATGATGTAAGAATTGTCAAAAAACTTAACAAAGCAATAGTGATCAGCTTCATATCTCTTGAACTCAATTCTATGCGTAAAACTGTCAAATTTCTTGTACCACTATCCAGGAGCTTGTTTTAGGCCATATAAGCTATTTCTCAGTTTGCAGACTAGATTCTCTTGTCCCTGAACAATGAACCATTCTGGCTGAATCATGTAAAGGTCTTCCTCCAAGTCACCATGAAGGAATGCCGTCTTCACACCTAACTACTCAAGATGTAAGTTTTTTGCAGCCACCATTCCTAACACCAGTCTAATTGTTGACATCTTCACAACTGGAGAAAATATCTTTGTGTAGTCAATGCCTTCCTTCTGCTGGAACCATTTAACAACTAATCTGGCCTTGTAACGTTTGCTACCATCATGCTCATTCTTTATTCTGTATACCCACTTGTTGTGCAAGGCCTTCTTTCCTACTAGCAATTCAGTCAGTTCCCATGTCTGATTCCCTAACAAGGAATCCATCTTATCCTTCATGGCTAACTCCCACTTGCTTGAATTCTCATCTTGCAAGGCTTCATCATAACACTTTGGCTCACCACTATCAGTCAACAGGAGATAATTTAAAGCGGGTGAATAACGCTGTGGAGGTCTAATGTTCCTGGAAGATCTGCGGACTTCAGCTACAAGTGTACTCTGATCTACTTGTGAATCTACATTCTCCTTATCTTCTTCACCCCTTTTCTGGACAGTACTTTCAGTCAATCCATCTAAGTTGACAAACTCAGATTTCTTTTGATCTATCTCTGTAACATCTGACACTACAGTTGACCTCTCCTTGAACATAACCTGTTCATTATATATCACATTTCTACTTCTGATGATTTTCCTGTTTTGTTCATCCCAAAACCTATATCCAAATTTCTCATCACCATAGCCAATGAAAAAACATATTTTTGACTTTCCATCAAGTTTACTACGAGCATCAGAATCAATATGAACATAAGAAACACAACCAAAAACTTTTAAATGTGAAAACTTTACCTCTTTACCGCTCCAAACCTCCTCAGGAAGTCTGAACTTCATAGGAACTGATGGCCCTCGGTTTATCAGGTAAGCTGCAGTGCTAACAGCATCAGCCCAGAAAGTTTTTGGTAGTCTAGCATGCAACCTCATACTCCTAGCACGCTCATTGAGAGTTCTGTTCATGCGCTCAGCCACACCATTTTGCTGTGGTGTCCCAGGAATGGTCTTTTCCATCCTAATTCCCTGTGCAGCACAATACTCACTGAACCCTCCATCTATGTACTCTCCTCCATTATCAGATCTCAAACATTTTAGTTTTAAACCTGTTTCTGTCTCAACCATGGCCTTCCATTTCTTAAAAGTTTCAAATACATCAGATTTATTTTTCAGAAAATAAACTCATACCTTTCTGCTTGAGTCATCAATGAAAGTGATGTAGTACCTTGAACCTCCAAGGGATGCAACCGGAGAAGGCCCCCACAAATCAGTGTGTACTAACTCCAATTTTTCAGCCTTCGGTGTTCTGCCAGTTTTTAAGAAGCTCACCTTTTTCTGCTTTCCTAAGATGCAGCTTTCACACATGTCAAAATCAACGGACTTCAATTCTGGTAGTTTCCCTTTTGACAGCAACATCTTCATCCCTTTCTCACTCATGTGACCAAGTCTGCGGTGCCATAGGCTTGTATCAGTACTTGCTTCAGCAATTGCAATTGTGTCTCTTGGACTTGAGGTCATACAGAGAGTGCCAGTCTTCTTTCCACGAGCCAATACTCTAGCTCCCTTTGTAACCTTCCAAGTACCACCAACAAATAGTATTGCATGCCCCTCATCATCAAGTTGTCCAACAGAAATTAGATTCCTCCTCAAGTCAGGAATATGTCGAACCTTCTCCAGTAACCAAACAGATCCATTGGGCAACAATATCCGGACGTCTCCCATACCTACAACATCTAAGGCTGAACCATCAGCCAAATACACCTTACCAAAATCACCTGCAACATAATTTTGTATGATTTCTCGGTGTGGAGTGGTATGAAACGAAGCTCCTGAGTCCAAAACCCAATCATCAAGTAGACTGTCTACTGCAAGAAGTAATGCATCTTGTATTTCTTCTGTTACAACATTAGCAGAATCATCTTCATTCTTCTTCTTAGGACTTTTGCATTGATTCCTAAAGTGATCTGTTTTCCCACAATTCCAGCATTGTACTTGTTGGCCTGATCTAGATTTACTTCTGTTCCGATTAGTATTTCTGGATTTTGATCTGCCCCGATTTGAATTTCTGTTATTACCTCTGCCTCTTGTCTCAAGGTTTAGGGCAGAACCAGATCTTAAGGTTTCACCTGCATCTCTTCTGTGAATCTCCTCAGCCAGAATTAAATCTCGAATATCATTGTACTTAAGCTTTTCCTTTCCTGTAGAATTACTTACTGCCATCCTCATTGCCTCCCAACTGTTTGGCAAAGAAGCCAAGACGATCAGAGCACGAATCTTATCATCAAAATCAATTTCTACAGATGACAATTGATTTGTGGTAGTGTTAAATTCGTTCAGATGTTGTGCTACTGATGCATTCTCCACCATCTTCAAATTGAACAGTTTCTTCATCAGATGCACCTTATTGTTCGCTGACGGCTTTTCATACATACCAGACAAAGCCTTCATCAGATCTGCTGTGATCTTCTCCTTTACAACATTGTGTGAACTCACCACTTTTTTTCCATTATTCATAGTTGTCAAAATTAAGAATTTTAGCAAAATTTGTGATATAAAAATGATGTCTCTAGAATTTTTCATGAAAACCTTGCATTGTACATCCTTTTAATTAAAACTCACATGGCCACATGAGACATGTTAAATTTAGGCATGTGGCAATTCCATGAACTTATTGATGAGCTACTAAATCATAGTTTTACCATTCAAACTACAAAATCCAAGCTTAATTCCATGAAAACTCAGGGGCTGTTTGGATTTGTAGTTTTCCATCACCCATAAGTCTGTTTCCATCATCCATAACTCAAAATTGGTGGGTCCCATGGCTGAGTAGTTTGTTTGGATGTGTTTTCAGTTTTTGTTTCCATCACTCAATTATCTGATTTTTGAGTGATGAGTTATGGAAACTAAAAACACATTTTAAGTGTTTTCAAGTTATTAAAACTGAGTTTCCATGGCATTTTGGTAATTAAACACACATACATGGGACCCACTAGTCTTGTCAAGTCAGATTTCCTTCTCTCTCCCACCGGTCACTCTCCTTTTTTTTTTTCTTCACCACTTTTCTTTCTTTTTGTCTCTCTTCTTTCTCTGTTCTTCGCTGCAAGCTGATTAATTCTTTCTTTCTTTCTGTTTTTTTCTTTTTTTTTTTTCTTCCTTTTTGCCTTTCTCATCACATAACATTTTTGGTGTTATATTTTCTTTTTTACGGATCCTTTTCAAAGTCCAAACAGTTTCCACAAGTAGAACAACCAAAGCAAAGAGCAAAAGAGACAAAGAGCGACAGAGCCATGACTAGGTAGGATGTTTGTGTGTGGGTATTGCTATTTTTCTTCTCCATCCTTCCTGACTCCACCGTCGGCACCATCACTCAATCTTAGACCCAAAAAAAAAAAAAAAAAAATTCAAGAAACAAACTTTTCAAACAGAACAATACCCACAAAAAATCTTTACAAATTTCACCGATAAAACTTAAGGGATCTATGAAAAAAACTTCTCCTTTATTATTTTCTCACCAACCAAACAACAGGAAAAACCGAAGGCAAACACAGTTTCAAGCTAAAAGCTAACAGTTTTCTCAAAACCCAAATGCCAAAAACATAAATCAAATCCATTCACAAGCTGAGAGAGTACAAAAAGGGATGAAGTAGTTTTTGTTTTGGGTCGGAGGATATCGGCGTTTCTTCAGACTTCGTCAGCACCGCTGGGTCACGACGGAGGAGATCGCGCTGTCAGTACACATCGGAGAGATGGGTGAAGTGGCCTTGGTGATGGTGGAGAGATCGGCGAGGAGCTTGTTCTATTTTTATGGGTTCGGGTTTGTGTTTTGGGAGAGTAACAGGGCTGAAAGGGTGAAAGGGAAATGAGAAGTGACAAAAATGGTGGGGAATGAGGGTTCCATGGGTAGGCTAACAGAAGGCTCTGACCAAGTGCTCAGGTATGGGTCCCACAAAAAGTAGAAATATTTGAGTGATGAGAAGCTAAAAATAGTGTGCTAAACGTGTGGGGTTTAGGAAATTTGAGTATTTTAAGTGATGAGTGATGAGTGATGAGCGATGAAAATTGAGTAAGGAGTGATAAGTGATGGTTTTTTTAAAACCAAATAGCCCCTCATAATCTTGGATAGTGAATTGGAGTTGGAGTTGACATCCCAACTTGATGTGTCACAAGTAATAATGTGATTTTTAAAAGAATTTACTTTAAGGGAATGGTTAACAGTTTGATTTTGGAACTATTTTTAGAAATTTTTTATGGGAAAAAAAAGTAACTAACTTCTTAATAGCTTTTTTTATTTCTTATGAAAGTGATATTAAAATTTTCCTAAAATAATCAATTAGCAAAAACTCCGTAGGCACCCATTAACTCTTGCTTTAATGTACATTATCATGGAGTTCGAAGTCTTGAGTAAATTTGCAGTTTGTTGCCGTTGTTTACTAAATGAAGAGGGTGATGTTGACATGGTTGTAACACAAGTAAGCCAAGTATATTAGGTTTAAATAAGACACCCGTTTCTACCAAAAAAAAAAGAAAGAAAAGGAAGTGAAGTCTTGTATTTTCATTTCATTAAGGTAGGAGTAAAGCCATGTAATTTTCATGTTTAAGCATTATTGTAATTTCATTAATTTATCAATGAAGTTTATTTGAAGTTTTCTTAATTTTTGTTTTGTAATTAAATTCAGCGGAGATTCTATACAAGTCTCTTAGGTTAAGGGGACAATATCTAAAGTCACGACTGGAAATTTTCTTTATTACTTTAAAGAAGATGTAAAGTTGTGATTTACAACTATGTTTTATATTGGCTTTATTCCATGACAAAATGTGTTGTAATTACTTTATTTCATTTCCTTGTATTTTGTGGGATTTAATTGTATTGGGTTTAGTATCAAGTTGGTGAAGACTCAAGCTTTATTGAAGATCAGTGGATCTCGCGGGTGTGTCGCTGTAAGCTAAGCTGCGAAAGAGCCATGTGAGAAGCACATGACTGGAAGCTGAAGAGTCATGCCAGGTTGTCGTTTTCGCGAGTGTCTCGCGGGTAAGGCCTTCCCACGAGATAGTCGCGAAACATTCTGCCTGGAGGATTTTAATGAGTGCCTTTCTTACCCTTCACCCATACTATATATACCCTCATTACCCACAAATGTGAGTAAGGCTATTCAGAGAGAAAAACCCTAGATAGGTTTTCTACAACACACACACCCATCTTTTGAGAGAGAGCTACTCCTCCTTAGTGAGAAATCATTGTAGCCTCTTCTCCATCCCTCTCCCATTATCATACCTTGAGAGGAGATTTGTACCCAAACACAACCCACACCTATTCAGAGTGTAGAGAGTGTTTTGGAGTTGCTGGGAAGCATTGGAAGAAGCCAAGGATGACAGATGCAACATGGAGCTTGTTGCGGGATCCGGAGAACTAGGACAAGACACGGTTCCGAGAAGCCTTGTTGGAGTAGGAGATTGGAGGGCTTAGGTACATCGGGTAGATTAGGCTTGGAGGGTCTCTTACTAACTCATGTATCCCAACTGATTGTCTAGTGGATCGATTTTCGCTTGGAGGGCGGCGGAGAGGTTTTTCGCCGAGTTCTTCGGTTTCCTCTTCGAGAACACGTCTCGGTGTTTTCTGTGTTTGCATCCTTCTTCCCTACTCTTGTTTAATTCCAGTATACTGCTGTGTTACTTTAATTATGGATTAGAGTAGTTGTCTTGCTTATACGCTTGTGTTTATACTATTTCGCACTTAGTATTAAGTTAGTGTAAAATCAACCAAGCCGTAATTTTAATTGGGGGTCTAAATTGCTCTTGTGTTTTCAACACATTTTCGAGCTTTCAATTGGTATCAGAGCGGGTACACTTGCTGTGGTTTAAATACCTAAGTGTGATCCTTGACCCCTTGTGTGTTTTGCCATGGATAATGCTTTACATGCTTGTATGGATGTTGTTGATTGTAACATGCCATGTGTTTGTGAAAATGCCTCTATGAGTGTTTATCCTCATGATTGTGATGTCATGTTATATGAATCCATGGGTGTTGTTGACAAACTCTTGAAGAAAGAAGCTAAGAAGTTTCAAAAGAATTTGAGCAAGTTCATTTGTGAAAAGGATGATTTGATTGCTAAGCTCAATGAATCCAATAAATTGGTTGAAAAATATAAAAAGCTTGCTGAAAATTCTCTTGAAAAGCTGAAAGAGTTTGAGTGTTTGAATATGGACTTGGATGCTAAACTTGTTTTGTCTAACAAACTTGTTAATGATCTTAAATCTGAAAATGAATCTCTTAAGATGCATGCCAAGTGTTTGATTGCTAAACCTATTGTCAAAAATGATGAAAATATATGTTGCAATCATGTTGTGGTACCCGATTTTGTGCCTAATGTGTGTTTTGCCTCAAAGGACAAATCGGTGTACATTCCTCCACATAAAAGAAATCAAAAAGTGGAGAGAAAGGCTCTTAAGCCTAAGCCTCTGTTTAGGTCCAATCCTAGGGAATTGAGTGGATCTAAGTTTGTTCCAACTTGCCACCATTGCGGTGTGATTGGTCATATAAGGCCTCAATGTTCTAAGTTGAAGAGAGAACAAACCCAAGTTGCTAGATCCATTCCCAAAAAGCCTAATGGACCTAAATACATTGTTTGTCACCATTGTGGTGCCCTTGATCATCTTAGACCTCATTGCTCTCAGTTTCAAGCTTTTAAAAGAATCAAAAGAAAAGAGAAACTTGAGCTTCTTGCAAGTTGTGCTAAAAATGATAAACCGGATTTGAGTGAAAATAGCATGTTGTTAAAGAAAGTGTTTAATGCTCTTAACTCCTTGACTATGTGCATCTCCGGTTCTCATTCTCCCAACCCTCGTCTCACTTCTCTTGAGACACTCATTCCAAGCAATCATTCCGTTTGGATGAGGAAGGGTTCTTATGGTTGAGCTTTTGCTCTTTTGGTCATTGATCTAATTCTTTCGATCTTTGTAGGACCTTTCATGCATTAGATGCTTCATCTTCATGCATTTGTGCATCATGCATCTCTTCATATGCAGTGTTTTGTTTTTGTCTTTGATCTTACTTTTATGTCTTTGTTTTGTGTGTGTAAACAATCCAAAACCACATGAAAAGTGAAAAATTCAAAAAGTTTGATCGTATATGTTTGAGCACATTTCACATGTGAGTTTGGCCTAGTACCTTCGTACTAATGGCGTTGTGCATTTACAAGCTTAGCTTGTTTTGTATACACCTAGTTCTTTGTGGGAGAAATCTTGAAAACTATGTGTGACTGTTGTAAATAGATCTTCAAGCTTGTCATGAATGATTGGTAAATAGTCTTGTTGGTCTTGATACTTGCATAGACTTGTGTCTATATCTCTTCCCACTTTATTTTTTTTCAAATAGAGCTCACCAAATGTAAATCTCCAAATGAAAAGAGATATTGAGCTGCAAAAGTCTGTCGCACATACTAGTATTGGACTAGGAAAAAGGGAAAGCGACTCTGTTAATGTGATTTGTATGGTGCTCAAAAAGCCAAAAGCTAATCATCAATGTTGAAATATCATAAATTTCAAGCACCAATCTCAAAATGAGATGTTGTGTCCAAAAATGGATCAATTGTTATGCTTTATGCAGAAGCCAAATGAAAAGCTTCTAAGTTGTGTATTCAATGTGTGGGAGGTCATATATACTCATTTCTATAATGGAGATAGTCCACTTGATTTCGTATCAATTGTGTATGACTCGATTGAATTGATCATTGAAGCTTCGCTCTGGTCTAAGGACTATTTCACACTTGATCCTCACACACAACACACAAGACTTTTGTTCAATGAATGTCTATTTCATTTGTGTGATTGTACATGTTCAAATGTAATGTGTGTGTGCTCAACCATATGTGGTTCAAACTAAAAAGATTTTTGTTCTTTTTGTTTGCTTTTGGAAGTGATTTGTTTCACCCATGTTTTTCAAAGTTTTCAAATTGTTTTTGTGTGAAAAACATGTTTTCTGGGTATTTTCGTGACTTATTTCATGTTTAAGTTCAGTCACGAGTGAAAGGGTCCAATTCTCAAGTTTTTCAGTTTTGGACAGAGAGTTTCGCGGCTGTTTCGCGAGTAAAGCTTACCTGCGAGACACCTGCGAGATACCAGCGAAATTCTCGCGGGATTCTAAGTAGCGAGATACCAGCGAAAATTTCCAGATCAGCTTTTTAAAGGGCTTTTCGTGGGTCTTTTGTTTTAAACTTCTCCCATCTTCTCCCAAACACTTATTTTCATGTTTCTACATCAAAACCCAACTAATTTTAAGTGTTTTACATTCCATAAACATCTCTAAGGTAATCTTTAACTCTTTTCATTAATTTTGATCCTTAGATTACGTTTTTGGGGTTTTTATGTTCATAGTTGGGATTTTCTCAAATGGGAGTTGGAAAACTTATTTTCTGTCAATCTTTTTGATTGGGCTTTGTATAAAATGATGCTTTACTTTGGTTGTTGGCCCCTTGTGGCAAATATAACATGTATTTTGGCAAGTTTTTCATATGTTCTTGCACTGTTCATCATACATGTGTAGTGTGTGCACTCTAAGTGTTTGATAAAATGCCCAAATGGCATTTTCTCGTTGTTTTGGACTCCGATAAGTACCAAACTTTGGGAATCACCATAATTATTCATGTTTATCATGTTTTGATCATTGGTGGTGTGTTTTGTACACTTTGCCTCTTGAGTGCCTTGCTCATGCATTGGTCATGCATCTCACATGCACACTAGATGCACACTAGTTGCACCTTTGCTACACACACTTGAACACGTGACATGTTTTGCATTCACTCATGCTAGTTAAGTCTTTTTAGACCTTTTAACACATTTAACATGTTCTTGTGTCTATGTCATGCCTAGGTCCATATCATGTTTCATCATCTTTAGCATGTCATGTTCTTCATGCTTTATAGCAATTTAAAAAAAAAAAATGTTTTTGTCTTATGTTTGAGCTTCATTTTCTCATTCATCTTGCATCCCTCATGCATCATCTTAATATTTTCTTCTTTCCCTCCTTCCTCATGATTCATTTGTCTATTCATGACAAAAAGGAGGAGAATATTCCAGAGAGTATACCGGTGTGTTTCGTCATTTCTATATGACTCATGTGCACACTCTTAGGGGGAGAAATTCTACCTTGTGCACATTCGTAGGGGGAGATGCATATACCAAGGGGGAGAAGACATTTTTTGAGAAAACCTTGATCTACTTTATGCTTGTTTTCTCGTTATTTTATGGTGCTTTGATATGCTTTATTGCTCTCATTGCATCGTGCTTATGTGTTGGACATGCTTTTACCCTTATGCTATTGTGCTTTATTGGTTGCATGTTCGGATGATCATTTGCTTTGCTATATGATCATTGTAGTCATTTCCATATGACTGTTATGTGTTTGATCAAGTTACACATATGTTTCACAACATGTTTACTTGTTACATTATACTTGTCTTTTTATCACCTGATTGACCTTGAGGGTCTAATGTGTTTTGTGCAAGTGTTTCAGGTTACAGGTATATATGTTCCAAGTTCATCACCGCTCCTATGATTCATGATAGGGGGAGTGATATGATAGGGAAGTACTTTATTTTTTATTTGTACCCATGTTGCTTTTGTAAGCTTTTAGGGTTTGTTTCCATGCATGTTTGTAGGCTTTTATGGTTTGTGTCATGCATATGCAGTACTTTGTTTATGTAGCCTTTATGCATGTGTAATTGAAGTTTAATGTCATACATTCTACTTCAGTACAACACACTTGTGCCCTTGTAGGATTGTTCCTAGATGCATATACGTTCTATGCATTGGTTGAGTGATGAACACTCTCGTGCCCTAGTAGGATTGTTCCTAGATGCAAATACTTCATGTATTTTGCATTGGTTGAGTGTTGGACTTGCAAATGATACTCTTCAAATGAGCTTATCATCTTGCACATCCGGATGTTCATTCCTTGTGTGAATGAGCATAGTAATTGCTTGTGTATAGTGATTACTTGTTTGATCTTGCCATGATCTAGTGTTTCTATTTCTTTTTGCTTGATCTCATTATATTTACTCCATATGCATTTCAAGTTTTCTGCATACAATGATATTATTGTGTTGTTGTGTTTCAGGAGTTACTTGTTCATATGTCCAAGAGCTTATCAGAATCTAGAATTAGGTGTGAGTGAGTTTTGCCTTTGTTCCCAAACTCACGTTTAAGTCTAGAGTCTGTTATAGGGTGTTTTGTCACGGAATAGCCAAAGGGGAGATTGTAAAGTTGTGATTTACAATTATGTTTTATATTGGCTTTATTCCATGACAAAATGTGTTGTAATTACTTTATTTCATTTCCTTGTATTTTGTGGGATTTAATTGTATTGGGTTTAGTATCAAGTTGGTGAAGACTCAAGCTTTATTGAAGATCAGTGGATCTCGCGGGTGTGTCGCTGGAAGCTAAGTCGCGAAAGAGCCATGTGAGAAGCACATGACTGGAAGCTGAAGAGTCATGCCAGGTTATCGTTTTCGCGAGTGTCTCGCGGGTAAGGCCTTCCCGCGAGATAGTCGCGAAACATTCTGCCTGGAGGATTTTAATGAGTGCCTTTCTTACCCTTCACCCATACTATATATACCCTCATTACCCACAAATGTGAGTAAGGCTATTCAGAGAGAAAAATCCTAGATAGGTTTTCTACAACACACACACCCATCTTTTGAGAGAGAGCTACTCCTCCTTAGTGAGAAATCATTGTAGCCTCTTCTCCATCCCTCTCCCATTATCATACCTTGAGAGGAGATTTGTACCCAAACACAACCCACACCTATTCAGAGTGTAGAAAGTGTTTTGGAGTTGCTAGGAAGTATTGGAAGAAGCCAAGGATGGCAGATGCAACATGGAGCTTGTTGCGGGATCCGGAGAACTAGGACAAGACACGGTTCCGAGAAGCCTTGTTGGAGTAGGAGCTTGGAGGGCTTAGGTACATCGGGTAGATTAGGCTTGGAGGGTCTCTTGCTAACTCATGTATCCCAACTGATTGTCTAGTGGATCGATTTCCGCTTGGAGGGCGGCGGAGAGGTTTTTCGCCGAGTTCTTCGGTTTCCTCTTCGAGAACACGTCTCGGTGTTTTCTGTGTTTGCATCCTTCTTCCCTACTCTTGTTTAATTCCAGTATACTTTTGTGTTGCTTTAATTATGGATTAGAGTAGTTGTCTTGCTTATACGCTTGTGTTTACACTATTCCGCACTTAGTATTAAGTTAGTGTAAAATCAACCAAGCCGTAATTTTAATTGGGGGTCTAAATTGCTCTTGTGTTTTCAACACATTTTCGAGCTTTCAGCAACCAATCACAATAATCTTTTTCTTTAGTTAATCTAATACCCCAAATTTTATACCACAATTTTTATTACTATTTTAATATTACAGATTGTAATTTTGTTTTTTTATATATAAAAATGACAGATTGTAATTAATTGCTTATTATACATTTTAAAGAAAAATCTAACAGGCATCTCTCACTACTAATAGTCAAGTAGTTAACTACATCAAGGTTGTGACTTGTAACAAAAGTTGTGACAGAAAAATTATATCCTTATATTTATTAACTTATTTTTGGCTGAAGACCAATTACAACAATCTAAAAGCAGTAAATTTCCCAACTGCGAAATTTTGCAGTTGGGCTTATTAATAAAATAAGTCCAACTGCAGAATTTCTTGGAATAAAACGAAAGATTATAACAAATCACTCCTTAAAATATGCTACCACTGTACCACATGGTGAAGTCTTTAGTTTAAATGGTTTGACCTGACGCCATTGGCTATTTAACTCGTGCTCTTTGCAAATATAAAATCGGATAATTGCACTTACATGCTCATGATCTGAACTGTTTCTTACTCACGAAGTTTTCACGTTAACTTTAAAATATTTTTCTAGCTTTTGTCAACGAAAAGGAGAATAAAACAATAATAACAGATATCTTTCACCACTCATAGGTCTCTGCAGTCTTTGCTCAACCAAAAAAAGGGGGTCTCTAAATAAAAAAAGTGGAGCACCCTAAAAATGCATCAGATAGAGATTGAGGGAAGACACAAATGTTAGGACATATGTGATTCACTTGTTAGGAACATATGTCACTATTTTATGTAATTGGCTAATCACTTGACAAAATGCACTTTACTTGTATTTGGGTAGATCTAGAATGTGTTTAATACTTCAAGAAACCTTGTTTCAAGTTCAAGTGTTAAAGCCATGCAAATCTGTCCAAGAATCAAGTGAGAAAGTGCTGAATTTTAAAGCTCGATAGCTGCTCGACAGCTAGGCTCTCTATCGAGCTCTTCAGTTGCTTTTTATCGCAATCTCGACATCTCTCGATAGCTAGGTCAATCGATCGAGCAATTTTCTGTCCCCTCGATAGCTCCTCGATAGCTCTTGATAGCTCGCAACAAATAGGCTAGACACCTCCTCGATCGATCGAGAACTATTGAGCTTTAGGAAATTCAGATTTCCAGATCTGATTTTCGGCCCATGCTGACATGTATGTGTAGGGTTTATTTTCTCACAACCCTAGACCTATATAAGTCTTATTTTAGAGGCCGTCACATAAGAGAATACAAGGAGAACATATGCAAAAGATGACCGATGCCTTATTCTCTCTAAAAGAAGCTACTGTATTTTTGCACCTTATGGTTTTGTAACAAAGTGCTTCTTAATCTTTATTGTTGATGAAGTGAAGAACTTTGCAGCCAACATTCTTCTTCCTCAAGTTGGTGAGTGAGTCACGTACTGGGATTCGTGCAAAGGAGTTAGTCACGTACTGGGATCCGTGCAACAAAAAGGGTGGCGTTCATATATTGAAGAGTTCAAAAGTTCTGAAGCGATAAAAGGTTTTTGCTGTAAGTTCATCTATGGGGATTGTAGAGTCTAAGAACAAAAGTTTTGTACTAGATCTTAAACTTCTCTTTACTATAGTGGATTGCTTTTTGGGAAAGTTTCCCCCCAGGTTTTTTACTATGAAACTAGTTTGTTTCATTGGTTTTCCTAGGTCATCATATCTTGTCTTATTTATTTTTTTCCGCTGCATGATTTTGACATAATATTGATGTTTGTTTGTTTTTAACGAGTTTTATTCATAATAAATCTAATTAACAATTTGGGTTTAAAACTTGTTAATTCTATCAACTGGAGTCTAAGTTTCCCAACAAGTGGTATCAGAGCGGGTTCCTCTGATTGGATTAATTTCCTGAGTGTGATCCTTGACCCCTGTTTCATGGATCGTGGACAATCTCTTTTGATTCCTCCTTTATTTGATGGAACTAATTATGCGTACTGGAAAGTTCATATGAAAGTTTTTTTGCAGGCTCTAGGTGAACAGGTATGGCAAGCTGTTGAAGTTGGTTGGATTAAGCCAAAGGAAGTGCCGGTGGATTGGGATGAAGCAACAATCAATGCGGCAAATTTCAACAGTAGGGCCTTGAATGCTTTGTTTTGTGGGGTGACCAATGAGGAATTCAAGAGAATATCATCCACAGAAGTTGCCAAGGAAGCATGAACCATTCTTGAGACCACCTATGAAGGTACCAAGGTAGTAAAGACTATGAAGCTTCAAAGACTCACTAGTAGTTTTGAAGAAATAAGGATGGAGGAGGATGAGACCTTTGATGAATTCTATGCTAAACTCAAGGATATTGTGAATTCTGCTTTCAACCTTGGAGAATTTATAGTAGAATCCAAAATTGTTAGGAAAATCCTTAGGTCTTTACTTGAAATATTCCATGCCAAGATCACTGCCATTGAAGAAGCAAAGAACATTAATCAAATTCCTTTGACTGAACTTGTAAGAAACCTTCAAACCTATGAGATGGGATTAGGCTCAATGGGAAAAGGTGGAAAGAGTAAAAACTTGGCTCTTAAAGGTATAGAGGAAGAAATTGAGGACTCTGAAGAAGAAGATGAAAGTGAAGATGAGGATGAGGATCTAACCTTCATAACTGATGAGATTATCAAGCTTCTTCAGTTTAGGAAAAATGATAAAGGCAAACCTCCTAGGAAACCTAAATCCTCTAGGAAGGGTAAGAATAAGAAACCCTCCCATCCAATGCCATGAGTGCAAAGGTTTTGGTCATATGAGGATGGAGTGCCCAAACTATCTCATGAAGGAAAAGACCAAGAAGTCAAAAAATAAAGGGTTGGTTGCTACTTGGAGTGATACTAAGAATGACTCTTCTGATGAGTATGCAGATGAATGTAGTCACGTTATGGCCTTTGCTGCCACAACCGATAAAGTGATTGTAGAGAGTGCTAGTGACAGTGAGGATTCTTCTAATGATGAAGTACCCAAGAAGTTGACCCTTCAGGAAGCCTATAATAAGTTATGCACTGAATTCATAAAATTTAAAAAGACTTCTCATCTTTGTAGAAAAGAGCTTAATGAGGTAAAAACTGAAAAAGTTGATATGTTAGTCAAGCTAAATGAGACTACAAGGTTAGTTGAGACTCTTGTTGTGGAGAACACCTCATTAGAAGAGAATGTCAAGAATCTTGAGATTGAGCTTAGTCAAGCTAGAACTCAAATAGAAAGGATGTCTAGTGCAAAGCTTGATGAAGTATTAAGTGCTCAAAAGCCTAGTTTTGATAAGACTGGCTTAGGATATGTTATTTCCTCCAGCCCCTCCTCGTCCACGGCTTCTGGATAAAGGAATGTCTTTGTGCCACAATCTAAGAAAGGTGATAAAGGTATGAAATTCAAAACTAATTTGTCTAATTCTAAATCCTCTATTAGACCTCATGTTTGTCACCATTGTGGTGTTGCTGGATACATTCATCCTAATTGCTTTAAGTTGTATCCTCAAAAGCAATTGTCCCAACGGTCACAGGTTTCCTCTCAAGGACTTACACCTTTGTTTGGAGAGTTATTAAAAGTTTTGAGATTTTTAACTCAATTTCAGAAGAATTCTAATTCTTCTATGTCCTTTAGTAGACATATTAGGATACGTGCCTTTTCATCTTCACGGCCAAAGACTTGTGCTATGTGGGTGAGAAAGGAGCCTAAGACTTAATTGTCTTTTCTGTTTGTCATCTGCTTTAATTCTTTCTATCTAAAGTAGGACTCTTTTTACTTGATTTCTTATCTGTTTTTGGAATCATGCTTTCATGCATCTGCACCTTTCTATCATGCCTTCATGCATATGCATCTTTCTTTCATACTTTCATGTTGTTTGTTTGTTTTTGTTTGGTTGTTTAGTTTTTTTTTTTGTTTTTTTTTTCAAAATAAAAATAAAAAGGAAAAATCAGAAAAATACAAAAACAGTGTGTGTTTTTGTACATTGGTACTTATGTACCTTGGATGGCCATTGAAACAAAGTTTTGTGGCTCGTATTTGTGGTGAGTAAGATTAAGTAATCTCTTGTACTTAATACTCATATCACTCTTTTTGATGGGAAGGACTAGAAAATTCTAAGAGAAATATATAAATAACCATCTCACCACTATTGCCCGCCAATCATGAAATGACATCTATATGCTTCAGCATAGCAAAAGTGCAATGTCAATGACATTTGTATGCTTCAACATAGCAAAATTGGAATGTCAAATGCTTAACATAATCGGGTATTTCTTTTCTATCTCTTATATACCCATGCATGATTTGCTCAAAAGAAAAATATGCAAAGAAAAATAAAAGCAAAAATATCAAAATGCTTTATATATGATTGCAAGCATGTATTCTAGGAGATGTGGGAGTTATAGGATGTACCTCGAAGGTGATAGTCCCCATCAAACAGTTATGATTGCGTGTGAGTTAAAGCGATTTTCTCATATCTCAAATCGTCATAACATGTATACACTTATGCAATCTTGCGATGTTTTTCACACACAACACGCAATATTATTTGCTACTCTTAATACATGTGCAGGTACAATGTGATTTGGCCATCACAAGGTTTACATGTGTTCATGTATGCTCACTAAACTGTCTTAACTTGTTTTTGAAATATAAAAATTGGTTAGACTTGTTTAATGTGTGTGTGTGTGTGTTTTGGAATCTATGTGTTTAACATTTTTCTTGTTGAGAGATTTGTTTTTCACATGTTTTGCATTCTTCTATTATCTTGTCATCCATAGCATCTTGTTTCATTACATTCATGCATTTATATGGATTCTTTGTACCCCTTTGATCATCCTTGATCATCTTTATGTTTCTCGGGTGAAGCTTTCTAGCTTCTTGTACCCTTTGTCAATCATGACAAAAAGGGGGGAAAATTGTGGAGACTTTGTGGTTTCTTTTCTTTAAGATTCTACATGTTAGGAGGAGAAATACATTCCTTTGTAAGGGAGAGATGTGTTTCATCTTGTTAGGAGGAGTGCTTACTTACTTCTTCTTGTATACCGGTCTTGTGACCATGTTTACATACATTGTGCTTATCTTTGATATATATATATATATGATGTATGCATTCTTCACCTACCTCTACATGTGTTGTTTCCTTTCTATCTCCATGCACATGCTTCTTATTACGTGTATGCAATATATTATTTCTGTTTCACACTAAGATGCCTTGATGAGTTTTGTTTGAAGTGTTTCAGAAATACAGGTTGTCAAGGTCTTCTTGCCATAAACTTTCTTCTTGCAAAATTTTTCAAGAGTTTGTGTTAGGATAGATTTTATTGTATTCAACAAGTGAATATGAGTTTAGTAATTTATGACTTCTCTCATATGTTCATTTGTTTGTTGTGGTTTTGTCACTAATTGCCAAAGCAGGAGATTGTTAGGACATATGTGATTCACTTGTTAGGAACATATGTCACTATTTTATGTAAATGACTAATCCTTTGACAAAACGCATTTTACTTGTATTTGGGTAGATCTAGGATGTGTTTAATAATTCAAGAAACCTTGTTTCAAGTTCAAGTGTTAAAGCCATGCAAGTCTGTCCAAGAATCAAGTAAGAAAGTGCTGAATTTTAAAGCTCGATAATTGCTCGACACCTCTCGACAGCTAGGCTATCTATCGAGCTCTTCAGTTGCTTTTTATCACAATCTCGACACCTCTCGATAGCTAGGTCGATCAATCGAGCAATTTTCTATCCCCTTGATAGCTCTTCGATAGCTAGTAACAGATAGGCTCGACACCTCCTCGATTGATCGAGAATTACTGAGTTTTACGAAATTCAGATTTCCAGATCTGATTTTCGGCCCATGCTGACATGTATGTGTAAAGTTTCTTTTCTCACAACCCTAGACCTATATAAGTCTTATTTTAGAGGCTGTCACATAAGAGAATATAAGGAAAACATATGCAAAAGGTGACCGACGCCTTATTTTCTCTGAAAGAAGCTACTGCGTTTTTACGCCTTAGGGTTTTGTAACCAAGTGCTTCTTGATCTTCATTGTTGATGAAGTGAAGAACTTTGCAACCAACATTCTTCTTCCTCAAGTTGGTGAGTGAGTCACGTACTAGGATTCATGCAAAGAGGTTAATCACGTACTGGGATCCATGCATCAAAAAAAGGTAGCGTTCATATATTGAAGAGTTCAGAGGTTCTGAAGCGGTAGAAGGTTTTTGCTGTAAGTTCATTTACGGGGATTGTAGAGTCTAGGGACAAAGGTTTTGTACTAGATCTGAAAATTCTCTTTACTATAGTGGATTGCTTTTCGGGAAGGTTTCCCCCTAGGATTTTTACTGTGAAATTAGTTTGTTTCATTGGTTTTCCTGAGTTACCATATTTTGTCTTATTTATTTTTTTCCGCTGCATGATTTTGACATGATATTGATGTTTATTTTTTTTTTTAATGAGTTTTATTTATAATAAATCTAATTAACAACTTAGATTTAAAACTTATTAATTCTATCAACCGAAATCTAAATTTCCCAACAACAAAGTAAAAGGTCATTAACTTTAGTCGACAACATATGAAAATAAATAAAAAAAGTGTCTTAGAAAAGTCGTTTTTCCCGTCAACATGCCAATATTAATTAATGTTGTAACCACATGCGACCCCTTTAATTTAGATAGTCCCAAAACACCGCTACGAGACTCTGTAAATATTTTCCCATACAATATTGAGTGGAGCACCCTAAAAACGCATCCACTCGCTCTAGTCTATAGGGAACCAATGAGCAACCCAAAAATAAATAAATAAAAATTAAACTGAACTATAAATATCCTCTTGAAGCCATCAATCAAGGTACACACACTATGGGCTCTGTTAATCGGCAATTTTTCATTGAAGTTTACTCTTCTACTTAAACTTCATAGTGCCTCTGAATCAACCCTACTTGTTGGTTCGAAACCTAGAAAGTAGGTTCTTCCATTGTTGCAAGTTTTCATTCAACCTAGGAGGTTGGCCGAGTTGGTTGGGCTCTCGGTCTCAAGGTGCTTGTACTGGGCTTGACTGGGTGTGCTCCCTAGTTCAAGTCCTGCTACCTGCACTTTGAAAAGAATTTCCTGGGCCAGTGCTTTACCCCTTCGTGGGCCCACCCGGCATGAACAGTGATTAGTCTCTGGTTGAAAACTTTGAGGAAACACTGTGGGAAACCAAAAAAAAAAAAAAAAAGTTTTCATTCAATGAATTCTGACTCTCTACCTTTTGCTCGGTTATTGGGATCCATGGTTAGGTTCCTTTCTTATAAATTCACTCGTATAGTCAAGGACTAAAGCTTGTGCCAGAGACATGTCATTCTAGTCTATGTAATAAAGGTAAGACTTGCTACCTCACCATGCCATGTAAGGACAAAAGAAGGTAAATGCATAAGGCCACTCACCTAAAAGCATGGTTTTAAAAACCGGTACGGTTAAAGAACCGGAATGGAGAGTGATTTTTGGTTTTATGGTCGGACCGGGGTCGGACCGATGGTTCAACCGATGATGTCATAAATAAATAATTAATAATTATAAAATATAAATAATTTTATAACTAATATTTTAACTAAAAAATTTAATTAAATAAGTAAAACATTAAACCTTAACTTTAATTTATAAGAAATGATATGTTCACAATATTTTTACAACAAATCCTAGTGATACTGGTTGTTATTGTTAGAGAAAAAAAGTAATAATAGTGTTAAATTCAAATTTGAACTAATAACAACTAACCATCTATGATTTATTATAAAAATATTATAAAAATATTGTGAATATAATATCTCTCTTAATTTATATATTAGACAATAAAACTCAAGCCCCCTACAAAAATTATTCTAAATATTCTTTCATTTTTTAAATAACAAAAAGTCACCTGTGAGTGACAATATCATGCCCACTTGATATTTCTTTTCCACCACATATCCTACTCCTACCTTTACACGTTGATGCTCCACCTACCACATATTTTGAAATCTTACATTCACACCTTGGTTAATTAAAAGCTCTGAACTAGTTCCTTCTTTTACTTTTCTCTAATATTTCATCTCTTTGCCTTCAATACTGTCTCTCTCTCGTCGATATATGCGCATCAGTTCATGTGCAAGTCTACAAGAGCAGCAAGAAAAGCTCTTAAACTGAAGCGGACAAATTGTACCTGTATCTCTTTGGTTTGGGCTTCCTCAGTTCCTCGGTTCTTCCTCAACTGTGTCAACTCATAAATAGTAAATCTGATGTTTTTGGTATCAATGTGGGCGTTTTAGGCTTCACAGCTTTAGACTTAACAGCATCTTCAAAGTCAAAATCTCTCCTCTTCTTAAATCTAAAACAAAATCTCTTATCTTTTTTATTTTTTTTCATCAAAAACAGTGTTAATAAACAAAGCAGCTTAAAACCGGTTTAACCGTACCGGTTTCCGGTTTTCCGGTTAAACCGGCGGTTTTTCCGATTTTTCCTTAACTTCCGGTTTTTAATTATAACCGGACCGGATTAAGGTCCGATTCCCGGTTGAACCAGCCGGTCCGGTCCGATTTTTAAAACTATGCCTAAAAGAGGTGTACAATGTTCCAGACAGAACTCAACCAACCAAAAGGCTCATACATTAAAAATATTTTTCTAATTAGGATCTCTTAGACATCCATGTGAGAGACCCATGACCCGAGGCTACCAAGAGTCTTCTGAAAGCTCGAAAATGTGTTGAAAACATAAGAGCAATTTAGACCCCAATTAAAATTACGGCTTGGTTGATTTTACACTAACTTAATACTAAGTGCGGAATAGTGTAAACACAAGCGTATAAGCAAAACAACTACTCTAATCCATAATTAAAGCAACACAGCAGTATACTGGAATTAAACAAGAGTAGGGAAGAAGGATGCAAATACAGAAAATACCGAGACGTGTTCTCGAAGAGGAAACCGAAGAACTCGGCGAAAAACCTATCCGCCGCCCTCCAAGCGGAAATCGATCCACTAGACAATCAGTTGGGATACATGAGTTAGCAAGAGACCCTCCAAGCCTAATCTACCCGATGTACCTAAGCCCTCCAAGCTCCTACTCCAACAAGGCTTCTCGGAACCGTGTATTGTTCTAGTTCTCCGGATCCCGCAACAAGCTCCATGTTGCATCTGCCATCCTTGGCTTCTTCCAATGCTTCCCAGCAACTCCAAAACACTCTCTACACTCTGAATAGGTGTGGGTTGTGTTTGGGTACAAATCTCCTTTCAAGGTATGATAATGGGAGAGGGATGGAGAAGATGCTACAATGATTTCTCACTAAGGAGGAGTAGCTCTCTCTCAAAAGATGGGTGTGTGTGTTGTAGAAAACCTATCTAGGATTTTTCTCTCTAAATAGCCTTACTCACATTTGTGGGTAATGAGGGTATATATAGTATGGGTGAAGGGTAAGAAAGGCACTCATTAAAATCCTTCAGGCAGAATGTTTCGCGACTATCTCGCAGGAAGGCCTTACCCGCGAGACACTCGCGAAAACGACAACCTGGCATGACTCTTCAGCTTCCAGTCATATGCTTCTCACATGGCTCTTTCGCGGCTTAGCTTCCAGCGACACACCCGCGAGATCCACTGATCTTCAATAAAGCTTGAGTCTTCACCAACTTGATACTAAACCCAATACAATTAAATCCCACAAAATACAAGGAAATGAAATAAAGTAATTACAACACATTTTGTCATGGAATAAAGCTAATATAAAACATAGTTGTAAATCACAACTTTACAGTTGCACATTATCTTAATGCCCATTTTAGGTAGGTTTGAAAGGAATAAAGTTTCTCTGCAAACTAGTTTGGAAAGAAACTTTTCAAACTTCTCATATATCTTTTTTTTTTTTTCGTGTAAATTTTGAAACTCTAACCGTTGAATTTCACGTTCCTTATGTTCTTAACATACATATCACATTTCATTCAAATTGGATATTATTTACTATTCGATCAATAAATTTATTTTTTATACCCAATTTTAGATCATCAAAATTTGAAATTTTAACATTTGTTTGATGAGATAGCAATTGATCTTTGATCTTCTTGAAATTTTACATACATGAAGAATATAATAAGAACATGCAATCTAACGGTTAGATTATCAAAATTCACACTCAATATAGAGATATAAGAGGAGTTTGTAGAGTTTCTCTCCAAACTAGTTTAGAGAGAAACTTTGTTCGTTTGAAAGGTTCTTAAAAGTATAGAAAGAGTAGACTACTTTAAGTTAGGGAAATGAAGATCTATAGCTGACATGCTATATATATATATATATATATATATATATTAAAGTTTTGTGTCATAACTTTTGCCTCAATTTTGATGTGGTTGATTACTTGTTTGTGAGTGGTGAAAGAAACTTAGTAGATCATTATGAAATTAATAAGCAACCAATTATAGTCTATCATGTTAGAGTAGTAGTAAAAGTTGCAGTACAAAATTTGTGGTCTTAGATTTACTAGATAAAAAAGATTTTTGTGATAGGATGCACTTTATTTTAATGCCCATTTTAGGTTGGTTTGAAAGGTTCTGACTTAAAGATTAGGAAGAGTAGACAACTTCAGACCTATAGCTAACTCTCTCTCTCTCTCTCTCTCTCTCTCTCTCTCTCTCTCTCTCTCTATATATATATATATATATATATATATATTATTGTTAAGATAAAATAAAAATGTTCCGCAGTTAGATGAAAAAAGGCATCAAAAGACACTTTTGTTTGTGAGTGTACGTGCTTCATTGTAAGAGTATTCGCATTAACTTGTGCAAATATTCTTACGAATTTTAGCATAAGAACTTTTTTATTTTTTTATTTTACCTACTCATTTTTCAAAAAACCCATATCAAATATATCTATTTTACACTACATTTCATTAAATGATAAAGTTTGACTACAAACTTGATTTTAGCCTAAGATTACAACTCCACTTAATATCTTTTTTATTGGATGCGAAATTTTATAAATCCAGCATTTGATTATATTTTCTTCTTATATCCTCTATGTTCGCAAAATTTTCAGAAAGATCAAAGATCAATAGTTATGTCATCAATTAAATATTTAAATTTCAATTTTGTGTAGTTTAAAATTATGATAAAAAAATACGTTAATGGATTGAATAGTAAATAACATTCAATTGACATAAAATTTGACATGTGTGTTAAGAATATAAAGACTATGCAATCCAACTGATATATTTTTCAAATTATTTTTGTTATTGTTCTTTTCAACTCTTGTTAATTAACAAAAAATATCAAAATATTTAAAAGATCATAGGTAAACATCAGAAAATAAGAAATAGCTCAGATTGAGCATATAAAGCCCACTAATTGGCTTTTTATATTTGGACAAAGTTTAGAGACAGTTTTTGTGATAACGTTGATGTAATTGATTGTGAGTAGTGAAAAAAAAAAAAAAAAAAAAAATCTATGTGAAAGTTATTGTCTATCACTTATAGTTGATTATTTAAATAAGTTGTGGTAAAAGTTGTTCTTGTTTGCACGTGATAATTAAACATGTGCTCTACTAATACACGTGTCATGTTGGTTTGTTAGTTTTTTTTTTTTTTTGAGAAGGATGTTGGTTTGTTAGTTTTTTTTTTTTGAGAAGGATGTTGGTTTGTTAGTTTTTTTTTTTTTTTTTTTGCCGTTTGTAACATATTAGAGAAAGTTAGGTAAGGAAAGTTAGTTAGAGATAGAAACCAATTAGTTCGATCACTATGTTTACTGAAATATAAACAGAGGTGATATAAATTTTGATAAATTATAGTCCATGTGAAACTTGATATATATTAGAATAATTGTTATGTTTGTGAAGAGCATAGATTAAGCAAGCAATGAGATTAGGATAAACTATTTAAACATAATGTATAAAGATTCCAACATGCATGTGAGATTAGGACAAATCATTTCATTTGTGGTTTGTATTATTTGCCGGGCATGGCAGCAAGCATTAACAATATGCCGCATTAGTGGACGTGAAATATTTTATCTTTTTTTTTTGGTCGACCGACTTTTTCTTTAAAAAAAACAATAATAATCACATTTTTATTTATTTATAAAAGAAAAAAAAAATGTGTAGCCCGATTAGGAAGACTACGATCGGTAAGTTAAGACCGATAGATGAGCGAATATATCAATTGATATATGAGAGGTCACAAATCTCAATACCATTGAAGTAATTAAACAAAAAATTATTTTTTAAGAAAAAATTAGAAATAAAAGCTACGTTATGTTATGCAGTTCGGCCATAAAAGGCCTGGGAAGACCATCTTTCTGTTTGTGTGTGTAGTTTCATTAGAGAGAGAGAGATGGGTTCCATTCCAGAAGCTATTAGACCTCACGTTGTTTGCATCCCATACCCACTTCAAGGACACATAAACCCAATGCTTAAGTTAGCCAAACTCCTTCACCATAAAGGCTTTTATGTAACTTTTGTAAACACAGGGTACAACCACAAACGCTTACTCAGATCCAGAGGCCCCAACTCCCTTGACGGCTTGCCGGACTTTCACTTCGAAACCATTCCCGACGGCCTACCACCATCGGACGCAGATGTTAGCCAAGACATCCCATCTCTTTCCGTTTCCATCTCAAAGAATGGCCTACTCCCACTTTGCAACCTCATTTCCAAGCTCAACGACACTTCGTCTTGGGACAGGCCACCTGTGACCTCAATTATCTCCGATGGTTGCATGTCCTTCACTCTTGACGCTGCTGAGAAATTTGGAATTCCAAATGTGCTTTTCTGGACACCTAGCTCGTGCGGCTTCTTGGGTTATATGCATTATCGCCATCTAGTTGAACGAGGTTTAACACCCCTTAAAGGTATCATCATCATCATCATCATATATATATATATATATATTGACCGTGTTATTTGCTATAAACCCTACAATACTCATCTCTTTCGTCTGCATCACTAATTTATTAACTTATCTAATTATACGTACGTACGTTAGCTTTCAATGGTTTAATATTGAAGGAATTAGTGATGGCTATAAGAAATTTTAATTAAACAAAATTTAATAAAAATAGAACTTAAATATATCAATTATAACATGATAGTAATACACACACATGTAACAAACTCTTTGTATTTATAAATTATTTAATTATATAAAGTTATATTATATCACTTTATGTGATATTTATAGTATACATGAACATATTCACATAAATAACATTATAACAAAATAATATTAATATTAATATTAACGCACACACTCAGTATTAGAGACACATTCCACACTTATAATACAAATTTATAATAAAGAAAGGAACACTCACAACGCATCACTCTTTACTTTCATAGTCGGAGATACCAAGATAGTCACACACAGAGAGAGAGAGAGAGAGAGAGAGAGAGAGAGAGAGAGAGAGAGAGAATGATCTGTGATCTATGTTGTTGTTTGGTTTTGGGCTTCGCTAGTCTATGATTCGGGTGTACAAAAATATTTTTAAGAGTAAAGTAAACTAGAAAAAAAATATTTTATATATATATATATATATATATCTATTTTTTTTCTTCAAAATGAACCCCTTGAAGAACATATAGCACCACCCCTGGAAGGAATTCAACAATAGATTGGATTCCATATACATATAGTACATAATAAGCTAGCTAGCCCTCAGACATTCTATATCGTACTTGAGTCAAATCCAATTTCAATAGGTAAGGGTTTCATATAGAAGCTAAAAGGGTTTTAATTCTCTGACCTCCACTTTTTCACATTTACTTTTATGTGTTAAAATGTGTACATTTCTGTATCAATTATGAATATATGTATGAAATAGTGAATGTGAACTAGTGTAAAAGAATTTGTTTCCTTTTCAAGCACCCACATGAAATACACCCTTACTACTACATGATTCTCACAAAAAATAAAAGAAAAGAAAATAAATACACCGTTTAACATCCCAATCTATAAGTATATGTTTTGCGACAAAAGATTAAGCAATAAACATTTTTTACTTGGGCAAGTGAGTCACGGCAGAAAACGTGATATTCGCTTTGAATGTTCAAATAGCGTTGAAAACATTATGAACGTTTAGACCTCCAAATACAAACTTATCAATTCAAGCTTAATGTCAAACAATATATGTGCGGAAAATGAACATAAGCTAATTACAGAAGTGATAAACAATCTAAACCAATTAAAATCACATCCACAGCAGAAATTAAATGACAAAGATTGAGAGAAGAGAGATGCAAATACAAGAACAACACAGTGATGTGTTATCGAAGAGGAAACCGAAGCCCTCGGCGTAAAACATCTCCGCTGCCTTCCAAGCGGTCAATAATCCACTAAAAAATGAAATTTGGATACATGAACAGCAGAAGACCCTCCAAGCCTAATCTACCCAGTGTACCTAAGCCCTCCAAGCTTCTTGTTCCAATGAGGTTGCGCCGAACCTTTGTCTTCTTTAGCTTACCAGATTCTGCTATAACCCATAGCATCAACCAATAGTCATTGGTCCCTTCCTAATTGTTTCCCAAGCACCAAATAGCATTCTCACAGATATGGGTATGGTGAGAAAATGATTTGGGTAAGAACCTCTCAAGGATGTAACAATGGAGAGGGTGAGAGTAGAGGAATTTGAAGAGTCTCTATGTGAAGATTGTGGATGAATCAATCTTACTTTTCTCTAGGGTTTCTCTCTCAAAATTCTCTCTGGAAACTCTCTACATTTCGTGGGTATAAGGGGTATTTATACTAGGGTGAGAATGGAATGCGAAGAGTCAGGTTTTTCAAAACAGAGTTGGCTGGCGGCTTGGCCTTGCGACTTGACTGAGTCGCGAGTTCAAGTCGCGAGATAACAGAACGGCCAGGCTGGACTTTTTGTCCTGTAGTGCTCCAGTTGGCATGACTGTTCATTTTCTCTGCACGCTTCACTCGTGTGCTGCAGTTGGCGGCTTGCCAGTCGTGAGTCACCCCCGAGTCCTAGCCGTGAGTCTCTGCATCCTTGCACAATCTTGAGCATTTCTTCACACTCTCTCACTCACTACCCTTACATGATTCCCACCTAAATACAGGGTTACTAATTGCTAAATTACAAGCAAATTTGACACGGAATAAAGCCAACAAGATGGTTGATAAAGCTAAATTACAAGCAAATTTGGCACGGAATAAAGCAAATATTTTTGATATTTTTGAAATTTTTGGCTCCCACAAGCTTTGTTTTTTTTTGGCATCATACATTTTATATTAGGTCGCTTTCCTTTTTTCCTAGTCAAATACTAGTATGTGCGACAGGCTTTTGCAGCTCAATATCTCTTTACATTTGGAGATTTACATTTGGTGAGCTCTTTAAACAAAAGCAACAAAATAAAAAGTGGGAAGATATATAGGCACAAGTTTATGCATGTCTCAAGATCAACAAAATCATTTACTAATCATTCATGACAAGGTTAAAGATCTATTTACAACAGTCACATAGATTTCAAGATTTCTTCCACAATGATATGAATGCATAGGGAACAAGCTAGGCTCGTAGATGCACAAAGCCATTAGTACAAAGGTACAAGGCAAAACATGTTTTGAGACAAAAACTCAACAAAGTCGATCAAACTTTTTGGATTTTTTCTTTTTATGTGTTTTTGGATTTTTGACATAAAAGTATGAAAAGATTGATCAAAAACAACAATGTAAAAATATTTTTTTTAAAAAAAACAGATAAAACAACCAAACAATTTTCAACTCAAACAAGCAAAAAGCACACAACCAAGCATATTCACAAAGCATAGGAAGTATTAATGCATTGACATGTTGTAATGCTTATGCATGAGTACCCCTCTTCACCCACACGTCACGTGTGTTTGGGGTGATATCCCTATAGGATTGGGTACGAGAGTTAGGACTTTCAAACCTTCTAGTGAAGCTCTCTAAACAAGTGGTGAATGCACCAATCATCTTCATCATGTCCATCACACCGGGATCACCATTTCGACCTTTTGATGGCTCAACAGTCCAAGTCCTCTTGTCATTTCTTGATCCTCTTAACCTTTGATCAGTTGCATTCTTCAATGCTCTAAGCTTATGGCAATTCGGTTTGGTATGTCCTTGCAATCCGCAATGGTGACAGAAATGATTTGTTCTAGGACCCCGTTGTGATCTTGGAAGTGATCTTCCTCTAGCTTCACGTCTGGCTTCTGATTGATTACTGGACTTATTTAACACCCGTTGATCAGCCACATTCTTCTTTTTTTCAACCTTAACTTTCTTAGGAATAGACTCTTCTACAACCAGCTCTTTGGCCTTCACAAATTTCACTTCTTTGGTGACATTGGCCGATGAGTTACTCCCTCCGGTATATCCCGACTCGGACTTGTCTGAAATATATTTTTGAGATGAAATAACATCATCTAGCTTCTTGGTGGAGACCCTCTCTATCTTGGCATTTGCTTGCACTACCTCTTGCTCAAGAAATCTCACTTTTGTGTAAGCTTTTGACAGCTCTCCATTCAGCCTTTCTATCTCACACTTGGCCTCCTTATGTCGCACTAGAAGACTTCAATAGTCCTTCTCTGCTTTCTTCATCTTCTTCACAGCTGCCTTGGCCACCCTTGTGCTCAAGGAGTGAGTTGTAGCTCTCTTGGAGACTGGCGGTGCTTTCATCTTCTTCAGTATCTAATTCTTCAACAACTCCCATAGATTCTTCATCACTATGCTCCCAAGCTCTTGTACAAGCAAATTCAAGTCCTCCGAAGACTCAATATGAGCAATAGTCATAAAAGCGGAGTAATTCCCTTTTCCGTCACAGCTTTCCTCAGAATTAGAATTGGATGAATTCGAGTCACTAAGAGTTGTGGCATACACCTTGCCCTTTGATTTCAAATAGTTGGGACATTCCTTTTTGAAGTGTCCATGCCCGTTGCACTCGAAGCAAGTGATTCCTTGTGAAGATTGGGATTCCTTTCCATCTTTCTTCTTGAATTCCCTTCTCTCCTTCCCGGAACTTTGGAATTTCCCTTTACCGCCAAATTTTCCATTGTTCTTGAATTTTAGGAACTTTCGGAAATTCTTCGCCAAATATGCCACATCTTTATCGACAACATCCTCATCCGATGAGTCGTGAGCTTCTACCCTTTCATTAATTATCTTAAGAGCAAGAGATTTGCTCTTCCTTTGTGTGGGCAATGACAGTTCATACGTCCGAAGTGAGCCAATCAGTTCTTGGACTTTGATATCATTAAGGTCCTTACTCTCTTCAATTGCTATCACCTTGGCATGGAAGCTTTCCGGCAATGACCGAAGGATCTTTCTCACTATCTTAGAATCCTCTGTTTTCTCCCCCAAATTGAACTTGCTGACGACCACTTCGTTCAGCTTGCAATAGAAAGAGTCAAAGGACTCATCCTCACTCATTTTGAGCTCCTCAAACCGAGTGGTCAGCATCTACAGCTTGGTGCCCTTTACTTTCTTCATTCCTTCATAAGTGGTCTCCAGTATTTCCCATGCCTCCTTGGCAACAGTGATGTGTGAAATCCTGTGAAACTCTTCTAGAGAAACACCACAGAAAATAGCATTCAAGGCTTTATAGTTAGCGTTAGCTGCCGCAAGAGTTGTCTTATCCAAAGTGGATTTAGCAGCCTCCGACCTAGTCCAACCTTCTTCTACAGCATCCCAAACATTATCATCAATAGAACACAAGAATGCCCTCATTCGGACTTTCCAAAAAGCATAGTTGTTACCATAAAAAAATGGTGGAACATTTAAGGATTGAGACCGGTCCATCTCAATACGGGGTCAAGGATCGCACTAAGGTGTTTAAACCACAAAGAGTGCACCCGCTTTGATACCAATTGAATGTTCAAATAGCGTTAAAAACACTATGAACGTTTAGACCCCCAAATACAAACTTATCAATTCAAGCTTAATGTCAAACAATATATGTGCAGAAAATGAACATAAGCTAATTACAGAATTGTTCAACAATCTAAACCAATTAAAATCACATCCACAACAGAAATTAAATGGCAAAGATTAAAGGAAGAAAGATGCAAACACAAGGACAACACAGCGATGTGTTATCGAAGAGGAAACCGAAGCCCTCGGCGTAAAACCTCTCCGCCGCCCTCCAAGCGGTCAATAATCTATTAAAGAATGAAGTTGGGATACATGAACAGCAGAAGACCTTCCAAGCCTGATCTACCTAGTGTACCTAAGCCCTCCAAGCTTCTTGCTCCAACGAGGTTGCGCTGAACCTTTGTCTTCTTTAGCTTACTGGATTCCGCTATAACCAATAGCATCAACCAATAGTCATTGGTCCCTTCCTAACTGCTTTCCAAGCACCAAATAGCATTCTCACAGATATGGGTATGGTGAGAAAAGGATTTGGGTAAGAACCTCTCAAGGATGTAACAATGGAGATGGTGAAAGTATAGGAATTTGAAGAGTCTCTATGTGAAGATTGTGAATTAATCAATCTTATTTTTCTCTAGGGTTTCTCTCTCAAAATTCTCTCTGGAAGCTCTCTACATTTTGTGGGAATAAGAGGTATTTATACTAGGGTGAGAATGGAATGCGAAGAGTCAGGTTTTTCAAAACAGAGCTGGTTGGCGGCTTGGCCACGCGACTTGACTGAGTTGTGAGTTCAAGTCGCGAGATAACAGAATGACCAGGCTAGACTTTTTGTCCTGTAGTGCTCCAGCTGGCGTGACTGTTCATCTTCTCTGCACGCTTCACTTGTGTGTTGCAGTTGGCGGCTTGCCAGTCGCGAGTCACCCGCGAGTTCTAGCCGCGATTCTCTGCATCCTTGCACAATCTTGAGCATTTCTTCACACTCTCTCACTCACTACCCTTACATGATTCCCACCTAAGTACAGGGTTACTAATTGCTAAATTACAAGCAAATTTGGCACGAAATAAAGCCAACAAGATGGTTGATTAAATTCAACCTTACACGCTTGACTTTATACACACACACACACACACACACACACACACACACACACACACACACACACACATATATATATATATATATATATATATATTTTGAGAGACTTTCAACCTATGGCGTCCGCTTCTAATAATAGCTTTTTATTTTCAGACCAAGACACCAATCAATTTTTGGTGTAGGCGGAGATTGAACCCCAAATCTCTTATGCAACCATCAGAGACTCTCTCTCTCTCTCTCTCTCTATATATATATATATATATATATATAGAGAGAGAGAGAGAGAGAGGTGGGGGTGGGGGCAGGGGAAGATTCAATTCATGAACATTTTTGGAAAACTGTTAACAGTGAAAGTAAAAAATGTATAATCAATCTAATCTATTTAATCTTACCCAGGCTTGAAAATCTTAGCAATAGTTAAAGGTGACCATGAGGCTCACATACATAAGGATTCATATCAATTTATTAACGTATTCAGCAAAAATATCAATATATTAACGTGGCTATGTAACTAGTGTTAGTATATGTACCTGTTTTGTATATGTACGTGCTTGGATAAATATGTACTTATGTAAGAATGCTTAATGAATATGTTCTTTATGTTTTGTTGTGTACATATTTTAGTCATGACCAATTATTATGCCTTGAAATAAGGCATATGGATAATTCTTAATTCAAGCATAATCAATATCCCTTATAGATAAACCATTGTGTGTGTAAATATATAATCTATCTTCATTAACATTTTCTTTATGTCAAGTACACCCTATAGCTATTGAATTATCATATCGAATTAGCATATATTGAAAATTTGTATGCTAGTTTTAATATTTTAACATTTGAGCACTTTATTTTAGTGTGATTTTCAGGTGTGAGCCATCTAACAAATGGATACTTGGAAACGAAAATAGATTGGATTCCTGGGATGAAAAATATTTGCCTTAAAGATCTTCCAAGTTTCATTAGAACTACAGATCAGGACGATGTTAGTCTTAACTACCTTATATGCCAAATAGAGAGAGCTTCAAGAGCTTCAGGTATCATTTTAAACACATTCGACACATTTGAACAAGATACGTTGGATGCTCTATCCTCCATGCTTCCTCGTATATATACTATTGGACCACTTGTGTTGCTTGCTAATCAGATTAAGGATGAAAATTTGAAATCAATAGATTCAATCTATGGAAAGAACAACCAGGTTGTGTGGAATGGCTAAATTCAAAAAAACCCAACTCTGTAGTGTATGTTAATTTTGGTAGCATAACTGTTATGACGCCTTAACAACTCATTGAGTTTGCTTGGGGTTAGCAAATAGTGAAAAGTCATTCTTGTGGATTATAAGACCAGATCTTGTGGTAGGTGATTCAGCTATTCTTCCTCCTGAATTTGTAACCAAAACGAAGGATAGAGCCATGTTAGCAACTTGGTGTGCTCAAGAACAAATCCTGAAGCACCCATCAATAGGAGGTTTTGTAACACATAGTGGGTGGAATTCTACACTTGAAAGTGTGTGTGGTGAAGTGCCAATGATCTCTTGGCCTTTCTTTGCCGAGCAACACACAAATTGTCGGTACAGTTGTACTGAGTGGGGCATTGGAATGGAGATTGATAATAATGTTCAAAGAGATGTAGTAGAAAAACTTATGAGAGAGTTAATGGATGGTGAAAAGGGTAAATAAATGAAGAAGAATGTAATAGAGTTGAAGACCAAGGCTGAGGAGGCTACAAAACCTGGCGGTTCTTCATGCAAAAATATGGAGAAATTGATTGCTGAAGTTCTCCAAGTTTGAAATGTTTAATCCAAAAAAAAAAAAAAAAACACATTCAAGTTTATAATGAATTTTTTCTCCTAGTGTCATCGGCAATATGCGACCATGTTATATATTTGTAGGAAACCTATTCCCACTTCTGTTGCAATAAACTCCAATGATGTGATTTGGCTAATTAGTATTCTATTTCGTAAGGGCACATATTGCTATTTATGCTTCATATTTGATTATTTGTTGAGATGAAATGACATACAAGCATTTGCATTATCTTATCCAGTTTTTATTTTATTTTTTAATTTCGGGTAAAACTTAGGTATATTTCCTTAAATGTTATACCTTAGGTCGCCCAATTAAATTTAACCATGCATTTATATTATGTTAGGGATATCAATAGAAAATTGAAATGTACTTAAAGGCATGAATGAATTGCTATATTTAAGACAATATTTGTACCCACTCAAATGAGTTTGCTAAAAAGTTGTAGGGAAATCATCTATATATCGGATGCAACTACACTTGAATTCTACAAGTAGTAATCATGGAGAATCTTATGAATTTTTATTGATAGGCCAAGAATGTATTGACACCTTATGGTAAATTAACCAATTAATTAGCCAAGTTAATTAATTAGGTCAATTAACATGCAATACGCATGGTAGCACAAACAAATCACCAACTAAGTTAAATGCAGCGGAAAAATAAATTTGACACGGTAATTTGTTTACGAATGGGGAAAACCTCCAAGGCAAAAACTCCGCCGGGTGAATATAAGGTCAGCACTCCCTAGAAACCACTATTATCAAAACAAGCGGTTACAAGTAAAGGAATCTCAGTACCTTATACTAACCTACAGTTGAACCCTTACCCCAATACACAATTGGACTTGTAATGTAGTGACAATCTCTCCTTTCAATGCACGGCTCCCAGTACGTGACTAACCAATCGATGCACGAATCCAAGTACGTGACTAACACACCAACTTGAGAAGGATGTTGGCTGCAAAATTCTTCAGTTCATCCACATGAAGGTGTGGTGCTTTATGGTGCTTTGAGTTATGTTTAGTATCTATGCTTTGTTGCTCTCATCGCATCGTGTTTATGTGTTGGACATGCATACATCCTTATGTTATTGTGCTTTATTGGTTGCATGTTCGGATGATCATTTGCTTTGCTATATGATCATTGTAGTCATTTCCATATGATTGTTTTGTGCTTGATCAAGTTGCTCATATGTTTCACAACAAGTTTACTTGATCGTATGTTTACTTGTTACATTATACTTGTCCTTTTATCACTTGATTTACCTTTAGGGTCTAATGCGTTTTGTGCAAGTGTTTCAGGTTACAGGTATTCTGTTCCAAGTTCATCACAGGTTTTAGATTTAGGTGTGAGTGAGTTTTACCATTATTCTCAAACTCACGTTTATGTCTAGAGTCTGTTATAGGGTGTTTTGTCACGGAATAGCGAAAGGAGGAGATTGTTAAGTTATGATTTTTCTCATAACATTAGTATTGGCTTATTCCATGACAAAAAGTGTTGTAATTGCATAAATTTGTTTCCTTGTATTTTTGTGGGACTTTATTGTATTGGGTTTAGTATTAAGTTGGTGAAGACTTAAGCCTAATTGAAGATCAAGTGGATTTCGCGAGAAGCTAACCTGCGAAGTAGCCATAAGAGAAGCACATGATTGGAAGCTAAAGAGTCATGCCAGGCTATTAGTTTCGTGAGTGTCTCGCAGGTAAGGCCTTCCCGCAAAGTACTCGCGAAACATTCTGCTTGGAGGATTTTTAAGTGTGAGTTTCTTACCTTCACCCATACTATATATACCCTCATTATCCACAGAAATTGTAAGGAGACCATTCAGAGAGAAAAACCCTAGATAGGTCTTCTACAACACACATCCATCTTTTAGAGAGAGAGCTACTCATCCTTAGTGAGAAATCATTCTAGCCTCTTCTCATTCCCTCTTCCATTGTCATACCTTGAGAGGAGATTTGTATCTAAACATAACCCACACATTTTCAGAGTGTAGAGAGTGTTTTGGAGCTCGGAAAACTTTGGAGATTTGCCAAAAGAAGCCGGTGAGTCTGGCGATGTATGCTGGCGAAGGTGTGGGCCTTATCAAGGAAATATTACCTGCAGGTGAAGTTGTCCAAAGACTGGTTGAAGGAGCTCAGCATCTGATCCATAAAAAATTTAGTGGCATATGACCCAAGGTAAACTAGATAGCCAAATGGCTTCTAATTGTGGTTGATTCTGCAACTCGATTACTGTAGAAAAGGTCTGAAATTTTGCCATATTCAGAGACTATAGAAGAGCAGATCATAGGCAATTTGCTGTTCGTACCATGTCTCTTGTTTGTGTGTGCATGCGCAAATGTTTGCATCTCTGTGTAGCATTCTCAATAAATTGTCTTGTAAGCATTTGTATCCTAATGTATGGAAATAAGTTAAAGCAATGGAGAAAATAGTTAAGGAAATGGATTTTTTTTTTCTCAGTTTGGTTTACGTTATATATCTGCCTCCTCCTTCTCCATATCTTCTATTGCCTACATGGGAGAAGCTCCATAGAGTGTGAAGCCATGGAATAGATCTGCTGTTGTCAATATTTAGAATTGAAAGAGAAAGAAGAGATCTAGTGTGTGAGATTTTTTGGCGAGTACAAGACAGTTTTTGAGAATTTTTTACTGTAATGATGTAGATGATGTTGGGATCCCTTTTTGAGGGTGGTCAAGTGTCATTCGTTGAAGAGATGGCCTTGTTAGTCCTGAACTTGTTTTTGGAGCCAAGCTCAGAACCTGAACATATTTTTGGAGCTATGCTCGGAACTCACACAGAGGAGGCTTAGTGTCTATCATTGCAATTTTAAGCCTACAACAATGAAGCCAAAAATTCCGGGTTAAATTGATTAGATCACAATTAAGCAAGATGGCAATGGGGTGGGGCATGGTTGGATCATGGGTTGCCCCATCCTTGTCCAGTCTCTTTTTCGAGGAGGGCAGATGTTTTTTGAAAATGATAATGAATACACACACACACACACACAAAAGCATTCAAGGAGATGTGTGGGAAGACGGGGCGGGACGTGCAAAACTTGTCCTCACCTCGACATCTCTTTGAGGCTAAGAAAATTTGTGTGAAGCGGAGCAGGGCAAGGCAGGTCAAGCGAGGAGGGGAGCTTTTTCCATCCCTAATTAGGCCTATTAAAATGAAGTCCCAAACTCTAATGACCATTAGTGCACCAGAGTAAACTGACTAAATCTCCTTAAAGACTAAACAAGGGAATATGGCTCTTTGATATTAAAGTACCCTATTAAATCTCCCCTTTGATAGTTTAAAGGGGGGGTGGGAGAAAGAGAGAGGTTAGTATTCTTCCGTCTTTCTTTCTTGCAGCCAAAAAGGGGCATAATTGGATGGTAATAATTTGAGTATTTGATCCTAAGAATGAATTTTTTTGAAGGCTTTTTTTTGGCTTATTTCTCTTTTAAATAAGGTAGAGATGAGTGTGTGTGTGTGTGTTTTTTTTTTTTTTCATGAGAGTTTTGTTGGCAATCCTTTGTCGTTGGCTTAAAAAAATAATTTAATAAGATTTGTGCAATTTTAATCTTAATTTTGAAAAGGTGTAATGTACTGCTACTGTAACATCTCAGTCAGTTAAAAAGAAAAAAGAAAAAGTGTAAAGTCAGATTTTTAATGGACCACACGTGCCCCACCTACCCATTCACTACCCACCACTCATCTCACACTACCACTACATCACTTGGCCGGCCATCCCTTCTTATTTTCTTTTCTTTCTTTTCTTTTCTCTCATACACTCCTCTCTGTTGTTATAGCCTCTCTCATCGGTACTTCCACACCACCACCACCATTTCCACCTTCATTCTCCGGCAAGATCACTAGAAAATTCTTGAGAACCCATAAACACCTTCACATCCTTTTTTTGAGGTAAAAATTTCTAATCTTTTTGGTGAGTTTTACACTTTTGCTTGAGGTTATTTTTATCTAAGCTTTAATAATGATACCCATGTGATTTATGAGCATTGGAAGTGATATTTATGTGTTTGTATGTATGGGTTTTGTATTGGTGGAATTATTTGATGAGTGGGTATATGGTTTGTGCTAATGACGACTACTTAAGGTTTATGTTTGGTGGGAAATTTAGGGGTTTTGAGTTATAACATGTGATGGTTGGTAAATCTAATTTTTCCATTGCCATTGGGTTTATTTGGAGTTAGTTGAAGTCCTAAATTTCTTGTCTTGGAGGATATTTTGATTTTGCTTTCACAGGTCTCTTAATGATGTAGTGAAAATTTTATGGAAGCTAGTCATGATGTTGGAGATGATATTAAATGGGTTAACTTTATAAATTGGAGTTTAGGCCTTGTGAATCAATTTGTTGAGAAACTTTGGAAGTGGAATATATTATTATTGATGAGGTTAAATAATAGGCTTGCCTAATTAAGTGCTCATTTGGCAATTCCTAAATTGTAACTAGATACAATTTCAAGCTCTATGCTTATTGTGATTTTTTAAAAATAACCATGTTTCATAAATTTTGTTTTTGGGTTAGACACGCTTTTGGAAACTAGCTATGGAAATTGTATTTTCCTAAAAACTATTGTGTCATAACCTTAAAATATATATGATTATATATGAAAATGCATCATATTTGGTATTGCATTTGGGGAAATGCATGAATTGTTGATATGAAGAAATGAGCATCTTTTATTTAATCTTTGATAAGGAAATCATGGATTTTATGGTAATTATAAAATTTAAAGATGCTTATCTTGTCTTATTATGTGGGAAATTGATAGAAAATCTTTCGACAAGAATGAAGTTGAAAACCTTACAAACTTTGTGGAAGTTAGATTATTTAAGGTTTTTTTGAAATTACCTAGACATAAACTACGTGTTTCAAAGTATATGTAACCTATGAGCTTTATGTGGTTTTAACACCATGCCATGTGTGATTTTCCGATGATCACCCGATTTGGTTTTCGTAGTCTTTGTGACAACGGAACCAAACCTAGGTCAGTGCCCTTTCACTTTGATGACACGTTCTTCCCTACTACCCATGGGGGAAAGAGGTTCCTTGATTGTGTGTGGGTGAGGCTACTGCCCATGGGGCCAAGAGACCACATGCAAGAGAGGTCCTATTTGACGCGCTCTCTCTACTGCCCATAGGGGGAGAGAAAAACCTTAAGGGTATGGGTGAGGCTGCTGTCCATGGGGCCAAGAGTCTGCATACCAGAGAGGACAATATCATGTCATTTGTGAATGGGTGGATCTCTTGACCGGTCTATGTGGTAGTGTGGTATATTTGTGATAATTTACCCTACGTTAGATATTATGGCTTTGGAAATTATATTGTTGGTGCTCACAGATTCTAGTATATAGTTTCAAGGTATTTACTTTGAGAAACTTTGTGTTTCATTATTCAATCATTTTTGTCATATCATATTACTATTATTGAAAATGGAACTTGCATTTCCCCCACCCCCATTAATTATGCTACTTACTGTGCTCTGTCTCATTCCATTATTTTATAAACTTTTCAGAGTAGACAACAATCTTTTGAGATAGCTTTTTGGTGGCTAACAGTAGTTAGACTAACTACTGATGGAGGCTGAACTTTTGTAATAGAGATATTAGATGATGTACATCTTAAAATAGGCTTGACTCATTCTTTTGTATATTATAGTGGTTGTGGCTTTATTCCCACTGATGGGACAAGCTGATGATATGTAATTATTTATTCAAACCTCTATTTTTTTGTAGCCAATGGTTCTTGTAATTATTGCTTAGAGCTCTGACTTACTTTGAGAGTATATTCAATGGAATTATTATGATAATTCTTGATGTTGATACTTGATATGATTTTTGTGGATTGGATCGTCAAAAAGGAAAAATCTATAGGTACTTTGAGATGTTTTTCTCATGCTTTGGATCCTTTGGGGTTTGGGGCATGACATCTACTATTGAACAAACTCTATAAGGTTTCAAAGTGGCATCAAATACCAAATAAAAGGAAAAAAAGATAGGCTTGTCCTTTTTAGGGCCAATAAAATGTCAATTCTTTTATAACAACACCATTTGTTACAATTTGCTGAAGTGGTTGACTGTAAGTGATGGATAATAACTTTTACATGGACTCACTACTCAATCGTATATGTCAAAATTTTAACCAAAGCAGTGGCAAAAATTGTCCATAGATTTTTCACAAAAAAAAAAAAAAAAAAAAAAGAAAAAATCCTTTATTGTACATGTTCTTTCAAAAGTCACATGGTCACATGTGGCATGCATGGTTTTTAGACCTGGACCGTTCAATAAATCGTTAAAGGGAGGGGTTCAAGGTTTTGAAGGTCAGACCGAGATTGAACCAAGGTCGAACCGTGATGATATCATAATTAATTTAATTTTTTTTTAAAAGATAAATAAATATATTAAATTAGTAAAAGGAGAAAAAATGACTAAAATAGTCAAAATAAATATTGAAATTTATCTTTCAAATGTATTTTTTATACCATAATTTTCTTAAGACAAATACAAAATATTAAATTATAAGCAAACATAAATTAGATATCAAGTTTCTTAATCAAGGGAGTTAATAACATAATGGAAATTGTTTTAATTTAGTGAAGAGATGGAATGTGTGTGTGTGTGTATATATATATATATATATCCTTAACATTTTTGTGCAAGCCTATATTTAAATTAATCTTAAGATTTTCTCAACAGCCCAAGTTCATTTAAACGGTCAACTACTTATGAAATTTAAAATTTGAAAAACAAAGTGGTAAAATCCAGAAGGTTGGCAGACTTGCCCATTCAAAAATTACTTAAATACTAATACAAGGTCCAAGTAAATGGTTGACAGCCAAGCATTTGGTACAAGTAAAAGATAAGTGTTGAGTAAAAGATAAGGGATAATTCTGGTGCCACAACTTGTGCCATAACTCGCTCATGTGGAGACACTTCTCCATCAACCATACCTCGCCACATGGGCGAGTTGTGGCGCAAATTGTGGCACCATGCCCAAATATAAGTGTTGACACCTTACACTTTGACAGCCAAGCATTTACTATCTAGTAGGAGACCGTGATAGAAAAAATCAATGTTATGAATACCGTTTTTTGGTTTGTTTAGAAAAATGAAATATTTCGATACTAGCTTATTTTAGTATACCATTTAGAATATTTCGGGCTTCCAAATATATATATATATATATATATATATAATTTCATATCCTATTACTCTTTAGAAAACTTAAAATTTATATTTTCATATATTTATAAGACTTGCAAAATTCTTTTAATGCAGCAAAATGCCGAAATTGAAATAAGCTGGGGGCAATGGCTTCATTCCTTCAACTAAGCACACTGCCCAAGACAAATTTATTTTTGGCAATATCATTGCCAAAACTCCTTTTTCTCTCTCCCACATCTGTCACATCATTTCTCTCTCCTCTCGCCTACTTTTTCTCAGAATTTCGGCAACACCATTGCTAAAATTCGTTTCTCCTTATTTTCCCAAATAAGTTTGAGTAGTACCTATACCACAAATAAACTCGATTTTTTGCAATATTCAGCCAAAAGACTCTTCATATATTACTTTTTTTTTTTTTTTTTCTCTTGCTTCTTCTTATAACCACACACGTCTTCTCACTTCTGTCTCCTTGATTTCTAGTTTCTACACTACCCACTTTTGAATTTCATCCCATCATCTTCATCTTCATCTTCACCTTTATGAGTTTATCACAGTATCACTTCTCTTCGTCTTCTATCAGCAACAAATGCCGCCTCTTCTCCAGTTCTCACTTTTAGTTTTTTCAAAAAAACTAAAAGTTCATCTTCATCATCTCATCTGCAAAGAATAGTAGACTTTAGAAGAGCAAAAATGCAGAAACAGAAAAAACGCAGAAAGAAAGAAAGAAAGAGAGAGAAGAAGAAGAAGAAGAAATGGATCGAGATGCAAGCTCAAGATCTGATAGAAGCTTCAACAATGACTGTAAGTATCCAAAAATAATAATAATAATCTAACTTGGTTGAATCGTGAGTTGGGACTGGGGAAGAAGTAGACAAGGGAGAGTTCTTATTGCGTCATGAATGATGCAACTCATTTTGTTTTATAGTAAGTAATGTACTCAAGGCAGAGGATGCTCCTAACGAGGCTATGGAATAGTTTATTTCAGATAAGGCACTGTGGAAGGGGGTTTGGTCTTTGCAAATCCCAAACAAAATGAGGAATCTGTTATGGAGAGCTTACCGGAATCCATTGCCCACAAAACAGAACCTTGATTGATGCACAATCATTGACAATCCTCTTTGCGATAGATGTAAGTTGGAAACTGAAACTCCCCTTCACGCCCTCTGGTCATGTAGCGAATTGGAAGTTGTATGGGAAGATGAGTCATCATGGGCTTGTCGAGGAACCACTGCCTTCATGGATTTCAAAGAGTTGCTATCATGGATGATTAGAACGCAACAGAATACAGAGTTGATCTCGGTCACGGTTTGGACAATATGGACGCATCAGAATTGAGTCAAAACTAACCAACCTTGCTGCAATCCAAATTAGCTCGCTAACATGGCCAAAGAACTCCTAACGGAATTCTAGGCGATGCAGCAACCTTCCCCACCACAGTCCACACCGATCCGAGTTCATTGGAGAGCTCCTATCTTGGACATGGTAAAGGTCAATTTTGATGGTGCACTATTCAGTAGGGAGCAAAAATTAGGGATTGGAGTTGTTATACGCGATGCACAGGGAGCTGTCTTGGCCTCTCTATCCATGATCCTAAGCCGTGTACACTCTCAATTTGAAGTTGAGGGTATAGCTATAGCCTCGGCCTTGCAGCTAGCTTCAGACCTAGGGTTTCCTGAGGTCATTTTGGAGGGGGATTGTCAAGTCCTCATGCATGCCCTCAAACATGACAGCCCTTTCTTGTCAACAGATGGTATAATACTTGATGCTGTGAGGTCAAACGCTAGATGTTTAGTAAATTACACTACTCTCATGTTAAGAGAGAAGGTAATATGGTTGCTTATGTTTTAGCTCGTTTTGCTTTAAATGTTTCAGATTATAGTGTGTGGATGAAGGATGTTCCACCACAGTTTCATTCTTTTGTTTTAGCAGACTCTGATGGAATTCATTGAATAAAAGGCACTACGTTGATTCTAAAAAAAAAAAAAAACTCGTTTTGGAGAGTTATTATTATTGGATTGCTATTCTACTTCGTTACTTCCTTCCATTTGGAATGATTTGGGAAAAAAAAAACAACAACATTGTTTAAGATTTAAACCCCGTGACAAAATTGACAATGACTTGGTTCTTTGTCTCTCACTCTTCTTCTTCTTCTTCGTTGAAAATTTTGGTTGCCCCTTTTTAATTTATTTTCAAATAATGCCGTGTTGAGCCACCACAGCTTTCAGAGATTCAATTAGTGACTATTCAATCCTCAATAGTCAAAGACACAAAAGGCAGGATCGCACTCAATTTTTTAACGATCTGCTATGACACGTGATGCAGCTATGAGGTAGCTAATTATCAAGTCAAATTTGTTGACTCTCCGATTCCAAACCAAATTTCACAAGGCAGTAGTGGAAAGAAAATGTCATCCACTCACAATATTACTAGTCAACAAGTTGTACAAAAATTGGGTGTACAATTTGTACGTTTTTAGATCCCTGTAAAACTAGATTGTTTAACCTAATTACTTAACCAAGTGAATATTTAGGTTTATTATTCAGATCTAGATTAAAACAAAACAATCATATCAAGTAAAGTAGCGGAAAATATAAAGAACACAATGATATGATTGTTTAGTTTTAACCTACATCTAAATAATAAACCTAAGTATTCACTTGGTTAATTAATTAGGTTAAACAATCTAGTTTTACAGGGATCTAAAAACATACAAGTGGTATTAGGGCAGGTAAGCTCTAGCATTTAGATCTTTTGATCTAAGAGTTGATCCTTGACTCCTGCTGTCATGGAATACGATCACTCTCTTGTGATCCCACCTCACTTTGATGGGAACAACTATGCCTACTGGAAAGTAAAGATAAAAGCATTCCTGAAATCTATTAATGAAAGAGTTTGGAATTCCGTTGAATACGGATGGGAGAAGCCAACTACTCCTGTAAGCGAATGGCAAACTACTCAGAAAGAAGCAGCTGCTTTTAATAGCAAAGCCATGAATGCTATTTTTAATGCTGTTTCTATGGAGGAATTCAAGAGGATCTCAAATGTTGAGGTTGCTCATACTGCTTGAAATATTCTCTAAATTGTGCATGAAGGCACAAAGGCAGTTAAGATCAACAAACTGCAGCAATTAACAACTAAATTTGAAAGTATTAGAATGCCTGATGATGAAAGTTTTGATGAATTCTATGCTAAGCCTAATGATATTGTTAATTCTGCTTATAATTTGGGTGAAATCTATGATCAACCTAAGATTGTTTGGAAGATACTTAGATCCTTGACTGAGGACTTTAGATCCAAAGTGACTGCCATTACTAAAAGCAAGGATGTGGACTCCATCCGTGTTGATGAACTTGTAGGATCTCTCCAGTCCTATGAGTTAGACCCACCCAAGACAAACAAATTCAAATCAATGGCTCTTAAGTCAGTTGATGATGTTGATGGGAATGGATTTAGTGATGAACTCTTTGCTACAGAGATTGCATATCTTGCCAAGAACTTTAGAAATTTTCTTAGGAACAACAACAGAAAGGCAAGAGGTAAAAACAATGCTGAACCTAGAAACTTTAGGAGGAATGAACCCACTAAAGTGAACAATACTGAAAAACCTAAAGAGAAAGTAGGTCAAACCTCTAATAATTCTATGGGTCAACAATGTTGGTTGTCAAAAGTATGGTCATGTGAAATCAGAATGTCCTATATTCTTGAGATCAAAGGGTAAAGCTATGGCTGTAACTCTTAGTGATGATGAAGTTTCTGACCATGAGTCTGGTAGTGATGAGGATGGAAACTTCATTGCTTTCACAACTACTGCTGTAGTTGATGAAAGTGTTGTGGTTGATGAGAACCCTTCTGATGGGGAACTCTCTGAGAATGCTAATTTGCAAGAAGCCTATAATAAGCTTTGCAAGGTTGCTGCAAAGGATGCTATGAATGTTGATTTAGGTTTACAGAAAATTGCTTCTCTTGAACTTGATAAGAAAATTTTGCTCTTGAAATTGTTTGATGCTAATGAATTGCTTGATAAGGTGAAGACTGAGAACATGTTATTGCTTGATAATGTTAAGAATTTGGAACTTGAACTATCTGTTGCTAGAGAACAAACAAATAGGTCTGCTAGTTCTAAACTTGAACACATGTTGAGTATTCAGAAGTCTCCCTTAGACAAAACTGGTCTAGGTTTTGAAGATAGCATCTCTGTGCCTAAGAATCATTCCACAAACTTTGTTTCTTCTTCTGAGCCTCCCGTGAGTGAGATTGTCAAACCAGCAGAAGTTACACCTCCTAGGAAGATTAGGGTAGATCTTAAAGAGTCTAAACCTAAGACTCTTAACCCTCCTAAGGACAAGTTGCATGATAGACCTGTGTGGGTTTGTCATTTTTGTGGAAAGTTTAGGCACATCCGTCCAAACTGTTTCAAGTTGCAAGATGCTAAGCGAGCAAATAAGCCAAAAGTACCTGTGCCTCAAGCACAAGATCCTATGGTACTTATTGGTGAGTTGGTAAAGGCTTTAAACCTTTATTCCAATCCTGGAGTTGCTCATCATTCTAATATGAATAATAACTCCAATGCAAGAGTTGCATCTAAAAAGTTTTGGATGCAAAAGACTCAAGCTAATTGAGTCTTTTTAACATGGTCCTTGAGCTTAATCTCTCTATTCTTTGTGACCTTTCTTCTTTATTGTTTTTACTTTTATGTTTTTAGGATTTGCATTGCATAACATTGCTCATCATTCTAATATGAATAATAACTCCAATGCAAGAGTTGCATCTAAAAAGTTTTGGATGCAAAAGACTCAATCTAATTGAGTCTTTTTAACATGGTCCTTGAGCTTAATCTCTCTATTCTTTGTGACCTTTCTTCTTTATTGTTTTTACATTTTTGTTTTTAGGATTTGCATTGCATAACATTCATGCATTTCATGCTAGGTTGTTTTTGTTATTCTTTCAAAAATAAAATTAAAAATTAAAAAAAAAAAAAGGAAAAGGAAGGAAAAATGTGTTTTGCATTATTTTTCTTGGATTTGAAATCAAGGTTGGTCATATTATCTTTACATAACATGTTTGTACACTTTTAGACCCATTAATACACAACTAGATTAACCTAATTAATTAGCCAAGTGATTACTTAATCAAATTATCAGATCTAGGTTAACACAAATATATCATATCAATGTAAAGTGCGGAAAAATAAAGAACACAAATATATGATGACCCAGGAAAACCAAACCGGTAAAAAACCTGGGGAGGATTTAACCTGGCTATCCTCAAGGTAAACTGAATCCACTATGAAAGAATTGAAGTTTACACAATAGCGACTTAGACCACTAACATCCTATTGCTACCTCAAGTAGGAAACTTACTACCACGACCACGTGATAGCTCCGAGTTCACGGACTACTTCTTTCTTGAATTCCCAGCAAGTACAAGCACTCCCGCTTGTATATCTTTAAGCTCTTGAATCTACAACTGAATGATCACCAAGTTCTTGACATAATCTTGAATCTTGGAAACCCTAAGTATGTGTGAAGGTAACCACCTCTAGATCTCATAGAAGATTCACACACACAGCATAAAGAGCATCCTCAAAACGTGGCTAGGGTTTTCCCTTTTATACTTGAGATAAAACATAAAACTCTACACGTCAAACAGGCTTGGGCTAAGTTGGAAATTTTGCAGAAAAAACAATTTGCATGACTTTTGATCGGTCGAGTCTAATTCTCAATTGATCAAGCCAGGCAGATTTACATAGTAAATCCTGTAGCAACTCGATTCCAACTTTATATAAAAAACATATACTTTGAGCTAGTCTAAACAAGACTAAAACGTTTTGATCATGGTTTGTCAACATTACAAAATGAAGTTTTAATACAGTAGTTCCTAATTCCTTAGAACCTAACAATGTTTGTGTACCTTGTTTAGCTTGAATGAGCTTATTTTACTGCACCTTGCTAGTTTTAGCTTTGTAGTGCATGTTGTGTGGGAGTTGTTTATAGTTTTTAATCACATGATCTTGATCTTGAAGTCACATGCTTTTGATTGTAAGGACTAAAAAATCCTAAGAGAAAGGTATAAATAACCATCTCACCATTGTTTACTAGCCAATCATGAACACTTTAGTGCATATCATAAGAATTTGTTCTCGAGAAAGTGTAGCACATGCACAAAAAGAATATAAGGTGTAGCTTCAATTTAAATAATAAAATTGGTGTGTACATTATTGGACTATAATAAATTTAAAATTAAATAAAATTAGTGTGTACATTATGAGGCAAATCAAGAAACTTACATGATTGCAAGTTTGTTTTCTAGAAGATGTGAGAGTTATATGATGTAACTCTTTAGGTGATAGTCACATTCAAACTTATATGATGAATTTTGTAGAAATTGTGATTGATCACTATTTACTTATCACCTCACATGTATCTCAAGCTATTCTAGTTGCACACACTACACAAGTTATTCTTTGCTAAACTTAGTATATTATATTGTGTGTGAACTTGTTGTGGCCATCCAAGATTAAAATTTCATTGATTTTGATGCAAAATATGTTTTAATGTTTGAGCTTTGAGGACAAATTGAATGAAAATCTTGTTTGTGGAAGATCTGGGTTGAATTCAAGAGTTTTTGAAAAAAATTTCATCTCATACTCATGCATTTCATTCATAAAACAATGTGCTTTGAGGAGTTTCTGCATTAAAATGCTCTGTTTTTCAAAAGACTGTTTTTTTTCCAGATTTTCAATCGATCGAACCTGTTGCTCGACCGATCGAAAATGCGATAAAATTTTTGGTTACAATCTGCCTGGCTCGATCAGTGCTCGATTGGTGCTGGATCGATCGAAATTGATTTTCAATCAATCGAACCTAACTTTCAACCGATCGAAATTCGGTTTGAAGATTTTTTAAAAAGCTTTTTCTCTCACGTGTTCTTCACTTTATTCAACTGTTCAAAAAGCTTTTTGCTCTCTCTCTTCGATCGATCCACCTCAAACCAATTTTTGTCGTTTTCTTCCTAATTTTTCTCAAAGGTTTTTGTCTTCAAGTGCTGGTATGTCCTTTTTACCCCTTCTTTTTCATTTTATTCACAAATTTCATGCATTTTAGGTGTAATTTTCGGACCTGTAGGAATTTGGGGTTTTTGATATTTCAATTGGTTTCTTTCAAATTTAATCACTGGGTTTTTGTTCTTAGATGCTCTAAACATGATTCTCATGCTTTAATTTGATTAAATTTGTGATTTGGGAAAATTTTGAAATTCTAGGGCTTGAAACTACATGAAATTGGGGATTTTGTTCAATTGGGCTTGGTAAAATTGACTTATGTAATTGATTAATTATGTCATTATATACTGTTATCTAACTAGTATTATGATCAATTGGTCAATTTGGTTAGATTTTTGAAATTGGGTATTTTCAAATTTGGGGTTTTTGTACTAAAACTCTATGTTCAAGTCAATTGTTGGTTTCTAAAGTGTAATTGAACTGTTCTCAATGCATTAGTGCATGCATCATCTGTTCATTCTGTTCATGCATCATATAGATTGTTCTTTTCCATATTTTTGTGCCCTAACTCTTTCTGATGCAGTCTACCCTTGGTTTTCTTTGTTTTCTTTCTTTGGTCTCTGTTTTTGTTTTTCTTTTAACCTTTAGCATCATGGTTAAGAAAACTAGAGCCAACAGGAAAACCTCCTCTTCCTCTTCTTCTGCCTTTGAGAGTAATAGGTTTAGAACCGAGAAACACCAAGAGAATTATGAGAAACTTTATATCTTTAGATCGGTGTGGGCTGAGCGTAAAGTGATCCTTGATGAGTTAGATCCTGAGATATGTAGGAACTTTGAGAGTCGGGGTTGGTTACCTCTTTTGGACATTTCTCATCCCCCTCCGGCTGTTTTGATTAGAAAGTTCTACTCGAACCTCTCTGTCCATTCCACTTCATCCAACATTTAGTTTGTGAAGAGTTGGATAAGGGGAGAAGAGTATGTCATTACTCCTCAGGTAGTGGCCTCTGCTCTTGGTATACCTTTGGTACAACAGTCTGTCCATCCTTACCGGTACTTCCATTAGATGGGGTTTCGATCCTCGTATCACTACTCATGAGCTTACAGAGCTCAACTATCTGTTTTCCTAGATTATTTGTCATTCTCTTTGGCCTATCTCTCACTTGCACACCATTCCTATTGAGAGATGTGCATTTTTGTATGCCCTTGTGACTGATACTCCTATAAGTTTTCCTACCCTTTTCATTCGTTCTTTGGTTAAGGTTTATAGGAGTAGTTCTAAATCACATGGTCTTTTCTTCCCTGTTTTTATTCATAGGATTTTGTTATATCTAGGTTTATAGGATTTTCCTACATCCGAGCTCATACACATTATAGCTCCCATAGGTGCCACCTTCCTTAGGCAGAGAGCTGCTCAGATGAGAGCTAGCTCTAAATGCCCTCGTGTAAAGTCTTCTTCGGGTGTTGCACCTCCTCCTCCTCCTTCTTCAGGTAATCCCACAGTTGAGGAGTATGTCGATCCCATAGCCACTGTTGATCCTCCACTGACTTCTTCTTCGAGTGATGCTTCTTTGCGGAGTACGCTAGAGACTGTCATGACCATTCAGGCGGCTTAGGAATAGATTTTGGTAGATGTGCTCACGGAGCTTCAGGCTTTACGTGCTGATTTGGCGAGTGCTAGACGTTCTCCACCGCCTCCTTTTGATGATGAGTCTTGATTGCCCTTTGGCAATTCATCACAAAAAGGCAGAGTACATATGGATGGGGATAGGGGGAGTTTTTTTTTTTTTTTTTTTTTTTTTTTTTTTTTTTTTTTTGGAGCTTTAGATTGTATCTAGGTGCTTCATGATGTATTTATGTTTTTGGCTCATGATGTATTCATTTATTTTTATATGATGTATATGTTAGGGGGAGACATTATGTTTTTATTTCTGTTTCTTGTTTCACATTATGCTACATTGGCTATTGATTTATATTATGAGGTTATTCATGATATATGTCTTCTATTTTATGTTTTTTGTGAAATCAAGAAGTTATTTTGTTTTACTTGTATTTTCCACACATGCGTTTATGTGTTTGTTGAGTGTTACATGAATATACAGGTTGATTCAGTCGTGTTGCTGTCTACACTTACAACTGATAGATAGTAGTTAGGTTGAATTGTTTTTGGTTGGGCAATTTTATTGTAATGGGTTGTTTTGTAACTTTGAGCATTTTTGTTTTGGTATGTGTTTTGTCACGGATTGCCAAATGGGGAGTTTGTTAGGTTCTAAGGAATTAAGAACTAATGTATTAGAACTTCAATGTGTAATATTGGCAAACCGTGATCAAAACATTTAGTCTAGATTTAGGCTGCTCAAAGTGTGTTTATGTGTAAAGTTGGAATCGAGCGTCCTGCAGGATTTATTGTGTAAATCTACAAAGCTCGATTGATCGAAAATTAGACTCGATCGATCGAAACTCGTGCAGATTGTTTTTTTGCAGAATTTTCCAACTCAAGCCCAAGCCCAAGCCCATATGATGTGTAGGGTTTTATGTTTTGCCTTAAGTATAAAAGGAAAAACCTTAACCATGTTTTTAGGTTGTTGTTTATGCTGTGTGTATGAATCTCTTGTGAGATCTAGAGGTGTTTGCCTTCATACATACTTAGGGTTATCAAGATCAAGATTGATGTTGAGAGCTTGGTGATCGCCTCAGTTACTGCATAAAGAGCTTAAAGAAAACACAAGTGGGAGTACTTGTGGTTGCTGTGAATCCAAGAAAGAAGTAGTCCATAGACTCGGAGCTGTCACGTGGTCGTGACAGTAAGTTTTCTACTCGAGGTAGCAATAGGATGTTAGTGGTCTAAGTCGCTATTGTAAAACTTCAATTCTTTCATAGTGGATCTGTTTTACCTTGAGGATAGCTAGGTTAAATCCTCCCTAGGTTTTTTACCGGTTTGGCTTTCTTGGGTTATCATATCGTTGTGTTTTTTATTTTCCACATTATTTACTTGATATGATTTACTTGTGTTAACCTAGACTTGAATAATTTATCTAAGTAATCACTTAGCTAAATAACTAGGTTAATCAACTTGTGTTTTAAGAGGTCTAAAAACGTACACAATTATTTGTGTTCTTAGAATTATTCAACGTCTTTCCTCTCAATTTTAAGCACAACTACACAATACTACACATGGCTTTGTTGGTTTTGTTTTGTCAAAGGATATACATGTCATTTGACCATTTGTTTTAATATTCTCCCGACTTTCCTCATCCATATCCAATAATTTTCAAAATCCTATATATATACACCTTCCCTTATGACTTTAACACATACAAATCAAAGTTATACATTCCAAGAAAAAAGAAAGAAAGAGAAAGCTTCTTCTTACATAGCTATCCTTCCTTCCCATCCAGCTTTGAGAAAAAAAGAATAAGAAGAAGAAGAAGAAATCATGGAAGGTTTAATTCCATTACTTCTCCATGCCATCAAGAAGCCGAAACCTCACAACAAATATAATAGAAGCCAGTCAGAAATCTCAAACCGTAGCTACCATTTGTTAAATGCAGAAGAATCATTCAGTGGCTCATCTCATAGGCGAACCAGGTCTGAATTTCAGCTACCAGCCATAGAGTTCGTACAGCAAAGACCTGGTTATGAATACAACCACTCGTCCAGTGTTCACAAAAGGTCTACATCATCTTCTTCAGTGGGTTCCTATCCCAGCCAAGTTCCCAACAAGGCTAATAATTTCACTACCATTCATTGTTGATGCAAATCATTCCCTTTTTTTATTTTAGTTTGTTTGTTTGGTTTTTTTTTTTGTTTTTGTTTTTGTGTGTGTGTGTGAATTGAGTGATTTTTTTGATTTATGTCATATTCTTTCAAATTTTTTGTGGTGTATAAATGGTGGAGGCCATTAAAGCTTCATCAAAATGATGGGTCTCCATCCATTGTATTATTGTACTTTCATTATTGCTGTTGAATTGTTTGTAATGGAAATTGTATATGTCATTATTTGCTATTTTGTTTTTGTCTTCATTGTTCAAAGTTTGGGATAAAAAAGAATAGAAGGAAAGAAAAGAATACACGTAATTACTTTTGCTTTATTTTCCTTGGGCTACTAAGATGTTTTAATTTGCCAGTTGTCTATTAGTTGATCTAACCAATTTGTTAAGAATTAATGACCGACCCCAAAGTTTGGGATTAAGACTTCTTCTTCTTCTTCTTACGGTTTTTGCTCAGTTATATTTGTGACTGTTTCCTTTACCCAAGTGTGTTTGAATGCCAAAAATTTTACAACTCAATTGATTGACATCTTCTTATGTTTCTAAACCTCAAACTATCTAATTTTTTTTTTTTTTTTTTAAAGTGTGTTTGAATATTAAAAAAAAAAAAAAAAAGGAGTATTTGAATTATTTTTCGAATATAATAAAAAAAAAATCCATATTAATCATTCCTTATCAAAAGCCATCTCAAACTATTCCTTATCAAGATGAGTAGTTATTCTATAAAATGAAGCATAATCATTCCTTATCAAAAGCCATGTAATCCATATTCCTTGACCCAACTTAATTCACTTATAAGGAAAATTCCAAAAAGCCCCCTACTTGTCGCTGCTCTCTCTCCTTTCGGACCTTTCTGCCATATTAATCTATGGTTTTCAAATAAAATAAGAACTTGCAAAAATCTAAAAAACCACAACTTGCGAAAATCTGAAAATCATGTACTATGTTTTTCATAAGACAATATTTCTTTATTAAGCTACCATTGTTGTTTTTGTTCTTCTTCTTCTTTATTATTATTTATTTTATTTTTTGAGAATCAATCTATGGTTCTTCAGGCCATAAGGTCTATATTAAAAATATTTTTCACTAGTTAGTCTATGGCTCGGCTCCAACGACTGACCTTTAATTATCATCAAATAATCTTGCACAGAAGCACGGATTGAAATTTTAGGTGTTATCATTTTTTTTTTCTTTTTTATAACATCTATGGAGTTATTCATTTTGAAATTTGAACAAAAGAAATATATATTAATTATAAAATTTTTCAATTTATACAAATTAAGATGTTAAGTTAGATTCTAAATGTAATTTTATGAATAGGGGTATTTAGGGAATTGATTTAAATATGTATTTATTTTACTGGAGTTAGGGTTCTATTCCCGTGTTGCCATCAAACAAATGAATAGTAATAATTATTTTATTACAATATCTTGTATTCCTTGTAATACTTATTTCTATGTCTATGTAATCACCGTTATAAGGTACCAAACATGCCCTAAGTAAATTGAGCCAGAATGAAGGGAGACATATAATCTAAAATTCAATTAATAGCTTAAGTATTGCACCAATTGCATGGTGATTATTATGCTTAATGCTCTAGTTCAATTTTTTTACCTAAGGTCACGGGACACTATTTTATTAGTCAATCTAGGCCACTTCAGCATATCTACTAATCTCCTTCTACTAACTATATAAAAAGTGCCAACAGCTTAATTCTACAGTAACCTTTAGTTTAGTCAATTCGGTGAGTTTTGAGCTGGCTCTATTTATTTATTTTTTATTATTATTATTTTTTTAATACGCTAGAGTTTTGGTTTGTACTCTTTCTGTTTTTTTCTTTTAAATATTTATATGTGCCGACGCAATATTGTTATACTCATACAAAATATTTTTATAAATAATTTCACAATTATTGAGTTGTCAATTTCATATAGCTCAAAATAAAATAATAAAATATGATATTGAGACCAACCACAACTAAAAATAAATGTATTGTGAAAATGTTATAACATCTTGTCGTTGTTACAATATTTTCTCAATTCCTTAGAGATTGAATAAAATAAAATAAAAAGAAATATTTCCACAACATTTTCATAATAATTTCACAACAAATTTTAAGTAGCAAGATATTATTGATAGATAAAAAAAATTGACATCAGTAGTAGGCCCAGTTTAAAACTAGTAATAACTTGTCATCTAAAATTTTGTTGTAAAAATGTTGTAGATGCAGCATTTCTTTAAAATAAAATAATGAAATATAATATCATGACCTATCACAGTTGAAAATAAAGGTATTGTGAAAATATTGTGACATTTTGTTGTGTTCCTAAACTTCTTTTTTATTGTAGTCAAAATTCACTATTTCGCGCACATATTTCTTGTGTTGGCTTCTTGTTTTTTGTTTTTAATACACAATTTGAAGTGGTTGGTTCCAATTTAAAACAAATTAACAATTTGTCACTTAAGATTTTTTGTAAAAATATTGTAGACATAATAGTAAAATATCATATCGGAACCTACCACAACTGGAAATAAAAGATACTGTGAAAATATTGTGATATTTTGTTGTATTTCTAAGCTTTATTTCTAGTTTAGTCAAATTTTGTGAGCCAAAATTCACTGTTTTAGGCACAATTTTATTTAGTTGGCTTTTTGTTTTTTTGTTTGCTTTAAAATGCATAGTTTGAAGTGGTTAACCCAGTTTAAAACCATTAACAATTTACCACCTAAAATTTGTTGAGAAAATGTTGTGGACATAGCATTATTTTAAAATAAAATATCATACTAGGATCCACCATAGCTAAAAATAATAGTATTGTAAAAATATCATAACATTTTATTGTGTTCCCCTAGACTTCTTTTTTGGATTAGTCAATTTGTTGAGCCAAAATTCATTGTTTTATGCACAGTTTTCTTAGCCTGACCTTTTTTATTTATACACATTGTTTAAAGTATTAAAAAAAAAACACTTTCACTCTTTATGTTTGGAATAGTTTTATTCCTTCCCTAAACTAAAGTTGAAAATTTCCCTCCTATATATTTTGTAAACGAGCATATACCCCTACTAACTACTGTTACACTCTTAGATAAATCATAACAAAATCTTATGATTTTTAAAATATTCTATTATGCAATGTCTAAAATACTCCTCACGAAATTTTAATCCCAAAATTTTTTTTCGTGTATTTTGAATTTTATGTGGTATTCATGCTTGGAAGGTGAGAATGGTGATATATGATATTCTATTTGTTATTTAGAGAACACTAATTTATTAGGTTTAAATCTTTTATACTTATAATTTTATTTAATGAAAACTTTGATGACATATTTCTTTTTTTATCTTATTCTTTTTAGATTTATTTTCTTGCTTAAAAGGGTTTTTAATTAAAAATCGAGTAAGCTAAACGTAGTTAGGCTCATAAAATAAGATAATAAAAAAGGAAGTATGGATAACAAAATCCTCATTGTAGATGGTTGTAGGTATTTCATTTGATGAAAAGTTTCAATTGTAGCATATATCATTATTCATTGCAAAAATTTAAATAGTGTAACAATGTCTTATCAAAATTTAGTTATTTATTGTTGGAAGATAATGACATTCATTATCATTCTTAGTAGAATTTTTTTAGTGAGTGCATATTACCTTTATTATAAAGTCATATTTCCACTGGCATGAGGCACTTCCATGAACCTACTTAGTCATACTTTTACCCTTAGAACTACAAAATCAAAGCTTAAGTCCATGAAAACTCGTAAGTTTGGATCATGAATTGGAGTTGGAAATGACATCCCAACTTAATGTGTTGCAAGTAACGTGATTTTCCTGAGAAATTTGTTGCTTCAATGTGTACTGATATGGAGTTCCAAGCCTAGACTAAAATTTCCAATTTGTTGATGATGATGTGATTCATAATTGTAGCGTAAATGGACTGGGCTTTGGGTTTTGCATCTTGCCCAATAAATAGTTGAAAAATGTTATATTCACAATATTTTTATAATAAATCATAAGTGGTAGGTTGTTACGGGTTGTTATTGGTGAGAAACAAAAAAAAAAAATGTAATTTCATTGTTCGGTTCAAATTAGAATCAATAACAACTTACCAGCTATGATTTGCTGTAAAAATATTGTGGACGTAACATTTTTTTAAATAGTTGGTTTTGCAGTGGTATGGGCTTTGATGATTTTATGCCCAATAAGCCCAAATAATTTTATGGGCTTGAGCATTTTTTCTCATAAAGAGAAATTTTGTGTAAATAAGGGGAAATATTGTGGGCCCTAATCCGCATAGAGAGAAAATAAGCCTTCAGCACATATCACGTGGCAAATGCCATGAGATCTTGAGGCCCATTTCGAAATGAGAAGAGGAACACGGGCATGTTTCGTGAAGCAAGAGAAGACGTACACAAGTCATGAGCATAATCTGTGAAGAGAAGATTTCGGGACAAAAAGCCCAAATCGTGAATTGAAGTGATGGATCATAAAAGCCCATATCAATATATCATGAAGGAAAGTTGATGGGTTGTGTGGCCCGATCTATGAAGGGATTTAGTTGGATTCCTTGAGAAGCCCATTGACTGCACATAGCTTTTGACAAAATGGCCGAATATTCTTGAAGTTCATCAAAAAGTATTCTTGAAGTTATTTGGGCTTTTGTTTCTCAAAAAAGAAAGAAGTTATTTGGGCTTTTCACTTTGTACAAGTTTTGCCCAACACTCATTTTCTATGTCATAGTATTTGAGTTGGCATTAGCAGCCAAAAAAAAAAAAAAAGCACCATGTGTCCTAGATAGCAACCAATGAGCCATGAACGACAATAACAGAGTTTTTTTTTTTTAATCACAATTATTGAGATGGTTAATTATTAATAGTAAATAAAAAAAAATGAAGCTAAGACCGGTAAAAATATACCAACTTAACTGTTATGAAATATATATTATTGTGTGTAGTGTTACTCATGACAATGGAATAAGAAAACCGCATATGTTTGAGGGAATTGTTAGATTAGATACTTGAAGAAAAGTGAATACTCTTATTTCTATTAAAAAAAAAGATGGGTTTCTTTCTTTCTTTTTTTTCTTTTTGTTTTTTTTTTTTTTTGATAAACAAGGGTTTTTTTCTTTAGTTTGTGTGCTTCTTTGTTTTGTTTTTTGAGAATCCTTATTCTTGGTATTTGGTAGTGATGGAAGACACATGTCACAAATCCATATATTTTATGAGGAAGGGTTGGGTACGTAGGAACCACAGATTAAAAAAATAAAAACAAAAAAATAAAAAATAAAAAGTAATCCATGCACAAAACCCAGCCACACTTATCTCCTAGGATTTTTTTTTTTTTTTTTTCTAAATAAAATTTAGTTTCAATTTTTTTTCTTCATTATATATTTATATATATTCCTATATAGGTGGTCCACATCCACACTTTTATTAGTTTATATATTATTCTATGTTGATATCAATTCTTAGTATATATTATAATACCCATGGTTTTAAAAACCGAACCGGGTATCGAACTGTTTTTTTTTTTATTTTCGGTTCAACCCCGGTTTTTGCCCGGTTTTTCGGTTGTTGACCGGTTTTGGGGGTTTTAATCGGACCGGACTAACTCTCGGTTCCCAATTGAATCGGCCGAACCGGCCGATCCGGTCCAGTTTTTAAAACAGTGGTAATACCCTAATTGTTAATAAAAAATCAAGTTTTGTGAAATAAATTTCTCAAAAAAAAAATTTGTGAAATAAAATCAAATAAATATATATTTAATTATGAGTAAATAAAATTATGATCAAAATTTATATAAAGATATAAAAATATGATTTCAGTAAAATATTCAATTATAAGTTTTTAATTTGCCTGACACAATAGATTAGTTTTTTTTTTTTTAATTTATTGTATTGTACTGCTTTATCTAATTCATTGAGTAATAATAAGTAATATAGTGAAACTTTATTATTAAGATTGGGACTATTAAATACTTTTATGATTAAGTGAAGTTGTAATAGTATAGTTTTATAAATTAGTTTCATTGTTGTAAGCTTAATTTTTTTTTTTAATTCTAGTTATATATATCATATACTATATAATAAAAATTGGGCTTAGAAGCCGTGATTGCGCCAAGTGGCTTCACCAAATTGCAGAATTTTTTTTAGATTTTTAGATTTTAATATATATATATAATTTTTCTTCTCTTATAATTTCTAAGTTGATAAAAATCTTAATTTGATTACAATCCAAATTCTAGATATCAAATTTTTTCCCTCTTTTCACGTGTATATATATATAGTTCATTTTTTATGGGATAGCTTTGTAACTATCCTAAAGAACCTAAACTACATTAAAAGAAACCCCTAAAAAAAACTACATTAAAATTTTTTTTAAATTAAACATACAATATAAGAGGGAAGGCATAAGTTTGAGTTTAAGTTAAATTCTGTCAACTAAAAAATTGTAATAATTTTTTTAGATAGAAACATCACAACCTAATTTTTTTTCCCCCTTTTTTCACGTGTATATATATAGTTTATTTTTTATGGGATAGCTTTGTAACTATCCTAAAGGACCTAAACTACATTAAAAGAAACTCCTAAATAAAACTACATCAAATTTTAAAAACAAAATTAAACATACAATATGAGAGGGAAGGCATACGTTTGAGTTTAAGTTAAACTCTATCAACTAAAAAATTGTAGTCACTTTTTTAGATAGAAACAACACAACCTAATTGTTCTTATCAACTTTCTCAACCAAAAAAAAAAAAAAAAGAAGAAGTTATTCTTATCAACTTTTTCTTTACTGTCTTATTAATTTTTTAGATAAATACAAAAGCTTAATTGTGGATATGAAATTTTTTTAGAGATAATGAAGTAACACAACTACCACAAATATAATTTTATCAGGAAAAAAAAATTTTAATTACATAAATAGTGTTTTATATGTAATAGGTTTTTCTTTATTCTTATCTTCTCCTTCTATAATATATCATCTTCTTCTATAATATATCTTATTCTTAGTGGAATAAAACTCACACCAAATTGTGAATCCTCGAATCCCCAAGGAAACGTCTCTTCCTCTAGCTACACAAGTTTGTATTTCTTTTCTTTTCTTTTCCATTTTTTTTTCACGAAGCTGCATTCTAATTCATGAGTAAAGAGCAATAAATTCGATGATAATAATAAATAAAGCCTTTAGGTAAATCTATAAATGTTATTTTCTACGAGTGTATGTCTATGGTACGTGTATGCATATAGAGAGAGAGAGAGATATATATATATATATATATATATATATTGCGTCTTATATTGTTTATAGGACCTTTTGCTTTTCATACTTTGTGTTGTCTTACTCTTATTACGAGCTAGAAGCCTAAAACTTGCATTTTATGAATTTGGAAGGACAAATTTTTAAACTCTTTTAAGAAAGGTAGATTCATATGTTGGCTTGCTTTCTAAATCATGAGTTATTCTCTTTTGATAAATAATTCTCATATATATATATATATATATATATAGACAAATACATACAGGTTGTGGTGGTTACCTAATGATGTACAATATATTTTATTCAAACACACTACATATGTTAGGTTCCAAGACTTTTGAAACTAAATGTATTAGAACTTCATTATGTATTATGTTGGCAAACCATGATCAAAACATAGAGTCTAGGTTTTGGCTTACTCAAAGTGTGTTTATGTGTAAAGTTGGAATTGAGTGATTGTAGAATTTACTAGACTAAATTTGCAAGACTTGATCAATCGAAAATTAGACTTGATCGATCGAATCTTGTGTAGATTAATGTTTCTGCAGAATTTCCAACTCAGCCCAAGCCCATTTGACGTGTAGGGTTTTATGTTTTACTCTAAGTATAAAAGAAAAAAATCCTAACTACGTTTTAGAAGTCTTTGGTGTGCTATGTGTTGAATCTCTTGTAAGATTTAGAGGTATTTACCTTCATACACATTTAGGGTTATCAAGATCAAGATTATGTCAAGAACTTGGTGATCGCTTCAGTTGCTGCATAAATAATTTAAAGAATATCTGAAACCTTTGAGTAGAGTCTCAAAGTCACAAGTGGGAGTACTTGTGGTTGCAGTAGATCAAAAAAAGAAGTAGTCCGTGGACTCAAAACTGTCACGTGGTCGTGGTAGTAAGTTTTTTACTCGAGGTAGCAATAGGATGTTAGTGGTCTAAGTCTTATTGTACAAACTTCAATTCTTTCATAGTAGATTTGTTTTACCTTGAGGATAGCTAGGTTAAATCCTCCCCAGATTTTTTACCGATTTAGTTTTCCTAGGTTATCATATCGTGTATTCTTTATATTTTCACATTATTTACATGATATGATTTTGCTTGTGTTAACCTAGATCTAAATAATTTATCTAAGTAATCACTTGGCGAAATAACTAGGTTAAACAACTTGTGTTTTAAGGGGTTTAAAAACGTACAAGTGGTATCAAAGCAAGTTAGCTCTTGTGTTTTTAGATCTTTTGATCTAAGAGTTGATCTTTGACCCTTGTTGTTATGGAACATGGTCACTCTCTTGTGATCCCACCTCACTTTGATGGGAACAACTATGCCTATTGGAAAGTAAGGATGAAAGCATTCTTGAAATCTATTAATGAGAGAGTTTGGAACTCCGTTGAATACGGATGGGAGAAACCAACTACTCCTATAAGCGAGTGGTCAACTTCTCAAAAAGAAGCAGTCGCTTTTAATAGCAAAGCCATGAATGCTATTTTTAATGCTGTTTTTATGGAGGAATTTAAAAGAATCTCTAATATTGAGGTAGCTCATACTACTTGGAATATTCTCCAAACTATTCATGAAGGTACAAAGGCAGTTAAGATTAATAAACTGCAGCAGTTAACTACTAGATTTGATAGTATTAAAATGTCTAATGATAAATGTTTTGATGAATTCTATGTTAAATTGAATGATATTGTTAACTCTGCTTATAATTTGGGTGAAATTTATGATCAACCTAAAATTCTTAGGAAGATACTTAGATCCTTGACTGGGGACTTTAGACCGAAAGTGACTATCATTACTGAAAATAAGGATGTGGACTCCATCCCTGTTAATGAGCTTGTAGGATCTCTCCAGTCCTGTGAGCTAGACCTACCTAAGACAAACAAATCAAAATCAATGGCTCTTAAGTCAGTTGATAATGTTGATGGAAATGAATTTGATGATGGACTCTCTTCTACAGAGATTGCATATCTTGCCAAGAACTTTAGAAACTTTCTTAGGAACAACAACAGAAGGGCAAAAGGTAAAAACAATGCTGAACCTAGGAATTTTAAGATGAATGAACCCATTAAAGTGAACAATACTGATAAATCTAAAGAAAAATTAGGTCAAACTTCTAGTAATTCTCTTGGTCAACAATGTTTTGGGTGTTAAAGGTATAGTCATGTGAAATCAGAATGTCCTACATTCTTGAGATCAAAGGGTAAAGCTATGACTGTAACACTTAGTGATGATGAAGTTTCTGATCATGAGTCTGGTAGTGATGAAGATGGAAATTTCATTACTTTCACAGCCACTGCTATAGTTGATGAAAGTGTTGTGGTTGAAGAGAACCCTTCTGATGGAGAACTCTTTGAGAGTACTAATTTGCAAGGAGCTTGTAATAAGCTTTGCAAGGTTGCTGCAAAGGATGCAATGAATGTTGACTTAGGTTTGAAGAAAATTGCTTCCCTTGAGCTTGATAAGAAAAATTTATTGTTGAAATTGTTTGATGCAAATGAATTGATTGATAAGGTGAAAACTGAAAACATGTTGTTGCTTGATAAGATAAAGAACTTAGAACTAGAACTATCTGTTGTTAGAGAACAAACTAATAGGTTTGCAAGTCTCTTTTAGATAAAACTGGTCTAGGTTTTGCAGATAGCATCTTTGTGTCTGAAACTCATTCCACAAACTTTGTTTCTTCTTCTGAGCCCTCCAAGAGTGAGATTGTTCAACCAGTAGAAGTTACACCACCTCCTAGGAAGATTAGGGTTGATCTTAAAGAGTTTAAGCCTAAGAATCCTACCCTTCCTAAGGATAAGTTGCATGATAGCCATTTATGGGTTTGTCACTTTTGTGGAAAGACTGGGCATATTCGCCCAAATTGTTTCAAGTTGCAAGCTGCTAAGGGAGCAAATAAGCCAAAAGTGTCTGTACCTCAAGCACAAGATCCTATGGTACTTATTGGTGAATTGGTAAAAGTTTTAAATTTTTATACCAATCCTAGAGTTGCTCATCAATTCTAATATGAATAATAACTCCAATGCAAGAGTTGCATCTAAAAAGTTTTGGATGCAAAAGGCTTAATCTAATTGAGTCTTTCTGACATGGTCCTTGTGCTTTATCTCAATACTCTTTGTGACCATTCTTCTTTTGGTGTTTTTTTTTTTTTTTTTTTTACTTTTAGGATTTGCATTGCATAACATTCATGCATTTCATGATAGGTTGTTTTTGTTATTCCTTTTAAATAAAAAAATAAAATAAAATAAATATAAAAAAAAAAAAAGGAAAAGGAAGGAAATATGTGTTTTGTGTTATTTTTCTTGGACTTGTAATCAAGGTTGACCATATTATTTTTACATAACATTCTTGTGTACCTTGTTTAACTTGGATGAGCTTATTTTACTGCACTTTGCTAGTTTTAGCCATGAGCTTATTTATTTATAGCTGAGTAGAAGCATGAACTCTTCTTCTGTTATTTTCTTCTTCTCTACCTTGTTAAATATATATATATATATATATATATATATTTTATGGTTTTTCATGTATTTTTTAAAAAGTGATTTTCGTACATGAAACATCAAACCCTACGGTTGTGACTGTATATGATTTTTTTGCATCATTTAAAGTTTAGGCCCGTTAAAATTTAAGACTTATTGCTTTATGGTTTCGTGTACTTTTTCATTTTTCTTATATTTCTCTTTTGAATAGTCATATAGTTTTTGAATTGTTTTAATAACTTATTCTTTAATTATATATATATATATATATATATATATATATATTTGGCATTTTGGAAGTTTTAACATCTGAATTTGTATTAGTTTTTGCAATATTTGAACATATTTAGCATATTTCAATGACTACACCATGTATTATTCTTTTGAAGGTAAGCAATTTTTCTTTTATATTTCTCTATTGTGTAATCATATAAATTTTGTTTTGTTTCAAATTTATAGGAAGTAAATCTTATGATTCTTTAATATTTTTTGGTCTTTCAAAAATTTTAACATTTGAATTATTCTTTTGATGGTAACACATCTTTCTCTTATATTTCTCTGTTGTGCAGTCACACACACACACACACACACACACATATTAACTATAATTTGTAGGCTCTGAATCTTTTGATTCCTTTCAATAATTATAGTCATGGATTATTCTTTTGAATGTAATCCATTTTTCTCTTATATTTTTCTATTGTTTAGTCATATATATTTTGTTTTGTTTCAATAATTTATAAGTAGTAAATCATCTAATTCTTTAATATTTTTTTGGTTTTTCAGAAGTTTTAATATTTGAATTTTTGAGTTATTTTTTTCAGTATCTAAAATTGTCAGAATTTTTTTTTGTAAGCCATTGCACGTTCAAACAATGACTTTTTCATCAAATTGTAATACAAATTGAAGTCATACAAGAGCAAATAATGCAATGGTTTAGTTTCTTAATCAATTTAAGATTTTATAAAATTATTTTAGTTTACCTCAGAAATAAGTAGGTTCTCGTGCATAGCATGGGTTAACGATTAGTTATAATTATACGAGTCGAGTTTCTTTTGGTAGTAAACATTTTTCAATATGTTTACCCGAAACCAAAAATATATATATATATATATGGACTAATATTATTCCTGTGTGATGCACAACTTGATAAAAATTCATATGTAAGCTAAATTTAAAAACAAAAATTTTAAACTAAATTATTAAATAAAAATTTATAATAAATTCTAAAATAAGTAAGTAATTTTAATATAAAAAAATTACTTTAATGTGGCGTTTGGTACGAGGTAATACTTTAGGATTCTCAGGAATGTTTAAAGATTCCCATGTTTGGTTGCAAATCACACTAGGGAATCAAATGCCAAGGGAATCTGGATTCTCCCTTTAAGCCCCTCTCAGTAGGAATGTTAATTCCCTTTAAAACAGGTGGGTATCCAAATTCCCAAGTTTAAAGGAAATTGTATTTTTTATAAATTGACAATTTTAACCATTTTTCTTTATCATTTAAGCAATTAAGATAAAATATAAAACAAACCATCAATATTTTTCCCTTGTCTTTATCTTTTCCCACCAAAACAACATAAACAAGATAGACAACTATGTTGATATATTCTTTAACAAAGTTCTATTTAGGTTTCACGCGTGGGAAAAAAAAGTTTGAAGGGGACCCTCCATTATTGCCAGGTATGGATTAAGCTCTTTTAAAAAATATTATTAAGAATAAAGCATTTGAAAATTTAAATAGTTATTTTTGTATTGTACTTGTCATTTTGAAATGTTAGACTATAGTTTTAATGAATTTGTCATAATTAAAAGTTTATATTTTGTTTTTCATTATTTATTTAGAGGAAGATTTTTTTTGAAGGACTTGCTAGTTCACATTCAAATCTAAGGATAGAATGGGAAAAATAAATAATTCATTTAAGATTCCTGGGAATAAACCAAACATTACCATCTCACATTTTTAGGAATCTTAAGAGATTTCCAATGAAACCAAACATAGGAATACCTACATTCCTAGGCATCCAGATTGCAAGGAATCACATTCCCAAGAATTTGGATGCCAAAAGTAATGTGGATTCCCTCGTACCAAACACCAAATAAGTTTTGATTGTTTAGAGTTTGGACATTATCAGTGTTTATCATATGTAATGAGTTTGATTATTCCTACCTATTTGGGTTATGCCATAGCAAACACAAATAACAATAAACAAAATAGTTCCTCAATACAGATTTTTTTTTCCTAGTGATAGTCTAATTAAAAAATAAATAAACATGCCCACAAATTAAATATAATAATCAAAACCCAAAATCAAAACATACACAAAAGAGTTCAAAAATTGAGAATATAAAAAAAAAATTAAAAATTTATATAAGAAAATCAAGAACTTAAATAGTGCCCATTGTTTTGCTTCTTTATAGTAAACTTCCTTTGGCATAATATCATTCACGCAAATTTAGAAGTAAAGAAAAATAAGTAAGATACATTTATTAAATTAAAACAATAAGCGTGATGAACAAAAAGCGTAAGTTGCATCTTGGGGAAAAAAGTGAAAAAAAAAAAAATACGAACACGTGGTATGTATTATGTGGGATTTAATTATATGGATGACTTTATTGGTTAAGAGTGATTATATTGACAAGTCATGACTTAATATATATATTCTGAAAATTTTGATAATAAACTATTAGTTGGAGTAGAATTTAAATTTCTAAAACTTATATTATAACGTTTTATCTAAATTAAATTATTGTTAAATCTTATCCCTTAATCAAGAATCTTTTAGCTTATATCCTAATAAAATATTAATTTAATAAGAAGCAACTTGAGAGAAAAAAAAAAACAAAAATAAAACTGTGAGTTGTGTGGTATTTAAGTTTAGAAAATTTTGATGATAGACTTTTAGTTTTATTTAAATTAAAAAGTTGTTAAATGTTATCTCTTAATTTAAGGAAATATATCATAAAAAATAATATAAATAAATTTACTAATTAATTATTCTTAAAATGTTGATATTAGACTTTTTGTTGGAGTAGACATCAAAATGATGTTTCTTTTTTAGAAAGAGAATGTAGGTTGTTGTTTGGGATTCAAGTTTAGAATTTTTGATAATAGACTTTTAGTTGGAATATAATTTAAATTTGTTGAAGTTTAATGATAAGTTTTATCTGAATTAAACAATTGCTAAATATTATCCTTTAATTTGAGGAATTATATCATAAAAAATAATAAAAAATTAATTTATTAATTAGTTCTTCATAAAATATTGATAATAAAGTTTTAGTTAGAGTAGAAGTCAAAACATGGGTTGTTTTTTTTTAGAAAGAAAACGTAAGTAGTTGTTTGGGATTAAAGTTTATAATTTTTTATAATAGAATTTTAGTTTAAATAGAATTTATATTTGTTGAAATTTAAAAGATAAAATTTTACCTAAATTAAATAGTTTCTAAATATTATCCCTTAATTTTAGGAAATATATCCTAATAAATAATATAAAATTAATTTACTAATTTGTGAGAGTACCACTTGGCGCAATTATGACTTCTAAGTTCAATTTTTATTATATAATTGTGAGGACCATTTTGAGCTTATGGCCCCACTATGTGGAATGGCTTAAGCCCAAAAGCCCAAAAACAATGAATTTGTAGAAAATGGGTTAGAGAACTAGGCTTTAGTGACTGTTACAACAATTTGACATGATTATGAGTGGATTGAAGAACGAGCATATGAATTACTGTATGAAATTTTGTCCTCAGCACTCATCCGAAGAGCTCTTTCTTCCTATTATTTCTTCAGTACTGAGTTACAAAGGTTTCAAAGATGATACAAATTGATGCCATCTTCTCCCTTTTTTTCTCCTCCTCTTCTGGAGGATTTCTTACATTATATACCCCCTTCCAGTTGATCTTAACTTTCCATTTGTTGATCATGCATGTCACTACTCGAGTGTTTGTCCCATCAGCCACCTTCCCAAACCTCCTGTGAGTTGCAGCAACTAAAGCAGCACTGTTTAAGGGTCATTTACTCATTAATGTGGCCAGGACGTTAGTTGTGGGCATTTAATGTAGAGGTGACAGTTCTCCTCGAATTGCTCCTCCACCATGCTCCCATGGCCGACCCATTGTACTTGTCTTTTTCTTCGGGATGCTCTGGAAGGCTGCCTTTGATGACGTGCCGCTCTTCCCTTCCGTGATCTCGGTTGGCTGAGGATAGAATCGTCCTCGGCGATGTTCTTTGGCACTTTGGACTTCTTTCGTTCGTCCTCAGACATTTCTTCCTCCTTGGCATGGGCCTTGGGCTTGGTATAAAATGGGTCGGGGTTGTCAAATTCTTGGGCCCCACAATAGCCCCTCAAAATCCTGCTGTCCATCCCCTCAGACGGGGAGGAGGATTTTGATGTCTTCGAACCTTTGTCATGGCTTATCAAGTCTTGTCCTCCGTCAGTACCAGAATCTCTTCACCTGCCCTAGGCACGTTTCTGGCACTTCAGTATATGGAACACGCCCTCATTAAATTCTGGCGGCTCTGTACTCCCCACATTCAACGGTGTGTTGGCAATCAAACGATGGGGATTCTTTTAACTTTATGGGCGGGAAACCCGCACGATCCTTTTTTATTGGGGGTATAAATACCCATTTGAACCGATTTGCCTCCTTACTTTCACACTCAAGAGTTTTTGCGCACATATCCTGAGGTCAGTCAAATCTCTAACCAACTCGCGTCTCTTTTCAGCATAAAAAGCCTGTCCGAGGAGCTTTTCCTCATTTCTGTAAGTTTTCTTCTCTCTCTAATTCACGCTTTCTATCTTCTAAGTTTCTTTTCCCCTTATTCCTCTCTTTCTTTCATCCTTCTCTGAGTCTTTTAGCCATTCTTAAGGATGTGTAGGTTTAAAAAGTTGGTTGAGTCAGAAGAGGCGATGGAGAAATTCATCGCCGATTATAAGATACCCAGTAATGTACATTTGAGGTACTGTGAAGAAGAGGAGTGGCATTTTAGGAGGCAAGAGGGGGAAGTAGTGATTCCCATAATCGCCTTCCTAGAAGGTGGTATGAGAATCCCTATGGGGCTAGTGATGAGGGGTTACCTTAGGCATTTTCGATTAGCTCCCACCCAGTATGCCACCAATGTGTTTAGGATCCTGGGTTATGTGGACGCCCTAAATGAGAAGATGGGGTTGAGGTTAACCCATCACGATGTAAACTAGTGCTACAACCTCCAACACCTAAAGGGTAAATCTTACTATATGAAGACGAGGGATGATAAGGTTCAGCTCATTCAGTGCCTCCCCGAGTCCAACAAGGGGTTAAATAAGGATTTTCTCATTGTGTCCGGGGAGTGGCACGATGGCTTGCATTGTCCGACATAAGAAGGGGCACCAGGTGGGGTACTCAGAGTAGGAGAGGGTTTGGTCTTTTGTGTTATCACAATTTTCACTATTCGATTGCTGACATGAATGTGCTTTCTTTTTTGCAGATCCACACGCCTTTGAACGACATTTTCACTTGGTTAACCGGGAGGATTTGGAAACCATCCTTAGGGCGGAGGTCTTTGTGAACGAAGCTGACAACCAAATCAGAGCTGCTCACAAGATCTTCGGGTACGATCCCATCCAGAAGTCGTTCATGGCTCCCAAGTACGTGATCAGAGCCAAAGATCCTCGGCTTCACAAGATCACTATAGCAGAGCACGGGTTCTTGCTTCCTGAAGGATCTTCCATTTCAGAAGGTGTTCCGTTGGCAGGCCCTTCTTCATCCCATCAGGCTGTAGAGGCCGAGGGAGGAAGAGCAGAAAGAGAAGAAGAGGTTGCTAATTTAGGTCCGTCTAAGGACGAATTTAACGTTGTTGAACAAGCCAATCCGTTCGAGGATCCCTCTGGTGACTTGGGCAACCCCAATTTGACTGAAGCGGATCTCTTATCAGCAGGAACTTGCTCTCAGGCCGAGATGGGTTTTAAGAGAAAGCCTCCAACCAGCCTGCTCGATCTGATTGAGGGCCAACCGGGAAAGGACGCGCCGGGGAAGCCACAATCCAAGCTTCATCCCCTTCCATCTACGCTTCAGCCTATTCAGACCAGGTCATCTTCCACGCAATCCAGACTTCCTTCTCCTCCTCAGCCAACTCTGCCTCCTCGGTCCGAGCCCGCCGACCCAAAAAGAAAAAGGGCTTCCAAAGGCAAGGATCCAATGGATAAGAGGAGGTCTTGCTCCTCTCAGGAGGAAGATGAAGCCCGACGAGTTTCAAAGCAATTAAAAATCGGACACCAAGGCCAAGAAAAAGAAATCGCCACACCATCTGAGCCCCAGGCCTGGCTCCCTGCCCCAATGCTCCATGGGGAGCCTTTGATGGACAACGCCTCCATCAGGGATTTTCGAGGGTGTGAAGGCACTTTTGTGGCCGATGCGCTAGAGAGGGCCTTGCTACTCCCCGGCGATATGGCCGAGTTGGGGAGTTTGAAGAGGCAGGAGGTTTTCCTCAACCTCAAAAGGTATTTGGGCATGGTAAGATATCTAACTCTCGTGACTCCGCTGATTTTTGTTCTTTGGTTTCTGACTTATCGTGTCCTTGTTTCAATTAGCAGGCTATCCAGGCCACTTACAGGTTGGAAGAGGCAGCCAACGAGTAGAGCAGGGCACTGGATCTCGAGCGTGACAAGCGTTGGGATGCTGCTCAGACCCTCAAAAACTTCGAAGCCGATCTCTTGAAGGCAAGGGAGGATTTGAAGGAGATGACAAGGGCTAGAGATAGCACTGAATCAGGCCTAGCTGACGCTCAAAAACAGGCCAAAGACCAAACGAGGCGCCTGCTCGAAATTGAGGATTAGTTGAAGATTGCCAAGAAGCACATCACTGATCTGAAGAAGAAGTTGGCCGAGGCAGAGGGGGCCAAGAGTGTTGCGAAGTGGGCTAGAGATGAAGCCTTGAGGGCTAAAACAGAGGCGGAGTTCACTAGAATAGAGGCTGAAAGCTCTAAAGGGCAAGCCGAGGAGGAGGCTTTTGCCTCGGGAATGGCTGAGACCGAGGCTACTCTCAAGGCTCAAGTACCTGGGGTATGCAGGCTTTATTGTTCCCAGACTTGGAATGAAGCCTTTTAAGCAAGCTGGGGTTGAGGCTTCATCTGATCTGTGGATGGTGGAGAATGTATACTTCCCTCCTGCCATCTGAGAGTCCACTTCTGCTGGCCCTGAAGCTGATATTGCCTCTGAAGCGGTTGAGGCAGGCCAAAAGGGGGTCAGCAATGTTCCTGCTCCCCATGACCAGTCTACCGAGGAGGCTGAGCACTCTGGAGTGTTAGAGAGAGAGATAACTAGCAACCATGAAGCACCCCAGGAGGTGTTGAAGCCCCCAGCTGACCCTTAAGCTCCTCCTGCTGAAATGGCGTCAAACTTGGTCTCCCCTGCTGCGCCCTCTGAAGCCACTCTCCCAAGCCAGGATCCTCCAGCCTCTGATACAGCCTCTCAACAACCTTCTAAAGACAAAGTGACCACAAAGTTGAAGAAATAGACTGCTTTTATCTATTCATATTGCTTCGATTGTTATTTCCCTTTTTTTGTTTTTAGTATACTTGAACTTTTGTAATGTAACTGACCCTTTTGGTAATGGAATGTGTTCATTTCTTTTAATGATAATGCCCAATTATTTATCATGTTTTCATGCTTTTACTAACACTTGAATATCCTTAGTAGTGTGCTCCATCCTTTATTAATCAGACAATTGAGGATGTTAAATTCACCATGCAAATTTTAATTTAAGCTTAAGAAGATATTACAATATTGATTTTAAAGGAAAAGTAATTGATGCTTTAAGCGATACCTTAAGTGAAATGACTTAGGTGTACCTTGAAATGCCTTAAGTGATGCTCATGGATGGGCAGGGCAGGTGACCCAAGGAGTCAGGCTCCATTCTAGATCCTGTTCGCCGCTTAGATAAGTGTTTAAAGTAGCTAGTTTCCCCATAGGTTTGAGTCCGAGGACCATACAAGACCTTGGTTCTGTCTAGTACTTAGATTCTTTTTGAAGTAACTAGTTTCCCCATAGGTTTGAGTCCGAGAACCATGCAAGACCTTGGTTTTGTCTAGTACTTAGATTCCTTTTGAAGTAACTAGTTTCCCCATAGGTTTGAGTTTAAGGACCATGCAAGACCTTGGTTCTGTCTAGTACTTAGATTCTTTTTGAAGTAAAGAAATGCGTAAAATTCGAATTAGAGAAATGCTTTTATTAATAATAATACATTTTCAGGTTATTTACATCTCATGGACGAGGTATGACTTTTTATTCCAAGTCTTCTAAATAGTATGCACCCATCCTTGCTTGAGCTTCTGGTGGTAATAGGCTAGCTGGATCACTGTCTTTTCTCTTCGTTCATCGTTCAGATCTAAGTTCTTCCCTAGTAGTTCATCATTATTGCTTGGAGTGAAGGAACTTGTCCTCAGCGTTAGGAAGTTTGCCTCTAGAATGATAACAGCCTCGGCCCCATAGGCCATGGTAAAAGGTGTCTCCCTTGTTGATCCAATGCCCTGTACATGGCCTCGTTTCCCAAGCCCCTAGGGTATGGGCTTTTACGTTTACGCCTCCGATAATGCTCTTCTTCGTGAGATAATGTCTCGCCTGGAGGAGTTCTCGATCTGTGCTTATAGTCATCATCGCTTTCATCATCGGAGTGTCACTCTTAATGGCAGACCATTCCCTTTGTCCTCGGATTGGGCCCTTGGCCCAACATAGGCATAGATGTGGGCTCCCTGGCCTTTAACCCCCACATGTGATAGTAGCCCCACCGCGCCTATTTTTCACTACTTCTGATTGCAAGGCATCTTTTAACTATTCAAGTTGCGTTCCTAACATTTCGATACGTGAGGCGCGCCCTCATTAATATCTTTATGAAGTGATGCAGATCCAATGGCTGATGATTTCTTTGGAAATTGGGCGGGATTTATTTCGCTTGTAACTCTTTTTCTGAATTTCGTGCGGATTAATTTCCACTAAATTTCGCCTTCTATATAAGGCACCCTAGGGGAATCATTCTTCCTTATTTACAGATCCTTGAGTTCTGCAGGAATCTCAAGTTCTCAACCCTTCAGGCATTCCCAAGGATCTTGCCAAGATCGTGATCATGGCCTAGGGAATGAGGTGTCCGCATATAAAGGCAAGGGCAAGGAAACCAAGCCCCTCCCCAGAAGCCAAGGATGCCACCAAGATCCAGGATGACGCAGTTGAGGCAAAGGAAGCAGAGGCCAAAGATGTTACTACCTTTCAACCAAGCAAGAAAGAAGACCCTTCTCCTTCAGCCAAGAGCTAAAGCAGGTGTAGATTGCATCAAACTTCTGGTGCGACAAAGTTTGGGTCTCACCTAGCGACATATATCATGTGTGCCTAGATGTGAAAGTGACCCAAGGTTGATCAAGCAAATCAACAAGGACAAGGATAGACGGGTTTCTTGTTTCTCGGCCTTGATAGCGGAACATCTTGCAGTTAGGAGAAAAAGGGTCCACCAAGTGTATCCGTCTCTTCTTCTTTCTCATCACCGGTACCACCCATACTGGCTCGATTGCTGCTAGAACAAGATTGTGAATCTACCATTCCTATGGGCTTTCTCTTTTTATAGTTAGCTTTAAAACAAGCCTGCCTAAGTTGCTTTGTATATGATGTACCTTTCCTTTATTTAATAAAAAAGGGCTGCACTTTTTACTTTATGAATCTTTCCTTTCTTTGCAATAACTATTTCATGAATGGGTGTGTTGTTATTTTTCCCTCCAATGGGACTTAGAGTTGATGTTGTTGATGGTAACAAAAAATTGTCACTCTGACTTTAACAAAAACCGACAGTAGCACTCGGCCACTAACTTTAAATAAGTTAACTATGTAGAAACAACTAGGAAAATAACCATGTGCTCTATACCGCAAGCTGTGCAACCATCAAAGAATGTTGCCAGTGCATGTTAATTTCCCTAAAGCAGGAGGTCCGAGGACCCGGCATGGCTAAGGTTCTGTTTAACTGCTTCAAAAGATTCCAGTGCGTGTTAATTTCCCCAAAGCAAGAGGTCCGAGGACCCGGCATAGTTAAGGTTCTGTTTAACCGCATCAAAAGACTCTAGGATATCAATATATTCCTTCCAGAATAGAAGTTTTTGTAGGGAGATGGTGCCAATTGATTTTCCATCCATGCCTTGATTCTCGGCTTCTTTCTCCAATGGGGATTTAGTGAACCGGGCTACTAGACCCGCGAGAACCAGCTTCTTGACAGATGTATGGGGTATATACTTGATGTCAGAAGCCCCTAGAACTGTGCCCCATTTAGCAATCCTCCCCGCGTAATCAATACTTCGAAGTGTTGACCTGAGCGGAAGCTGAGTTATGACAATAACTGTGTGTGTTCTTGGAAATAATGGGGAAGCTTTCGTGTAGCATGCACCACCGCCCAAAATGACCCTCTTTAGGGACTCTTGCTGATGGGAGCTTGATCCTACCATGATTAACCATTGCACTCACTAATACACAAGTTCTTCCCACAGACGACGCCAATTGTGATGACCGTTTTGAGCTTATGGCCCCACTACGTGGAATGGCTTAAGCCTAAAAGCCCAAAAACAATGAATTTGTAGAGAATGGGTTAGAGAACTAGGCTTTAGCGAAGGTTACAACAATTTGACATGATTATGAGTGGATTGAAGAACGAGCATATGAATTACTGTATGAAATTCTGTCCTCGGCACTCATCCGAGGAGCTCGTTCTTCCTATTATTTCTTCAGTACTAAGTTACAAAGGTTTCAAAGATGATACAAATTGATACTATCTTCTCCCTTTTTTTCTCCCCCTCTTCAGGAGGATTTCTTACATTATATACCCCCTTCTAGTTGATCTTAGCCCTCAATTTGTTGATCATACAGGTCACTACTCGAGTGTTTGTCCCATCAGCCACCTTCTTAAACCTCCTGTGAGTTGCAACAACTAAAGCAGCACTGTTCAGGGGTCATTTCCTCATTAATGCAGCCAGGACGTTAGTTGTGGGCATTTAATGCGGAGGTGACAGTTTCTTCTCGAATTGCTCGCCCACCATGCTCCCATGGCCGACCCATTGTACTTGTCTTTTTCTTCGGGATGTTCTGGGAGGTTGCCTTTGACGACGTGCCGCTCTTCCCTTTCGTGATCTTGGTTGGCCGAGGATAGGATCGTCTTCGGCGATGTTCCTTGGCACTTTGGACTTCTTTCGTTCGTCCTCGGACATTTCTTCCTCCTCGGTGTGGGCCTTGGGCTTGGTATAAAATGGTTCAGGGTTGTCAAATTCTTGGGCCCCACAATAATAATATATGATATTAAAAGCTTTGAGAGAGAGAGAGAGAGAGAGAGAGAGAGAAATTGAGTCTCAAAAAGGTTATTTAGTCTCAAAAAAAAAAAAAACTATAAAAAACACAATATAACAATATATATATATATATATATATATATATAAAAGTAAAAAAATCTCATAAAATCAAGAAATATAAAAAGGCCCATTTAAAGTTATTGTCTTAAACCATACAATACATGGAACCATAGCCAAATGCCGACACCGAGGCTAGCTTCTATAGAGACCTATTAGCAAAATATTTCTGATTATTGTTTTCTTCTCCATTTCATTGACAAAAGCTAGCAAAATATTTTAAAGTTCATGTGAATACCTCAGATCGAGCATATATAAGAGTACTGATTGGGTTTTAATTTGGGAAGAGCACGGGTTAAGTAAGCAATGACATAAGGTCAAACCATTTAAACAAATATGTAAAAACTCCATCACTCCACCATGTGGTTGCACATTTCAGCTACATGTTAATACTTAAAACTAATTACTCAGCTACATGTGGTTGTCATAATTCTTTGTTTTTAGCCAAAATTATGTATTTGACTAATTTTGTTAATACTTAAAACTAATTAATCAGCATTATTTGTCCGGCAAGCTGCAAAGATTGAGGGGGTTGTCCCCAACTCATGAAATGGAGAGTTGAGTTCAGCCTTTTGAATTTGTATAAAGACAAAATTTGATTACAAACTTGGTTGTAGTCTTAGGCTACAACTTTACTCAATATTATTTTATTTTATTTTATTTTTCTGTTGGATGTAAAATTTGACAAGTCCAACATTGGATTACATTTTCTACTTAAGTTCTCTATGCTTGCAAAATTTTCAAAAGATCAAAGATTAATAGTTATGTCATCAATCAATTATTTAAATTGCAAGTTTTTATAGTCTAAAATTATGCATAAAAAATGAGTTTATAAATCATATAGTAAATAACATCCAATTAATACAAAATTTGACATGTATGTTAAGAACGTAAAAAACATGCAATCCAACGATTAGATTTTAAAAATATGTAGCAAATTTTAATTTTTTTTTAAAGAAAGTTTTAGTTTAACAAATTTATAGTCAAACTCTGTCGTAACTAGCTTTCTTTTTTTTTTTTTGTTTTTTTGTTTTTTTGTTTTTTTTTTTAACTATTAACCGGGAGAAAAATCATGTTATTTTACCAAAAAGCAAAATATGTTAAATTTACCAAACACAATGCAGAACTAAAAGCCTCCACCTAGATGCTTTGCCGGTTTGCCTCTCTAATATGAAAAAATAAAAAATAATAATAATAAAAAATAAAAAAAGTTACATGGGCGCGCGCATTGACTAATTGAGGGATTCACGTCAGTTTTAAGTTTTAACCAAATTAGCATCACTTTTGTTTTTGTTTTTTTAAGCATGATATCACTTTTTTTAAATACAACATTTATCTTCTCCCAAGATTTACGCATGTCACCGTTCACGGCGGCATTTTAAAAGCTTATCTAACTTTTGTTGCTTTCGGTAGAAGGTTATTTAATATTTTTTAAGTAATGTTATAGTCACGAATTATTTTATAATATTTTTATAAATTATTGATGTGATCAGCTTTTTATTAGTTTTCATTTAGCCCATCATTAACACCACTTTTTCATTTATCAATAACCACTTATCACATTAGCAGTTTGTAAAATTTTTTGTTAAAAAATTTGTATCTCTAGCATTGTTCATATCTTTTTATTAGAAGTGAATTTTGACAAATTCACCATTAGATTATATCTTCTTTTTATATCTTCCATACTCGTAAAATTTCTAAAAAATTAAAGATCAATAGTTATGTTATCAATAAATTATTCAAATCATAATTTTTTGTAGTTTAAAATTATGCATAAAATATAAGCTTATAGATCATATTGTAAATAATATTCAATTGACATAAAATTTGACATGTGTATTAAGAGCACAAAAAAAAAAAAATGAAATTCAACAGCTAGATTTCAAAATATGTAGTAATGTTTATTTTATTGAGTACTGTTGTAGGCCTAGGTTACAACTAATTTTGTAGCTAAACTTTGTCCTAAATTTAAATACTTTGAAGAAAAAAAAAGGTTGAATTCTACATACTTTTTTGAAAGCAATCAAGGTGTGTATTGTGCATACAATTTTACAAGTATATTGTTATATTTTTAATACTTTTACATTGATTTATTTTCTTAATTTATTTTAAAGAATCAAATTAGATGTTAAAATTGTATGTATTTGTATGTATTTAGATTAATCACTTGCTTTGATTGTTATTGCTTATTAACTATGAATTAGTTATTTTTGTTTATTTTTTAATGAGATGATATATATATATATATATATATATATATAATTATAGTTAATTGTTTATTTATTTTGTTATTAATATTGATTATTTTTTTCTATTTTTTTAATTTAAAAAATTGTCTTTAATTCTTGCTCTCTGAATTGAAATCTTGGCTCTGTCATTGATCCTGACAGCAATGGTTAAGATATATTTAGCATTGTTATTAATTCCGTTTTGGACCCCGTTTCGGTTTGTCTAGTGGAACGAAATATTTTGGTATCGGCCTATTTCGGCGTACCGTTTTAGGGTGTTTTGGGATTCTTAAATAAAATATATATATATATATATATATATGTGTGTGTGTGTGTGTGTGTGTGTGTGTGTGTGTGTTCCCATCACCATCTGGTAGTGATATGGTAAACCCATATCAGCAGGAACCCCAAGATCCTTTCCAGCAGGAACCTGGAATTGATTATGAGCTTATGGTTATCAGGAAAGAGTTCAAACCTGATATGAATGCCCTAGGCAAGGAGTTTGAGTCAGAAGAAAACAAACTCAAAAGAGAGAAGCCTATAGAGCCAACCATAACCTTGAACAAAAGAAAGAAGTTCTCGCAAGTTGGACAACATTCATGAAAGAGATATCCAGTAATGTCCCTTTCTTTGAATACTTTGAGAACCACTTTGAGTGGCACAAGAAGTCTTGTGTACTCACAAAATCTAATTGGGAAAAACCCCCTAGCAAGGACGCTAGTGGCAAGTGGAGGTAAAATGCAGATTGAATTCAAGATTCCCAAAGCTCATGTGTGCCAAGACAATACGTGTTTTAAAACCACATTTGTTCTTGTGAAAAACATGACAGATAGAGTGATATTAGGAAATCCCTTTATGTGTCTGTTGTATCCTTTTACCACGGATAGTGAAGGCATCACTACCCATCCTTTTGGCCAACCAGTTAAGTTTAAGTTTCTTAGAAGCCCCGAACCTCGAGATATTAGCACTCTCCAGAAAATAGCTGTCTCTAAGACCCTTAGCCTTATACAAGCCAAAACTCACCATCTTAACTACCTCCAGGATGATCTAAAATACAAGAAAATTGAGGAACAATTAGCTTGTAAACCCATCCAGGACGAGATCAGAAAGTTTGAAGAAAAACTTAGACAGGAAGTCTGTTCTGATCTTCCAACAGCCTTTTGGCACAGGAAGAGGCACGAGGTTGCTCTCCCTTATGTCAAAGATTTCCATGAAAAAGACATCCCAACTAAAGCTCAACCTATCCAAATGAACCAAGAACTCATGGATACTTGCAGGGCAGAAATTGAGGATCTCCTAAAAAAGGGAATTATCAGAAAATCTAGGTCCCCTTGGTCTTGTTCAGCTTTTTATGTTCAGAAAAATGCTGAAATCGAAAGAGGTGTCCCTAGGTTAGTGATCAATTACAAACCCCTTAACAAAGTCTTAGAATGGATTAGGTACCCAATCCCAAACAAAAAAGACTTAGTCAACAGGCTTAGCAAAGCTGTGGTTTTCAGTAAGTTTGACATGAAGAGTGGTTTTTGGCAAATACAAATCAGAGAGTCTGATAGGTACAAGACAGCCTTCACCACACCCTTTGGCCATTACGAATGGAATGTAATGCCCTTTGGTCTCAAAAATGCACCTTCTGAGTTCCAAAACATTATGAATGAGATATTCAATCCATTCTCCAGTCATATCATTGTCTACATTGATGATGTTCTCATCTTCTCTGAATCCCTGGACCAACACAAAAAGCACCTGAGAGCATTTTTCCACACTATCAAGCTCAATGGTCTTGTTGTTTCAGCCCCAAAAATCAAACTTTTCCAAACTAAAGTTCGATTCTTAGGCTTTGATATCCACCATGGTGTCATCAAACCCATAGATAGAGCCATTCTGTTTGCTGATAAGTTTCCTGATGAAATCTTAGAAAAAACCCAACTTCAAAGGTTTCTAGGATCTCTCAACTACATAGCACATTTCTATCAGAATCTCAGGCAACAATGCAAACCTATACACACACACACATATACAACCTATTATTTATAATTTATTGTGTAAGTATTGTGAAAATGTTATCAATATAACATTTTTCTAATAATAATATTTTAAAAAAATAAATTATTATTAATATAAAGTTATAAACCATTGTACACAATGAGGAAAATAAAAATAATACCTCTGACATTTGCTTTTGAATTTTTTAACTTTTTTTGTCATTTCCAAAGTCACTCACGTGATGGGCTCATAAAAGTTGAAATTTGAAATCAATAAAACACTCTAGAAGACACCAGGACACTCAAGACAATAGAAAATAAAAGAACAAAAAACCAGTCCCACTAACCAATGGATACAAAACGGAGAAGAAGATGATAAAGAAGAAAAAGAAGATGAAGAAGTGGGCTGGGACGCTAGGTTCATTCAGGCGAATGGCGGGTCGACGTGGTTTGGACCTTTAATGTTTTTTTTTTTAATTTTTTAATTTTTTAATTTTTTTTAATAACAGGCTAAATCTTGTATCGGCCGGAATTGGCCGGAATGACCGGAATGGCCCGAAATCTGACTCGAGGTGGAACGTGGGGTATTCTGGTACCGGTTTGCTTACCGGTATGAAAAATTTCGGCTGTTCCGGCTGGAACAGAACGATATCAATAATAATGATATTTAGTGCTTTATTAAACAATATTTTTATATATTTTCAAAAAATAAAGTTAAACTATGTACACACACACACACACACAAAAACACACATTTATGCTTTGTTTGGGATTCACTTATTTTACTGAAACTGAAAACTTTTTGCTGAAATTACTGTAGATAAAGGTAAAAGTCAGCTGAAATAGTATAGTAGGACCCATGAATAGTACCAAAAAGTACAGTGAGGTCCATGAATAGTAGTAAAATAAGTTGAATAGTAAAATAAGCTGACTTTTTAATTTTTACCAAACACACACTTAACAACAATAAATTTGTGCTTGTAAGTCAATAAATCATTACCAAATGTCTTTTCTTCTTCAAAAATGTGTATTTACAACTCATAATTGAACAATTATTAATTCTTAACATATGTTCTTAGGACACTTGTTAATGACACCCCATTTTAAAATACCTATTTTGGGGAATACAAAATCTCTGTTCCTTTGTATTATACTTTATGCACCACCAATTATATTCTATTATGTTTATTTTTTTTCACTATTTTTATTTTTAATTAGTATTTTATAAGAAAAATAAAATTATTACATTGTAACAGAGAAATTCTCTCACCTCTCTCATTTTAACCGGGAAATTCTCTCACCTCTCTCATTTCTCTCTTCCTTCTCTCTTTATTTCTGCTCTCTCTTCTTCTTGCTCTATGATTCTTCACAACGTCTTCACTCTCCAACAACTCTCTAGATCGGCGTTGGATCGTCTACCATGATCGGAGAAGATCGGCGTTGGATCGTCTACCACGATCGGAGAGGATCGGCGTTGTACCATGATCGGAGAGGATCGGCGTTGTACCAAATCTAGATAGTGGTGGGTCTCGAGATCGACGGTGGGTTTCTAGATCGGTGGTGGGTCTCCGTGTTCTTCCTTCTCCGGCAACTCTCTAGATCGGTGGTGGGTCTCCGCTTTTTTCCTTCTCCGGCAACTCTCTCTCTGTCTTTCATTTTTCCTTCTTCGCGTGGGTCAACAAATCAACTTCCTTCAAGCTTCCCAGCGGCGAATCCGCTTCCTTCGAGCTTCGGCGGTGGTGGGTCTGATTTTTGACCGTGGGTTGCTGTGTTTTTTTTTTTTTTTTTTTGTGCGGTGTTGATGGGCGGAGAGAGAGGGTGGTGGTGGTGGTGTTGATGGTCGGAGGGCAGTAGGTGCAGCGGCGTGGTTCTGGTATTTTCTCTGGGTTTTTTTTTTTTTTTTTGTGTGGTGTTGATGGGCAGAGAGGGTGGTGGTGGTGGTTTTGATGGACGGAGGGCAGTAGGTGCAGCGGGGTCTTTTCTCTGGGTTTTTTTTTTTTTTTTTTTGTGTGTGTGGTGTTGATGGGCGGAGAGGGTGGTGGTGGTGGTTTTGATGGACGGAGGGCAGTAGGTGCAGCGGGGTATTTTCTCTGGGTTTTTTTTTTTGGGTGTTGACGGTAGATTATTGGTTGCCGGTGGTGGTGGTGGTGTGCAGCAGTGGTGGTGATGATGGTGGTTCTTGAACAGAAAGAAAGAGAAAGAGAATAAATAATGTATAAATAATGTATTGTATTGTACAGTGATAATTGTGAGATATATTATTTTATTGCGGTAGAAATATTATTTTAATGAGTAGAATTGAGAAATAAAATTTGGGATGTTGGAGAATTGGAAAATTGTATTGTATAATTGATAAAATTGCTTTTTGAGATGGTAAAATAGGATGTGATATAGAAACCGGCTGCGGATGCTCTAAGACTTCTAGTTTTTTGTGTGTAAGTGCTTCGTTGTGACAAAGAGATTTAGAGAGAGATGGGTTCCATTCCAGAAGCTATTAGACCTCATGTTGTTTGTATCCCATACCCACTTCAAGGCCACATAAACCCAATGCTTAAGTTAGCCAAACTCCTTCACCATAAAGGCTTTTATGTAAATTTTGTAAACACAGAGTACAACCACAAACGCTTACTCAGGTCCAGAGGCCCCAACTCCCTTGACGGCTTGCTGGACTTTCACTTCGAAACCATTCCCGATGGCCTACCACCATCGGACGCAGATGTTAGCCAAGACATCCCATCTCTTTCCGTTTCCATCTCAAAGAATGGCCTACTCCCACTTTGCAACCTCATTTCCAAGCTCAACAACACTTCGTCTTGGGACAGGCTATCTGTGACCTCAATTATCTCCGATGGTTGCATGTCCTTCACTCTTGACGTTGCTGAGAAATTTGGAATTCCAAATGTGCTTTTCTGGACACCTAGCTCATGCGGCTTCTTGGGTTATATGCATTATCGCCATCTAGTCGAACGAGGTTTAACACCCCTTAAAGGTATCATCATCATCTAGTTGACAATTATATATATATATATATATATATATATAGTCATATTGACAGTGTTATTTGCTATAAAGCCTACTATACTCATCTCTTTCGTCTACCTATACTAAGTATTTTTAACACATACGAGGAAAGGAGAGAATATCTTAATGTGGGATTAACTCGCTGTTTATTAACTTATCTAATTATATGTGCGTTAGCTTTTAATGGTTTAATATTGAAGGAATTAGTGGTGGCTACAAGAAATTTGAATTAAGAAATTTAAAATTAAACACAATTTAATAAAAATAGAACTTAAATATATTAATTATAATATGATAGCAATACACACACATGTAACAAACTATCTGTATTTACTAATTATTTAATTATATAAAGTTATATTATATCACTCTATGTGATATTTATACTATACATGAACATATTCATACAAATAACATTATAACAAAATAATAATATTAATATTAATGCATACAATCAGTATTAGAGACACATTCCACACTTATAATACAAATTTATATTAATGAAAGGAACACTCACAACGCATCACTCTTTACTTTTATAGTCGAAGATACCATGATAGTCAAATAGAATAGAGAGAAGAGATGAGATTTATGCGAGAGAGAGAGATAATGATTTGTGATCTATGTTGTTGTTTGGTTTTTGGCTTGGCTAATCTATGATCTGGGTGTACAAAAATATTTTTAAGGGTAAAGTAAACTAGTAAAAAAATATTATATATATATATATCTATTTTTTTCTTCAAAACGAACCCCTTGAAGAACGTATAGCACCACCCCTGGAAGGATTTCAACAATAGATCGGATTCCATATACATATAGTACATAATATGCTAGCTAGCCCTCAGACAGTCTATATCGTACTTGAGCCAAATCCAATTTCAACAGGTAAGGGTTCCATATAGAAGCTAAAAGGGTTTCGATTCTTTGACATCCACTTTTTTATATTCACTTTTATGTGATAAAATATGGACATTGCTGTATCAATTATGAATATGTGCATGAAATAGTCAATGTGAACTAGTGTAAAAAAATATGTTTCCTTTCCAAGAGCTCACGTGAAATACACCCTTGCTACCACAGGATCCTCACAAAAAAGAAGAAAAGAAAATAAATACACCGTTTAACATCCCAATCTATAAGTACACGTTTTGCGAGAAAAGATTAAGCAAAAAACATTTTTTACTTGGGCAAGTGTGTCACGGTAGAAAACGTGATATTCGCTTAACTTTTTATATATATATATATATATATATATATATAGAGAGAGAGAGAGAGAGAGAGAGAGAGAGAGAGATCATGAACATTTTTGGAAAACTGTTACCCAGGCTTGAAAATCTTAGCAATAGTTAAAGGTGACCATGAGACATATCACATACATAAGGATTCATATCAATTTATTAACGTATTCAGCAAAAATATCAATATATTAACGTAGCTATGTAACTAGTGTTAGTATGTGTACCTGTTTTGTATATGTACATGCTTGGATAAATATGTACTTGTGTAAGAATGCTTAATGAATATGTTCTTTATGTTTTGTTGTGTACATATTTTAGTCATGACCCCTTACTATGCCTTGAAATAAGGCATATGAATAATTTAATTCAAGCATAATCAATATCCCTTATAGATCAACCATTGTGTGTGTAAATATATAATCTATCTGCGTTAACATTTTCTTTATGTCAAATACACCCTATAGCTATTGAATTATCATATCAAATTAGCATACACTGAAAATTTGTAGGCTAGTTTTAATATTTTAACATTTGAGCACTTTATTTTTGTGTGAATTTCAGATGTGAGCTATCTAACAAATGGATACTTGGAAACTAAAATAGATTGGATTCCTGGGATGAAAAATATTTGCCTTAAGGATCTTCCAAGTTTCATTAGAACTACAGATCAGGACGATGTTAGTCTTAACTACCTTATATGCCAAACAGAGAGAGCTTCAAGAGCTTCAGGTATCATTTTAAACACGTTCGACACCTTTGAACAAGATGCGTTGGATGCTCTATCCTCCATGCTTCCTCGTATATATACTATTGGACCACTTGTGTTGCTTTCTAATCAGATTAAGGATGAAAATTTGAAATCAATAGATTCCAATCTATGGAAAGAACAACTAGGTTGTGTGGAATGGCTAAATTCAAAAGAACCCAACTCTGTAGTGTATGTTAATTTTGGTAGCATAACTGTTATGACGCCTCAACAACTCATTGAGTTTGCTTGGGGGTTAGCAAATAGTGAAAAGTCATTCTTGTGGATTATAAGACCAGATCTTGTGGTAGGTGATTCAGCTATTCTTCCTCCAGAATTTGTAACTAAAACGAAGGATAGAGCCATGTTAGCAACTTGGTGTGCTCAAGAACAAATCCTAAAGCACCCATCAATAGGAGGTTTTGTAACACATAGTGGGTGGAATTCTACACTTGAAAGTGTGTGTGGTGGAGTGCCAATGCTCTCTTGGCCTTTCTTCGCTGAGCAACACACAAATTGTCGGTACAGTTGTACTGAGTGGGGCATTGGAATGGAGATTGATAATAATGTTCAAAGAGATGTAGTAGAGAAACTTGTGAGAGAATTAATGGATGGTGAAAAGGGTAAAGAAATGAAGAAGAATGTAATAGAGTTGAAGACCAAGGCAAAGGAGGCTACGAAACCTGGTGGTTCTTCATACAAAAACATGGAGAAATTGATTGCTGAAGTTCTCCAAATTTGAAATGTTTAAACCAAAAAAAAAAAAAAAACACATTCAAGTTTATAATGAATTTTCTCTCCTAGTCTCATTGGCAATATGTGACCATGTTATATATTTGTAGGAAACCTATTCCCACTTCTGTTGCAATAAACTCCAATAAATTATGTGATTTGGCTAATTAGAATTCTATTTCGTAAGGGCACATATTGCTATTTATGCTTCATATATGTTTATTTGTTGATATGAAATGACATACAAGCATCTGCATAATCTTATCCAGTTTTTATTTTATTTTTTAATTTTAGGTAAAGCTTAGATATAGTTCCTTAAATGTTATATCTTAGGTCGCCCAATTAAATTTAACCATGTGTTTATATTATGTTAGGGATATCAATAGAAAAACATGAAAATTGAAATGTACTTAAAGACATGAATGAATTGCTATATTTAAGACGATATTTATACCCACTCAATGAGTTTGCTAAAAAGTTGTAGGAAAATCATCTATATATGGGATGCAACTATAGAATCTTGTGAATTTTTATGTATGGGGTATGAAATTTATAAAATTTCTCATAATCTTCTCAATTTTGTATATAATTAAATATGAATTATTGTATATTGTTAAGATTTTAGGTTGGAAAATATTAGTAGATAATGTAATCTAGAATCATGTTGTATACCATTGGTCCATTCTGAAGATATGAAGCGGCTTTAAGATTGAAGACATGCTTTATGTAGAAGCTTACTCCAGCAAACCCTTGCTAGAGCGAATCTTTAAACCTTGCTTGAGATTTTGAATCTTTGATATTGAATTAGTTAAAACTAATTTCTTTAAGATTAAGAACAAATCATAATCCGATGCATTTAGCCCTAAGTTTAAAAAATGCATCTTATTAGTTAAAACTTGATATGACTTGATCTTTTGATTCTACGGTCCAATTTTGGCATTTAACACGTTTTAATTGTTATGACCTTTGATTTTTTTTTTTGGAATTAAGTTATTGTTCATCTAACGGTTCTTACAATATTTTACCCTTTGCTTGATAAAATTGCAATTTTACCCTTGGTATGTGAACTAATTCCTGATTGCAAAATGTGGTGTCTAAGGAATGCCTCCCGTTTGGTGGAACTTAGTGATTGAACATCAATTTTTGATTAAAAGATATCGCAAATCAAATGTTGATAGCTAATATGCATCCATATGATTCAACATGTAATTATGAGCAATTATTTTTAATTGGTCCTTTAAATGTCTAATTTAAAACTAATTACATGTCGTAATCCTATTTGATAAGGTTCAAAACAATTATGTGGATGCATGTATTAAGTAAAACATGTTATTTAAATATTAATAATTTTAAATAATTTTTAAATAAAAATATAATTTGCAATTTATTAATATTGAAATAATCATCTCTTGGAAATTAGCCAAATCCTGATATTTTTCTCATGCAAACAACAATTTTCCAATCAATTAATAAAAAATTTAGCTGTCATTAGGTCCAAGTGTTGATTGGCACTTGGATTTACCCCCATTTGCTGATCGGCAGGCCTAGGCAGAAGGGTAAAGCCCCTCTAGCTGCAAAAATCCCAAATTCTTTTCAAATTCGAATCAGGTTCTCCTAGGTTTGAGAAAACTCAGTTCTAGTGGCTCCACCCTTTTCTAGAGCTTTCTTCACCCTCTATAAATAGAGGGAGGTAATCACCATTTAAGGCACCCCATCCCCTAACATTTTAGAGGAAGTAAGAAGTGTTTGTTGTATAACTGATATTCTTAATCTTGTAGTGTGAGTGAACATCTTCTTGTTGCAGTTCTAGGATCCTAGGAACAATTCTTTTAGAATCCAAGAGGAAGCAACTAAGTGAGGTACCCATGATCGTTTTCCTAATTAATCATGCAACAGTCTTCCTAATCTCAAGTTGCAACCAAGCACCTTGTTGCCTCACTCCGCCAAAAGCTCTTAAAGAATTGCCTCCTCTTGTTTGTTTTAATTATATGCAGGTGAGTTTCTAATTTTTTTTATTTATGATTTTGTTATTTTTATGTTTGAATTAATATGTGTTTAGTTTTGCCATGAGTGTTGTTATTCTTGTATGATCAAGTTTTGCTACGATGTTGCCATGCTTGCTAGGATCTAAATATGAAAATTTATGTGTGCTGTTCATAAATAATCATGCGTTAGATCTTATATAGAGTATTATCAATTTCATGCAAAATTTTGTTTGTTCTAGCCATGTTCTTGAATTCTCAGTGTATGTCATAACACGCTTCAATTCCTTTGCCATGATTCACATACATTAACATGTTCTTATTTTGTTCATATAATAGTTTCTTGTTTGATTTTAAATTAACACTGACAAATTGTCCTTCAATTCCTCCCACATATTAAATCTATCTATGGTCCTCATTAATCATATTCAATAATATGCTTGTTTTCAATTCCTTTGCCATGCTAAGATTTACATGCACTAACATACTGTTCTTTTTAATTCTTTCATTATGCTCACATGATTCTCCATCACTTGATCACTTGTTATGCTTTCCAAGTTATGATTTCTGTTTTCAAATTTCTGATTTTTAATCCAAGTTGTATGTGAAATGGCACGCTTGGTTTTGTTTGTGACATATTAAATGCTTGTATGATAAAATATGTACATTGACCACCATAGTTCAGAAAATTGATTTTTACTAGGTAATGTAGGTGTCTAACACCTTCACATCTTGTAACTTATCCTCCAAACATTTGTTAGGACATATGTGTTTCACATGCTAAGAACATATGTCTTACTTATTTATGTAAATTGGCTAATCCTTTGACAAAACGCACTTTACTTGTAATTGGGTAGATCTAGGTGTTTTTAATACTTCAAGAAACCATGTTTCAAGATCAAGTGTTGAAGCCATCAAGTCTGTCCAAGAAAAAGCAAGTTGAAGTGCAGAATTTTTAAAGCTCGACACCTCTCGATAGCTACCTCGACACCTGCTATCTGTCGAGATTTAAAAAGTCAGAATTCCAAATCTGATTTTCTTGGGATCCGTGAATATGTTTTTGGGGCTTCTTTTCTTCTAACCCTAAACATATAAAAGGATTATTTTAAGAGCCGTTTTGGGTGACACAAGTTGTATTATCATTGAGCAATCTCTGTTTATGCAAATTGTGCTCAACAGACGAAGTTCTTGACCTAGTTCATCCTTCATCAAGAAGTTGCTGTGTCTTTGCACCATAGGGTTTTGTAACCAAGCATCTTCCTGCTATTCATCACGTGGATGAACTGAAGAACTTTGCAGCCAACCATTCTTCCTCAAGTTGGTGTTCTGAAGTCGCGTACTGGGATCCGCGCATTGGTTAGTCACGTACTTGGGAGCTGTGCATCAAAGGTGGAAATTGTCACTACAGATCAAGTCCAATTGGGTATTGGGGTAAGGGTTCAACTGTAGGTTGGTAAGGTACTTGGGATTCCTTTCTTGTAACCGCTTGATTTGATAATAGTGGAGTTTCGGGAGTGGTGACCTGAAAATCACCCGGTGGGGTTTTTGCCGTTAGGGTTTTCCCCATTCGTAAACAAATCACCGTGTTATTTATTTTCCGCTGCATATTTAGTATTTGGTGATTTGTTTGTGCTTCCACGCAATTGCATGCTTAATTGATTAATTAAACAACTTGGCTAATTAATTAATTAATTAGGGTTTATCACAAGGGGTCATTCGAAGTGTGACCTAACAAGTGGTATCAGAGCAGGCACACTCTGATTAGGATTTAATCTTTGCTGTGTTGATCCATTGACCCCTGTTTGTCATTGGCTAAAACCTGCTTAATGAGATCTGTGTTTTCAAATACATCTTGTTTTTCTAACCACTATTTGCTTCAGTGTCTCAGAAAATACAAGTCTAAAAGTTATTTGAATTCCTTTATGATGACTATTGGAAAAGATCTCAGTTTTGCTAAGAAGAAACTAGACTGTCTCAAAATGAAAATGTGCAAAGGAGTTCGTCTAAGAAGAGTGAAAGTTATAGGCTTAGCTCATAAAAGGCAGTTGAGAGAAAGAACCATTCCTTCTGATTTATCATCTAAGCATGAAGTATGTTTCATGATGAAGTCTGCATTCAAGGTAATGGACACATGTCTATGGTATCTTGACAGTGGCTGCTCACGACACATGACTGGAGACAGATCTCTCTTCAAGATCTTTGAGTCTAAGAAAGGTGGCAATGTTACCTTTGGAGATGGAAGCAAGTCACAAATTAAAGGGAAAGGGATTATATCTCTGCCAGGACTGCCAGACATTGCGAATGTCCTTTATGTAGAAGGTCTAAGGGTGAACCTATTGAGCATTAGTCAGATATGTGATCAAGACTTCATGGTGCTATTCTCAAAAGGGAAGTGTCTTGTCATGGATGAATCTGGAAAGAAACTCATTAGTGGGGTTCGTACTTTGGACAACTGTTATGGATTGGTTCCTGATGCTGATATTGTGTGCAATAGTATTCGTCTGCCTAATGAAGATCTGTGGCATCAACGAATGGGACATGCTAGTTACAAGCATCTATCTATTGTATCTAAACATGAGTCAGTCTTGGGGATACCAAAGCTTAGTAGAATCAGCAATGTGGTGTGTGGACCATGTCAGCTTGGAAAACAGACAAAAGCTAAGCATCCAGGCACTCAAACAACGGCTACATCCAGACCATTGGAGCTGTTGCACTTAGATCTTATGGGTCCAACCAGAACTGAGTCTCTTGGGGGTAAGAGATACATCATGGTTGTGGTAGACGACTTCACCAGATACACTTGGGTCATTCTACTGCGATCCAAGTCTGATGCTCCTGAGCACATTGAAGCTTTATGCACAAGACTGCAAAATGAAAAAAGCCTGAAGATTGATCGAATTCGGAGTGACCATGGGAAGGAATTCGAGAACTCATACATGGAATCCTTCTGCACAAGATTGGGTATATCTCAAGAATTCTCTGCTCCTATTACCCCTCAGCAAAATGGTGTGGTAGAAAGGAAGAACAGGGTTATTCAAGAGATGGCTAGAGCCATGCTGCATAACAAAGATGTGGCTAGAAATCTGTGGGGAGAAGCTGTAAACACTGCATGTCATACAGTAAATAGGGTATACTTCAGACCCGGTACCAAAAAGACTCCCTATGAGTTATGGAAAGGAAGGAAGCCTAATGTGAAGTACTTCAGAATATTTGGAAGTACCTGCTTCATTCTCAAGGATAGAGAGAATGTGGGAAAATTTGACTCCCGGAGTGATGAAGGCATATTTCTTGGCTACTCCTCTACAAGCAAGGCTTATCGAGTGTACAACAAAAGAACGATGAAGGTAATGGAGACAGTAAATGTCGTCATTGATGAGTCTTCAGAGTCAAGTTCTGAGAAAGGCACTGAGGGACTTCCCAAAGAAATTCTTCCTTCTGAGCCTAGGGAAGTTCAAGACATTACTGAACAAGAACCTGCTTCTCCAAGTACTCCTGGTACTCCCAGTATTGTGGAAGACCCTGCAGACTTACTCACTTCACCAGAGTCTGAATCTTCAGAAAAGAAGGGACCTTCATCCAGAATCAAATTAAATCATCCTCCAGAAGTCATTGTGGGAGACATGAATGAACTCACATTAAGGAAACGTACAGTTGATAAATGTGTTGCTAACTTTGTGTCTTATTCCTGCTACTTGTCACAGGTTGAACCTAAGAAAGTTGAGGAAGCACTACAAGATGAAAGTTGGGTTGAAGCAATGCATGATGAATTACTCCAATTTCAGAGGAATGATGTTTGGACTCTAGTGCCCAGACCGGAAGGAGAACACATCATCGGTACAAAGTGGATATTCCGCAACAAGACTGATGAAGAAGGAAATGTGATTCGCAACAAAGCTCGACTTGTGGCTCAAGGATACTCACAAATGGAAGGAGTAGACTATGATGAGACATTTGCCCCAGTTGCTCGAATGGAGTCAATCAGAATTCTTCTTGCCCTAGCATGTCAACTGAATTTCAAGCTCTATCAGATGGATGTAAAGACTGCCTTCCTGAATGGGTTACTTAAAGAGGATGTCTATGTGGCTCAACCAAAAGGATTCACCGATCCACACTTTCCAGATCATGTGCTGTACCTTAAAAAGGCACTTTATGGGTTGAAGCAAGCTCCTAGAGCCTGGTATGATAGACTCACACAATATCTTGTGTCACATGGGTTCACAAGAGGAAAGGCAGATCAAACCCTCTTCATCAAAAGGGAAGGTGGGGAGTTAATAGTTGCTCAAGTCTATGTTGACGATATCATCTTTGGGTCAACTAAGGATGAACTGGCTCATGGCTTCTCAAAACTCATGCAAGCCGAGTTCGAGATGAGCATGATTGGAGAGCTGACTCACTTCCTTGGATTGCAGATTCGCCAACAAGACTCAGGTATATTTCTCTCTCAATCTAAATATGCTAAGAATCTTGTGAAAAAATTTGGTTTGGATTCTGCTAGTTCTGTTAGAACCCCTATGAGCCCTAATGTCAAACTCACTATAGACTTGTTAGGCAAAAGTGTTGATCATTCTCTCTATAGAAGCATGATAGGTAGTCTTCTTTACCTTACTGCTAGTAGACCTGACATTAGTTATAGTGTTGGTGTGTGTGCTAGATATCAGGCTAACCCCAAAGAATCTCACATGACTGCTTTAAAAAGAATTATAAAGTATGTCAAAACCACTGCTGAGTTCGGTGTGTGGTATAGCAAGGACACTAATGGTGTCTTAGCTGGGTACTCTGATGCCGATTGGGCTGGAAATGCTGATGATAGAAAGAGTACCTCGGGGGGTTGCTTTTATGTGGGTAACAATCTTGTCTCTTGGATGAGCAAAAAGCAGAACTCCATCTCCTTATCCACTGCAGAAGCTGAGTACATTGCTGCTGGTAGCTGTTGCACCCAACTCCTCTGGATGCAAAAACTCCTCCATGATTATGGTATTTGTCAAGAGCATCTCACTATTTACTGTGACAATACCAGTGCCATCAATATCTCGAAAAATCCGGTTCAACATTCTAGAACCAAACACATAGAGATACGACATCACTTCATTAGGGAGCTTGTCGAAGATGGTACTCTCACTCTTGAGTTCATCCACACTGATGATCAGAAAGCTGATTTGTTCACCAAACCTCTTGACAGCAAACGTTTTGAATTTCTTCGTCAAAACATTGGTGTCATCTCCATGGATTGATCTCCTTCTCTTATCCTTCTTCCTCATGCACTTTCATCTAGTTTTTGCTTTGCTTTGTTTAACATGTTTTTGTTTGTTTATTTTCAGTTTTGTTTATTTTGTTTTTGATATAAAAATAAATAAAAAAAAATTGAAAAATCAGAAAAATACAAAAACAGTGTGTGTTATGTGTACTTTGGTATTTGTGTACCTTGGATGGCCATTGAAACAAAGTTTCTAAACTTTGTATCTTTTGTAGCTTAGATGAGCATCTCTATGCACAACTAAGCAAGTGAGCTTTGTGGCTCTTGTTTGTGATGAGTAAGATTAGGTTATTTCTTTAAACTTAACACTCATATCACTCTTTTTGACGGGTAGGACTAGAAAATCCTAAGAGAAAGGCATTAATAACCATCTCACCACTGTTACCCGCCAATCATAGTATGACACCTGTATGCTTCGGCATAGCAAAAGTGCAGTGTCAAAGACATTCGTATGCTTCGGCATAGCAAAATTGCGATGTCAAATGCTTAACATCTTGGGTATTTCTTTTCTCTCTTTTTATGCCCATGCATGATATGCTAAAATAAAAGAAAAATATGCAAAGAAAATATAAAGCAAAAAGATTAAAGATGCTTTAAATATGATTGCAAGCGTGTTTTCTAGGAGATGTGGGAGTTATAGGATGTACCTTGAAGGTGATAGTCCCCATCAAACAGTTATGATTGCGTGTGAGTTAAAAGTTATTTACTCATATCTCAGATCGTCATAACATGTATACACATATGCAATCTTGCGATGTTTTTCACACACAACACGCAATATTCTTTGCTACTTTTGATACATGTGCAGGTACAATGTGATTTGGCCATCACAAGTGTTTACATATGCTAGTGTATGCTCACTAAACTGTCATAACTTGTTTTTGAAATATAAAATTGGTTAGACTTGTTTAGTGTGTGTGTGTGTTTTGCATGATCTTTGTGCTTAATTTCTTATTGAGAGATGTTTTGAGAGGTTTATATGTTGAGTGGATCTTTGGTAGAGATGTGTGTTGGATTGCATTCATGTCTGTGTTTTTCCCTTCTCGAAAAACTGCCTTTTTCTGTGGCTCGACACCTTCCTCGACACCTCCTCGATACCTGGTCATCTGTCGAGATTCTCAAGCTTTTCTTATCGCAATCTCGACACTTTCCTCGACACTTGGTCGATCGATCGAGAAAGTTTCTGTCCTCTCGACAGCTTCTCGATACCTTGTCGATCGATCGAGATTCATGTTTCTGAAATTTGTCTTATTCCTCGATACCTCTCGATACCTTCATCTGTCGACGGCTTATTCCTCGATACCTTCCTCGACAGCATACTCGATACCTCTCGACACCTCAGCTGTCGAGAATTACTGAGGTGCCTATTTAAAGGCTGATCGCGATTTTTCTCTCATTTCTCTCGATCTCACTCGATCTGTCCGAGGCGTTTCAACTTCTCCAACAGCTTTTCTCACTCAAATCTTCAATCTCACTTGGATCTTGCTCATTCTTGCTTCTATCTCTTGGTAAGATCACCTTTTCCCTTTCATTTTCATGCATTTCATGTTTTGAAAACCTAGTTTTGGGATTTTTCATAAAAATTTGGGGTTTTTCAAAATTGCTAAGTTTTTATTGAAATTTTGGGTTGAGTTTGGACTCAAATGATTACAAAATGTCATACATTGCATTTCATGTGCATTATAATGATATTTTCATGCATTTAGATGTGAGTACTTTGTTTATATGCTGTTAGGAATGGATTGGGCTGAGCCCATAATGATATTTCTGCTTTGCATGTCATATGTTCATGCATTCCCATGCATACGTACTCTTTGTTCATATATCTGTTATATTTGAACTGATTTGGGACTTTTCTGCTTGTCTCCCTCTCTATCTCTTTCTCATTCTTTTACGTTAGTAGTGTCTATGGCACCCAAACGTAAATCTACTCCTGCTCGGAACCCTCTGCGTTCTAGAGCATCTTCATCTTCTGATTCTGCTCCTTTTAACATTCGGTTCCGTGATGGAGATGCCTCAAAGGCATTTACTGAGAACTTTTCTAGACGAGGTGTTCATTCGGAACGCCAAGTCATTCTGGCGGACTTCGCCGATACTGACATTCCTTCTGTCATTCACAGTAGGGGATGGGGGTCACTGTGTGACATCCCGGTCACTTGCCCTCTCGTGCTGATACAGGAGTTCTACTCCAATATCCACGGGATTGATCTTTCAGTACCTCATTTTTCCACTCGCGTTCGAGGTATGCGCATTCCTGTCACACCGCAACTTGTTGCGGATGTGCTTAGGGTACCTAGGATAGAGTTTCCTGATTATCCCTCTTGTGAGCGTCTGAGGACTGTGTCCCAAGACGAGCTCATCTCTGCCTTCTGTCAGCGTCCTGCTGATTGGGGTGAGCATCAGTTCACTTCATGTAGGCCTTTTGCTAAAGGTCCTAGATTCATGAACATGGTGATGACTTTTGTTCTCCATCCTCTTTCTCACTATAACTCTATCACAGAGCCTCGTGCTCGATTTTTGCTTTCTCTTCTTGAGCACTTGACCATAGACTTCCCTTCTCACTTCATCCGGTCTATCATAGATGTTTATCTTGATTCGGCGTCTCGTGATAAGCTCATCTTTCCTTCTGCTATCACGCGGATTCTACGCCATTTTTCTGTTCCCTTTCCTGTGTCCGACCACTTCACACACATATCTGCCATAGATGCCGCTACCGTAAAACGTAGTGAGGCACAGTTGAGGTCGAGACAGCCTGGTGCCACTCCTCCCTCCCGTTCAGCACCATCCAGATCAGCTCCATCTACATCTGCTCCTTCTTCCTCTTCGAGCGATGTATCCCTTGGTGATATTATGGCGCAGCTGCAGCGCATGGACACTCGTCTTGATACACTCTCTGCTGAGTTGTATCAAGTGAATGTTCGTGTGGGTCGTATTGCACGACGCCAGGCGACCATGGGCGGTTTTGCTCCAGAGGCTACTCCTTCACCACCTACTCCAGTAGCTTCAGATTCTGAGGATGAGGATGATGATGAGGATGATGATGATGATGGAGATGCTAGCTCTGCCGATGAGATGTCTGCATGACACTCTACCCTTTGTCACTCGTGACAAAAAGGGGGAGTAGTTTTGGGTTATGAGAGTAGTCATCTTAGGGGGAGAGTTAGTATAGGACATTTTTGATAGGGGGAGTGTTGATACTTTTGAGGGATGTAGTAAGGTTTGATGTATCTTTTCTTTTCTTATCTTTTTAGATACATTGTTCTTGTATATGAGGTCTTGTGACCAGTTTTACATACATGATACTTATTCTCTTATATATGTGGATGTATGTTTCTTTCACCTCTCTCTTCATGTGTTGTTTCTTTTCTATCTTTATACACATGTTCTTTTATTGTATGCAATCTATTAATTTCTGTTTCACACAAGATGCCTTGATGAGTTTTGTTTAAAGTGTTTCAGAAATACAGGTTGTTAAAGTCTACTTGCCATAAACTCTCTTCTTGCAAAGTTTTTCAAGAGTTTGTGTTAGGATAGATTTTATTGTATTCAACAAGTGAATATGAGTTGAGTGATTTATGACTTCTCTCATATGCTCATTTGTTTGTTGTGGTTTTGTCACGGATTGCCAAAGGGGGAGATTGTTAGGACATATGTGTTTCACATGCTAAGAACATATGTCTTACTTATTTATGTAAATTGGCTAATCCTTTGACAAAACGCACTTTACTTGTAATTGGGTAGATCTAGGTGTTTTTAATACTTCAAGAAACCATGTTTCAAGATCAAGTGTTGAAGCCATCAAGTCTGTCCAAGAAAAAGCAAGTTGAAGTGCAGAATTTTTAAAGCTCGACACCTCTCGATAGCTACCTCGACACCTGCTATCTGTCGAGATTTAAAAAGTCAGAATTCCAAATCTGATTTTCTTGGGATCCGTGAATATGTTTTTGGGGCTTCTTTTCTTCTAACCCTAAACATATAAAAGGATTATTTTAAGAGCCGTTTTGGGTGACACAAGTTGTATTATCATTGAGCAATCTCTGTTTATGCAAATTGTGCTCAACAGACGAAGTTCTTGACCTAGTTCATCCTTCATCAAGAAGTTGCTGTGTCTTTGCACCATAGGGTTTTGTAACCAAGCATCTTCCTGCTATTCATCACGTGGATGAACTGAAGAACTTTGCAGCCAACCATTCTTCCTCAAGTTGGTGTTCTGAAGTCGCGTACTGGGATCCGCGCATTGGTTAGTCACGTACTTGGGAGCTGTGCATCAAAGGTGGAAATTGTCACTACAGATCAAGTCCAATTGGGTATTGGGGTAAGGGTTCAACTGTAGGTTGGTAAGGTACTTGGGATTCCTTTCTTGTAACCGCTTGATTTGATAATAGTGGAGTTTCGGGAGTGGTGACCTGAAAATCACCCGGTGGGGTTTTTGCCGTTAGGGTTTTCCCCATTCGTAAACAAATCACCGTGTTATTTATTTTCCGCTGCATATTTAGTATTTGGTGATTTGTTTGTGCTTCCACGCAATTGCATGCTTAATTGATTAATTAAACAACTTGGCTAATTAATTAATTAATTAGGGTTTATCACAAGGGGTCATTCGAAGTGTGACCTAACAACATTGATCAAGGTTTCTAAATTAGTGTTTTATCCATGAAATTTTATATTTAGTAGAATGTAACTAGAACCAAAGTCATGCACTTCTCTTTTAGATTGTACTTAGGAGAAATGCCTTGTAATTTTTTCTACTTGATGTATATTCAATTATTCAATGAAATTCAATTTGTCACATGGTATTTTTATTTTTTTTTCCCAATTTATAATAAAATTAGTGGCAACTTCATGTAAAACCCTTGATATAGGTGGAGAAATAATTTCAATTGAATCTCCATTTTGAGAGGCACTATCACAAAGTCACCCATTAACATGGGTTTGGCCCAATCAAGTTAGAAACATGTGTGGGTTGAGGTCTCAGTTAGTGGTTGTTTGAAAATTTTCCAACCTGTGAATGACGGTTTGATTGAAATGTTCTCTCAATTTGCCCAATTTGACCTATATATGCAAGAGTCCTATGTACTGCTACTGCTGAACAAAGTGATCATGGTTTCAAAACGGAATGAAATGCAGATCCAAAAGGAAAAAAAAAAGATAAGAGGCTCATCCTTCTTAGGACTAATAATAAAAAACTAGTTTTTCTATGATCACGCTTTTTGTCACAACTTCCTTATATATATTGAGGAGGGTGATGTTGACATGGTTGTAACACAAGTAAGCCAAGTATATTAGGTTTATCCAAGTAATATTATTTTTATTTGATTTTTACTAGATTGTAATTAACAAGGAAGTGAAGTCTTGTACTTTCTTTCCATTAAAGTAGGAGTAAAGCCCTGTAATTTTCATGTTTAAGCATTATTGTAATTTTCGTTTTGTAATTAAATTCAGTGGAGATTCTATACAAGTCTATTAGGTTAAGGGGGCAATATCTAAAGCCACAACTGTAAATTTTCTTTATTAATTTAAAAAAGACTCGTAGTAGCCTCGGTTCATGGGTCTCTCACATGGAAGTCTAAGAGATCCTAATTAGAAAAAGATTTTTAATGTATAAACCTCTTGGTTGGTTGAGTTCTGTCTAGAACATTGTACATCTCTTTAAGTGGGTGGCCTTACGCATTTACCTTCTATTGTCCTTATACGGCATGGTGAGGTAGCAAGTCTTACCTTTATTACATAGACTAGAATGACATATCTCTGGCACAAGCTTTAGTCCTTGACTGTAAGAGTGAATTGCCGAGTAACAGAGCCCATAGTGTGTATACCTTGATTGATGGCTTAAAGAGGATATTTATAGTTCAGTTTAATTTTTATTTATTTATTTTTGGGTTGCTCATTCGTTCCCTATAGACTCGAGTGAGTGGATGCGTTTTTAGGGTGCTCCACTCAATATTGTGTGGAAAAATATTTATATAGTCCCGGAGTAGTGTTTTGGAACTATTTAAGTTAAAGGGGTCGGAATATCTAAGTGAAAAGGGTCGCGTGTGGCATGATTACAACAATAAATGTTGGCATGATGGGAAAACAACTCTTCGAAGATACATTTTTTTTTTTTTTTTTTTAAAATTTTTATTATCGAGTTTCAAATGTTCTCGACTGAATTTAATGACCTTTTACTTTGTATCTTCCCTCAATCTCTATCTGAGTGTTCTTTGCTCATATATATTGATCGATGACCGAAGTGTGTTGCTCAGCTAGATGAAGCGGCGTCACCACATGGATGTGGTTTTGGGCTTGACCGATTTGGGCCGAATTAATTTTGGCGCAAGGGCTTGTACAGACTACAGAGACCCTTTTTGTTTTTTTAAGCAAAGACTACAGAGACCTATGAGTGGTGAAAGATATCTGTTATTATTGTTTTATTCTCCTTTTCATTGACAAAAGCTAGAAAAATATTTTTAATTTAACGTGAAAACTTCGAGAATAAGAAACAGTTCAGATCATGAGCATATAAGAGCAATTACCAGATTTTATATTTGCAAAGAGCACGAGTTAAATAGCCAATGGCGTCAGGTCAAACCATTTAAACTAAAGACTTCAACATGTGGTAGCATATTTTAAGGAGAAAGACTTCAACATGTGGTATAGCATATTTTAAGGAGTGATTGTTATAATCCTTCGTTTTATTCCAAGAAATCCTGCAGTTGGACTTATTTTATTAATAAGTCCAACTGCAGAATATCGAAGTTGGGAAATTTACTGCTTTTAGATCGTTGTAATTGGTCTTCAGCCAAAAATAAATATAAGGATACAATTTTTCTGTCACAACTTTTATCACAAGTCACAACCTTGATGTGGTTGATTACTTGATTGTGAGCCGTGAAAGATACTTGGTAGATCCTTTTGAAAAATGCATAATAAGCAACCAATTACCATTTGTCATGTTAAAATAGTAATAAAAATTATGGTATAAAATTTGGGGTCTTAGATTAACTAAATAAAAAGATTATTGTGATTGGTTGCACTTTATCTTAATGCCCATTTAGGCAGGTTTGAAAGGTTCTTAAGAATAGGAAGAGTTGACTACTTTTAGTTAGGGAAATGAAGATCTATAGCTGACATGCTATATATATATATATATAAGTTCTGTGTCATAACTTTTGCCACAATTTTGATGTGGTTGATTACTTGATTGTGAGTGGTGAAAGAAACTTAATAGATCCTTATGAAATTAATAGGCAATCAATTACAGTCTATCATGTTAGAGTAGTAGTAAAAGTTGTAATACGAAATTTGTGGTCTTAGATTTGCTTGATAAATTTTTTTTTTTGTGATTGGTTGCACTTTATTTTAATGCCCATTTCAGGTTGGTTTGAAAGGTTCTGCCTTAAAGAGTAGGAAGAGTAGACTACTTTAGACCTATAGCTAACATTCTCTCTCTCTCTCTCTCTCTCTCTCTCTCTCTCTATATATATATATATATATATATATATGTATATTATTGTTAAGATAAAATAAAATATGTTCCACAGTTAGACGAAAAAAGGCATCATAAGAAAATTTTGTTTGTGAGTGTACATGCTTCGTCGTAAGAGCATTCCCATTAGCTCGTGCAAAAAGTCTTATGTATTTTAGCATATACTACAAAAAAATTGTCCTATTGCAGTGTTTTTTTCCCGGCGCTTTTAAAAACCGCCGTAATAGAGGAGCCTATAGTAGCGCCTTTTGAAATCGCTGGTATAGGAAATCCTATTACGGCAGCTCAAAACCGACGCTTTATTAAAGCATTATCAATCCCGAATTGTGAAAATAAGAGATTAATCTTACCACTTGAATTTTTTTTTTTGGGTTAAAAAGCAAATTTATGATACATACCGGCCTTTGCTAAGAAATACCTAAAAGTTTGCCTACAAAATTAATGAAAATTGTCTAATCAAGTCCTTTCATGTAGGACTATGCCATTAAATTCCATGATTACCTATTATGAAATTGACTTTAACCTTGAGTAAATTGCAGAATTTTGATCTTTATGTAAAATGATCATTTAACATTGGATATTAATTAGATTGCTCAAAATTATATTTTTAATGGTTGCAAAATAGGGTGTCTATACAAATTTTTAAGAATTTTAAAACACTACTTCAATTAAAACTCAATTACCAATTTTTTTTCAAACTATTATAATTGCTAATTTTGATTAATACTCACTCACATTTTCCTATTGCATTGATTGGAAATTCCTATTGCATTTACGTCACCCAGTGACATTAAGCTTGCATGCTATATCTTCCAACATGACCAACTGAGCTCATAAAATAGCAGGGAGGTGAGAACTGCACTCGTTATGATGCCATTGAAGTTGAAGTGAGGTTAATAAGGAGGATGTTAACCCAATTGTACCCATCGTTTCCCACTATCTCTATGGTAAGAAGTTTGAATTACAAAGTATGTTGTGTGTCATATTTATTAGATATATGCATGTGCATGTTTAGCATTAAAGCCATTTATTGGGAATCAACAGATTTTAAATTTTCTTTTATGGACAAACAAGCCTCTTAATTGACTATGAGGAGTGATATATATATATATATATATATAAACTAATTTGAAGTTTGAACTGCCACTCAGCATTCATCTCTTAGAAGTGCTTTTGGAAATCCTATCCAATACGGCATTGCATAGGTGCTTTTGCAATCTAAAAGCTTAAGCTGTTAGGAAATGGTGAATTTAATCACTTAACCATAAGTCTAACACTCCCCCTCACTTGTGGGCCTAAACTTCCCCTTAATAAATGGGGGTCCAACAAGTGGGAATTTAACATTTTAAATGGGAGGTAGAGTAAAGCCAGGGATCGAACTTAGGATCTCATGCTCTGATACCATGTTAAACTACCGATTCTCCCAAAAGCTTAAGCTGTTAGGAAATGGTGAATTTAATCACTTAACCATAAGTCTAACAGATAAAACAATTTTTGAATCAACGCATGTGTATTTTTCTGAGTCAAAGTTGTTTTGAATTTCAATTTTCAACCTGATCAGTTGCTTTTTCTAAACTTCATGTCATTTTCAGATAGCCAAACACGAAACATTCACCCCTAGCACCTAGGAACATTTTGACTGAAATTAGAATAAGTTCTTTTTACTAAGGTATGAGAGAAAAGAAAATTAGTACTAAGCTTATATACCAAGGAAGCTCCTATTGAAGAAAAAAGAAAAAGAAAGATAAAGGTTCATAATCAAATTAATTTTTATACGACACCTTTCTTTCTTTTTTTTCTTCTTTTGCTAAAAATTACTATAACCTATTGTACTAAAGATCGAATTCTATGCACAGGATATCTATTTATAAGTTTATAATAGACACCTTGTTTCATTGTATTTAGATTTACACTCAAGGACATTAGACTTATTAGCCTGTGCATCTTGGATATTTTCCAAGACATCACAAAAGGCAATTCTGATTGGCACTATCCAATGGGCCAGCATTTTGTCCTACTGGTGTTGTTTATAGATTGTTATGTTGGATTTTGTCGGGGGTGGAAAAGTCTTCCTTTTGACAAATGAGATTTGTGTTGGGTTGGGGGCCTAGACCAAAACTCTACAATGGGCTTGAAGCACGGCCCAAAGGCTATTGGTGAAGATTTGAAGAATTCACCTTATTTTATACCTTGGGTCTAGGATGGGACTGACAAGGATTATGAGATGGCCCAAAAAGCACTTCCTACAGCAGACATGTCAGCACAATAAAATGCATACTGCAATAAAGAAATAGTCCAACAGTAAAATAATCTAGTAGTAAATATTCCAGCGGTAAAGTATTCCAACGGTAAAATGAAACAGAGCATAATGAACTTACAACCTTTATTATTTCACAGATTAAGGAAGGTATCTACATCTTTAAAATCATCATCCATTGGTTCTGGAGAAGAGTCCTCTAATACAATAACATGAGGGAAAAATTCTATAGTAACAATTACATCATAACCTTCAATGATAAATGAATAAACAAACACCATGAGCTCCATTATAACAAATAATGAGAAACTTAGTCTGAGATGAAGGGAGAGAGAGAGAGAGAGAGAGAGAGAGAGAGAGAAATTCCATCTAGTGCAGCAAGATCATTATGATACCAGGGTATGCTCGTGGATATAGTATATGTAATGAGTAGTGAGGGTCATTTTTGGGTAGTATGAATAGTGAGAGAGAATGAGTATATAGTGAAGTTGCTGGGGCTTTCTACTGGGATGGATAAGAGCTTATGAGTAGAGGTGTGAGGGGTATTTGTGAGCTAAGGGCTGAAGAACTTAGTTTCTAGGTTTGAACTAAGAACTTAGAGGCTCAGAACCTCACTAAGAGCTTAAAGAAAATTAGAGAAAGAGGAAAACAGAGAAGTTTATGAGAGAGTTATTCTCTATTGGTGTGTCTTGAAGTGTTAGAGGAGAGTTTCATTTATAGTTGAGTTTGAGGGGATAATTAAATCAGCCGCAATCTTCAGAAAATCCTTGGAGAATCGTTCTTAGGATTTGGCCAAGAGTGGTAAGTTCAGCTTTAGAGTGTTCTTGGTTGTTTTGGGTAATGGCAGCTGGAGTTCTAACTTAGCATTAAATGCTGATTGTCCTCAGCTAATGGGATTAGAGCATGTATTAAGCTAATGATCTTGGTTTTGGTGATGCTAGAATCAGAGCTTCCTAGGGCAGATTGTATAACCCTAAGTCAGGTGTCAATTTTGGAGCCCTTTATTGGGAACTCTGCTGGAGATCCCTTTGGTGCCCTCCAAACCACATTTCCCTAAGTTTCCCTATTTGGGTTCATGTGCTTGGTCCATGAATCAGAAAGTACACGTTTTGGGCATAATTGTGAACTGGTTTCAAGTTATTCAAGAAGCTTTCATGGTCTGGTTATGGCTGCCCTTAGTCCTTGACCGAATAGGTTGGAGAAGAAAGGGAAGATGACTGGCTGAAGCTTCCCAGCTTCATGTCATGTCATCTCAGCTTTGTGTCATATGAGAAATGATGAAATTAGCTTGGCAAGGAAGGGCTTAACCTCTGTTGCACACGTGTCCTCTTCTGATCTGATTTGACAAGCTGGAACTAATGGTAATGGGCCCTAGCTGTCAACTTGGTTGTGCTGAAACTTGACTAGTGGTTAGTCTAACCACTTTAGTTACTCAAGTGAGTTTCAGTTGTTGAGATCAGCACATGGACTGGCTTGTTTCAGTTGGGCTTTGTTGTTAGGTTTCCTTGGGCTTGTTCATCCCTACAAAATAAATAGTTTTGCCGTGGGTGATATACATGGGCTTTTGTAGTTAGTTGATTATGGAAAAAATAAACATAGTTCTCATAAATTTTGTAAAATGAGTATTTTTGAGGGATGTGTAATTTATATTCCCCATGAGTTAGAGACTTTAGAATATGAAAATATGTTTTTGCCAAGGAATAGTTTTGGGCTTTGAGCATAATGTAATTATTATTGCCAAAATAGTATTTGAGCTTTTGTAAATATGTGCCAAAATAATATTGGGCTTTATAAATAGTTGCCAAAATAGTATTTGGGCTTCATAAGTAGTTGCCAAAATAGTATTTGACCTTTGTAAATATGTGCCAAAATAATATTAGGCTTTATAAATAGTTGCCAAAATAGTATTGGGCTTTTGTAAATAAGTGCCAAAGTAATATTGGGCTTTTTGAGATTTTGTAAAAATATTGCCGTGTAGCAACGGGCTTTAGGGTGCCGTGTAGCAACAAGCTTTTAGAGGCACCGTGTAGCAATGGGCCTTAGAGGGGCCATGTAGCAACGGGCTTTAGGGTGCGGCGTAGCAACGAGCTTTTAGAGGTGTCGTGTAGCAACGAGCTTTATAAGAGGCTTTTGTTGGGCTTTTTGGGTTTTACCCATAAGGTAAATGAGTTTGGGCATTTTTGTGGAGATTTTGTGGCCCAATTTTGGTAGTAGTGTGATAAGTATTTTTGTGAAAACCCAAGTTGGATAATATGTGGGATATAATGGGTAATATTTGTGAAAGGGCCTAGGATAATTTATGGGGCTAATATAGGAAATATTTGTGGGAGCCCAAGTCGGGTAATAATATGGAGAATATTTGGGCAATATGTGGGAAGTATGTAGGAAATATTTATGTGGGCCCAAAATAGTTTATGGGCTTGTATGAGTATTTTTTAGTGAGTGGGTTAATGGGATTAGGGCCCGAAAATTTGTAGCTTAACATTTAGCCCCTCGAGTCACGTGTGAGCAATTTTTGTTTGGTCACATGTGTGAGTTTGAAATTTGGTGGTAGTTGTGAATAGTGGGCTTTTGTAACTTTTCCCCGTTCAGCACTTTGTGGGTTTTCAGTTATTCCCCAGGTTTCTTGCATTAAATGCTAGCCTTTTCCCCGTGTCTTGTCACTTGTAGCTTTCACGCCTACCAATAAAAAGGTTGGCTTTGGTTGCTTCTTCTCTCTTTTTTTTTTTTTTGTTGCTTGGACCTTGGGATAGAGAGATTAAGGCATAGAGTGAGCCTTTTCTTCTTCTTATTCTTCTTCTTATTTTCGGCCAAGGGTGAGAGAGTAACAGTAGTTTTAACCAAAGCAGAGAGAGTGACTGATATTCTTGGCAAAGCTTAGAGAGAAATAGAGCCTTTTCTTCCTCAATTTCCTTGTCTTTGACCAAGAGTGAGAGAAACGAAGAGCTTCGGCCAGGGTTAAGAGGGAAACTGAGATTTTCTTTCTTCCCTTATTGCTTTTGGCCAGTGAGAGAGAAACCCATAAAAAAATTTTGTTTCCTGTTGTGGCCATGAGTGTTTTCTCTACCTCTTTTTTGTTTCTAAGAAAAAAAATTTCTGCTTCTGTGAGTCATGGCTGAAAGGGAAGAATCGTTAGGCTTTGGTGATGCTGGTACCGCTAGAGTGGCTATGTCAAGAAGTGAGATTGCGGCTGGGGGCGAAGCTGAGGCTATTGTCGTGGGTACTGGTGCAGAGGCTAGGCGAGGAAAGCCTTTGCTGCCACTGCAAGGCCTATGGTATTTCTCAACTTCTTTGTTTCCAGTGGATTTTGAGGTTAGCCTACCCAATGTGCCAAGGAAGTGGATTTTGAAGGGTGAAGCCCCTAGTCATGAGACAGCATGGTTCCCAGCTGCTTCTAGTATAATGGACCTGCAGTTCCAATGGAAAGAGAACCTGCCATTACCTATTCAATTTTTGTGTCCTTGTGGCACAACCATTGGTTGGTTCAATTGGGTAAAGCAAGAGGTTGCTAATGAAGGATTCTGCCAAATTCTGAAGAATGCCAAGATTTTTGAAGCCGTGGTTGTGTCCTGTGGGTGGAACATGTATAGAGATATGAGAGCACTTCGATTTTTGGCACGCCGTTGGAATCCTAATGCCTACACTTTCTTTTTTCCTTAGGGGAGACCACAATCACCCTTGAAGATGTGGAAAGGATTTGCTTGCTGCCTAGCATAGGGGAAGTGAATTTGCTGGAGCTAGGGTTATCTAATGAAGAGTTTGCGATTGCTAGAAAGCTGCTGGAGACCTTTGGCAGCACTTCTGTGTCTTGGACAGGTGATAGAGCCAGGTTCTCCTTTTGGATTTTTGAGTTTAGAGAATCTGAGGCTGTTGATGTAAGAAGGGCCACGTTCTTAGCTTTGTGGATGAGAAAATGTGTGTTTAATTCTAACCCGCCACAGTTCATGAAGCCTTTCACATTTCCTCTATTCGTCGTATTGAGTAGAGGTGTGTCTTTGCCTTAAGGTACTTTGTGTTTAGGTACCCTTTATTCTGAGCTTGATAGATTGCATAGTGATGAGCTTGAAGGATCTCCATACCATACTAATGAGTCTAGTGTTAATGTAGCACTATTGCAAGCTTTCATATGGGAGCATTCGAAAGATTATGTTGATGTTGGGAAAGATGTTAGTGATGTCAAAATGGCCAATTGGGTGGTCCGAGCTGCTGGACCTAATGGTGAGCTTCAATTTCTTGGCTTTGAAGATGATCTTCCTTTGCTTATGAAGTGGATGGGGTTAAAGGTTTGGAATCTTCCTTCAATCACACTGCCGGATGATATGGCTCACTCTGCTTGGAAGCCCTACTCTTATGTTGCTGCTAGGTTTTGCTGTTTGAACCCTTTTCCAAATGCTAGGCATGGATCTCAAGAGTTTAGATTGGCTGATCATGAGAAGACTCCCAACTTTTTGCTTATTACATCCCCTTCGTACATCCCATACCCGAGTGGTGCCGGATTGATTTGATACAACACAATCCCCATAGAGTTTTGAGGCAATTCGAGTTTGATTAAGATGTCTCGGACATCAATGCCATATGATGTCCCTTGAGTGATGTAATGAAGCCGTTGGTTCATGGTATAGTAATGGAATATTAGGCTAGTAAGGTGGAGAGAGTCTTGGTTCGGAGTAGGCACCGTGAGGGGTATGCCACTTCAAATATGAGACTGTATAGAAGGAAGGTGATGAGCACCTTCGTTGATTATGTAAATAGCCGAGAGGTTGACCAAGTGGTGATAAGTCCCCTTTTGAGTGAGCCTCTACCAATGCTCGGCTTATTCTGAATACAATAACAGCTTCGACATGGGCTACTAGGCAGAATTTGGGATTTGCTAAGTGGCGTGCTGACCTCAATGGCTGGGTGGTTCATGGTGGCGATGGAATAGAGTGAGAAAAACACCATAGTGAGAGCCCCCAAGTCTAATCCAGCCACTGGTGCAACCAAGAGATCTCGTGGCAAATTACCTCCTTCCGAAGACAAGCCCAAAAATGTGAGGCATAAGAAAGCAAGTGCTGAGAAGTCTAAGACTGGTAGTCCTAAGCCCCCAGTTGTTTCCCAATCTGGTTATGGTGAGCTCCAGTCATTATGTCCAGTGTTCTAGCTGCTGCATTTGTTAGTACACTCTTGTCGTTGAAGCAATATAGAAGGAAGACTAGTGCTGGCAGAGTAAAGGTTCCTGAATCTTTAGAAGAGGTATTCTCACAGTGCCCTTATCTTCTTACATCCTTTCTATCTTTTTTCTTTTCTTCTTTGCCTTTATTTTTGGTGATAACCATATGTTTTTATGGTTGCAATAGTCCGATGATAGTGAAGAGACACAATCGGAGGAGTATGATTTTGAGGATACGGTTGCTGACTTTAGTAAACCACTGTTCCTTGCTTCGGTTTCTTCTCGGGTTTCCTCTCCTAATGTCCTTTATTCTCTAGGTCCAACTGATGAAGACATAGAGATTGCTGATAAGGGTCCTGCTGCTGTTGTCACTGCTGGAGAAGCTACTGCTGAAATGCCCAGCCTAAGGCATGTTGCTTCTTTGGCTGTCCATGATGTTCACCAGAGCAAAGAACCTCCAGGCATGATAATTTTAAGTTATTTACATTGACTAGAGTAAGTTTCCCCTTCAATAATGCTTGGCTGTATGAGTGCTTTCTGTTACTGCTGGAGATATAATCATGTTCTTTTTTGCAGAGTTAATCTTCTAGTGTTGCTATCAAAAGAATAAGCCTTGAAGAATTCTTGGAGCAATTTGCTAAGGATGAGGAGAATGAGAAAGTAGCGGCTGACTTCTACCCCCTTTCAAGTAATACTGTCATGTTCCAGTGGTCTCCCATAGAGGGTCAGGCACTACTGGAAGCAATTGTAAGGAAACATCCTCACTTCATGACTGGATGCAAGCAAAGTGCTTCATTAAGGAAATCTGGACTTCAGTTGCTTGTTGCAGTATTGCTGGATATGCAGCGTACAAAGCTTGAAAGTACAAACTTGAAGAAAGCACTTGAGTGAAAGAATGCTCTTAAGGATTTGTTGTTCATGAAGTTTGGAGTTCAATTCATCCTTGATAAGATTTAGGCTGCTGCTGAAGCTTGTATTGCTTGAGATAATGAGACTATGTTGAATGAGCTTGCAGTGAAGATAGCTGATCTTGAGAAAGAGATTGCAGCAAAGATAGTTGAGCTTTCTCTTCTAGTGAGCCAAAAGGATGAAATGATGCAGCCCTCGTCAACTGGTGATGCTTCTTCCTCAGTGGAAGCCTTTGGCGATGGCTTATTAGACTAGCTTTTTATTTTTTTATTTTTTATTTATATATATATATATATATATATATTAGTAGCTTATTATTTTGAACAATATGTCCTTATGTTATGATGTAATGAAACATGTTATGTATTTTGGGTTTATTCAGTAATGTAGGCTCTGTTTTGTGCAAAGGTGCATCAGCCATGTGAACTTTATGTGGTAGTTTGATATTTCTCCAACTATACAAGCTGTGTTTTGTTTCTGTACAGGTATATGAATTTGTTTTGTGAAAAATGCTTTATTTATCAAAGAATAGTATGTTCAAGCTAAAATATGGCCATGGAAATCATGTACATAGTTTTGAAAATATTTATTGTGCTTATGATTGTTTTGGTTAAAATACCTAGCTATTAAGGATGTAACTTTATTCATGGTTCGGAGTATGCATATTTGTGTATGAAAAGTAATATTAGAATGCTTGTGAATGTAAGAAATTCATATCTAAGGCAAAAGGCAATGCTTACTTCTTATTCACATAGTAGTGGTTTAAGATTGTACAAGGAGAGTTACTTGGTACGTACTTGAAAGTTGAGTTAAGCATGGTACAACTTAAGCCATTTGCCATTAATAGGTTCTGTGAGACTTTCACCTTTCATTGTAGCTAGATGATAATAACCGTTGTCATTGGCTTCCCTTATGAGATAGGGCCCCTCCCAACTTGGGGCAAACTTGGAGGGTGCTGAGAGATTCCTCCTAATATGATCTGCTGCTTTTAGAACCATTTGTCCCTTGGCAAAAACCCTACATTTCATGGCCTTGTTGTAAGCATTGGCCTTCTGTTGCTGATACTGCTGGGTATGGTTATAGGCTAGATTTTGTGTCTCCTCCAAGGTTTCAAGGTTTGTAGTTTTGATTTTTGCATAATTGGCAGCATCCATGTCTACTTGTCCATGAACAACCCTTGGGGTGGGAACCAATAGCTCAACTAGAGATATAGCCTCGGTACCATATACAAGAGAGAATGGTGATAGTCCGATGGCTATTTTGCTTAATCTTCGGTATGCCCACAGGGTTTCCAACAGGTGTTCTATCTAGCCACCCTCATATTCATGCACCATCTTGCTGAAAATTCTCAATAGCACTCGGTTGGTGGCTTCCGCTTGACCATTGCCTTATGGATAATAGGGAGTGGACTTGCGGTGCTTAATGTGGCGATGGTCAAGTAATTTCAGACATCTTTGTTGACAAAAGGAGTGCCATTATCAGTAACAATCTTGTGAGGGATGCCAAATCTGCAAATTATATGCTCTTGAATGAAGTTTGCAACAGTTGGGCCTGTAGCCTTCTTTAGGGGAATGGCTTCAACCCACTTTGTGAAGTATTCAGTAGCCACTAGTATCCAAATATGACCCTTGGATGCTGGATTGATTAGGTCTATTAGATCAAGCCCCCAAGTATGGAATGACCAAGGAGTCATCATGTTTTGGAGGTTGGTGGGGTGAGTGTGTATGAGATTCCCATGGATTTGGCAAGTATGGCAGGTCTTCACACATTTAGCTGCATCTTGTTTCATGGTGGGCCAGAAATACCCAAGATTGAGTAGTTGCTGGAGAAGTCGCTTTTTGCCTTGATGGTCACCACACTCTCCCGCATATACCTCTTCCATGACTGATTGTGCTTTAAGGGTCCCTAGGCATCTCATAGGCTCCCCATTGAATCCCTTTTGGAAAATAATACCTCATTCCACAAAATAATGAGTAGCTAATTTTTTCAAGCAGTAGGCCTCCTCATGATTGCCAGGCAAGATGCATTTTATGAGATACTCAAGGAAGGGTATACGCCAATAACTGGGGGTAAAGACTACACATGACTCCATCTGATCAAAAGCATATTGGTAGTTGATGCATTGTTCTGGGATAGTGGCAGCTTGTTTGCTCATTTCTGGCCAGTAATACCCTAACCGCTGGAGGCGTCTGTAGAGACTGATAGAACCGCTGGAGCCACATGATTTTTCATGGACTTCTTTTAATCACTTGGTGAACTCATCAGGGCTCAAGCATCTAGCTAGAACTCCTCCCGGAAGTTTTTTGTACAACTCTCCTGCCATTATAGCGTAATCTTTGAGCACCTTCAAATGATCCTTCTCATCTGGTGATAATAGTGCTTCTTTAAAGGAAGACTGCTAGTTTGTCTATTCCAATGATTGATCAAAGAACTCTTCTTTCAGCATTTGAATGATTGGGATAGGCCTTTTCACAATATTGACATCTATAGTTGCACCTTCAAAGCTGACTTTTGATCCCAAGGTGGCTAGAGCATCGGTAAAGCGATTGTCAGACCTTAGAGATTGTTCAATATTGAATTCTTCAAAAGAGTCTGCCAACCTTTGAGCCATAACTCTATATGGAGCCAAGGATGGTTCCTTGAGTGCAAAATCTCCTTTAACTTGGCAAACAACTAGATTCGAGTCCCCAATTACTTGAAGATGTTTGATACCCATTTCACAAACCACCGCTAGGCCCATAAGATATGGTTCGTATTTAGCCATATTGTTGATGCATGGAAAATCAAGCTTGAATGACATAGCCACTGCTTCTCCGGTATTCTTGGATAGGACTATTCCAGCTTCTTCTTTAGAAGTGGTAGAGGATCCGTCAAAACGTAAAGTCCAAATAGCTCCAGCTGTTTCCATCAGTGCAATCTTTGGCAGCTCGCCAGGTACATTATCAGTAATGTTTCAGCTGTTTTCACCAGGAAAGTTTGATAGCAAATCAACGATGGCTTGACCCCTTATAGCTGTTGGGGTGATTGCGATGATCTCAAACTCAGATAATTACAAGAGCCATTGTGTTAGCCGTTTGGAAAGAACTGGACGCCTCAAGAGTGAGTGAATCGGATGATATTTTGTTAGGAGTTGTACCATGTGAGCTAGCAGATAATGACACAGCCGCTGGGCAACATATATTAAAGCAAGACAAGCCCTTTCAGCCCTTGGGTAGCGGGTTTTAGCGTCCTTTAACTATCTGCTAATATAATAAACTGGTCGCTCAATACCTTCTTGATCATCTTGGGCTATAAGTGCCCTAATTACTTCATTGTTGGTAGCCAAATGCAGCTTGAGTGGTTTTCTTGGTATGGGTGCATATACGGTTGGCAGTCTGGTCATAAGTTGCTGCAGTTGGAGGAATGTCTGTTGGCATTTAGAAGTCTAGCAAAAGGGTCTTCCTTTTTTCAGCAGTGGTGTAAAGACAACTGTGTGGGCAGCAAGACTTGGAATGAACCGTCGAATGTATGAGAGTCTACCAAGGAAACTTTTGAGCTGTGTGAATGTGGCAGGTGGCTCCATAGTAGCAATGGCTTGCATTGTGCTAGGATCAACATCTATGCCTATTTGGTGGACAAGAAATCCTAAAAAATTTCCAGCCATAACTCCAAAGGCACACTTGAGTGGATTCATGCAAAGCTTGTAGAGCCGACACCTTTCAAAGACTTTTCGTAAGATAGCAAGATGATCTCCTCTTGCCTTTGACTTCACAACAATGTCGTCCACTTAGTCTTCAATTTCTTTATGCATCATATTATGAAAGATTGCGGTCATAGCCCTTTGACATGTGGCTCTGGTATTTTTGAGACCGAAGGGCATGACGATGTAGTAAAAGTTGCCAATAGGAGTTTGAAAGGCTATTTTGGCTGCATCTTTGGATGATATTCTGATCTGATTATAACTGCTAAAACCATCCATGAATGAAAACATATCATGTCAGCAGCTGAGTCAATGAGCATATCCATGTTCGGAAGTGGAAACTCATTATTAGGGCATGCTTTTATTAAGATTCTGGAAGTCGACACAACATCGTATTTATTTGTTCTTTTTCTTGACCGATTCAATGTTGGAAAGCCATTTTGAGTGCATGATGGGCTTAATGAACCCAGCTGTGAGAAGTTTTTGGACTTCTTGAATAATTTGAGCTTCAACATCAGTATGGAAGGTCCGCATGGGCTATACTACTGGCTTTACTCCTAGTTCCACGTTAAAAGCATGTGCTACTAGGTTAGGATCCTAATTGGGCATCTCATGGTACTCCCAAGCGAAGACATCAATGTACTATTTTAATAGTGAAATGAGTTGAGCTTTTTCCAGCGATGGCAAAGTTGCATTAATTGAAGTTGGTCGCTAGACACTAGGATCATCACTGAGATTAATGGTTTCCAACTCCGCATCAGGTGAAAAATTGGTCACTGCTGGAGGCTCTTTAGATTGTTCTGCTAGACTGCTGGGTAGATTTTTTTTCTACCACTGGGGCTTCTGTTTCTTGAGTATAGGAACATGTTGGTGTAGTGCTTGCTTCACTCAGTCTGGGACCATTCTGCTTGATACAATTAGGCCCTGCGTACTATCATAAACAATACCTCAAATGACCATCTAGTAGCTGGACTTGCACACATCGTGGCTATGAGACACTGCTGGAGGTTTCCCCACATTCTCTTTTCTTTCTCTTTTGATCAAGGAGAGACCTTATGTATATTTCTGGATCATTCTCATTGTCTTGCCAGCTGGGTAATGGGATCCTAACAGGCCTTGAAGTAGAATCTTCCCCACTTGGGGTGAGCTCATCATAGAAAGTAGCCTCAAAGTAGTGTGCCTCAGATAGATCAAATGGTGTAGGATTAGTAGGGATGTGTATGGGCTTACCATTAAATCTTCCCTTGACACATTGGTGGTAAGGAAATGGTATAAGCTTGTGTTTGTGGAGCCATGGCGAGTTGATTACATGAAATCTGGTGAGAGCAACAATGGGCCCTACTTTGAGAACTAGTTGTATACTTCCAATAGTGTACTCATGAATTCTAGCAAAACTAGAAACTTCAATAGGAGCCCCAACTATTCTGCTGAGTGGGATTCCAATTACTTTGATTGTGCTAGTTGGGATAAGATTGAGTGATGCACCCGTGTTGACTAGTGTCCTTCTTGTGTGAACATCATTAATCTGAGTAGCAATATATAATGGTCTACTATGATCAGGGTGTTGTACCTCCATATCCTTGTTGGTGGAGGTAATGGCATTAGTAGTCTCTAGGAAAGCTCGGCTGGCATGAGCTTCAGCTGTGAGGCAATGGGTTTCAGAGTTGGCAACAATGGATACAAGAGTTTCGGTCGCTGTTTTCCTTGAGTCTTCCTTGAGCCCCAATTGATTGAACAAAGTTCAGAAGGTAGGGCTTTTCTGAAGAGCGGAGATAGCAGCTGGAGGCATACTTGTACCGCTGGCCATTTCATCCTTATCAGCCCCATTATGAAAGAGTACGGCTGTTGTGGCTTTCCCCCTGTGATGCTGAGGCAGTGAGTTCCGCTGGACCGCCTGCTCACAAGTGAGGTTTAAGGTGCCATCTAAAATTTTATTGTGAAATGTTCTCCAGATTTCCCTACAATCTCTAGTTCCATGACTCACATATCGATGATGTTGAAAATAAAAGGGCTTTCGCATGTCTTTCGGAGTAGGCTCTTGACTAGGCTTGAAGGGCTTAAGTACTCCATCAGCCATCCATTTGTCAATGACAGCATTTATTTCTTCATCGGTGCATGGTATGGGAGGGTATTCTTCTGGTTCTTCCTCCTCTCTTTTTGCTTCACTCCTACCATTAGTTCATTGCTAGAGACTGTGAGAGCTTGAGGAACACTTTTCTTTTCTGACTTGGGTTTTTCAACGATGGAAGGCCTGACTGATACTGCTGTCTTACGAGCTTTCTGGAGCAGCTGAGCAAACTGAATAATATCAAGGTTCTCCAAATGGGCCCGGTACTCATGAGACATGTTGTCAATGCAAATTTCAACAAGCTCTTGTTCTTTGTATTGCCCATAACAATCAAGAGCAGCGTCTTTAAATTGCCGGATGAAGTCAAGGAGTCCTTCGGAGGACTTTTGTTTAGTGTTGTGGAGAGTGAGGATAGTAACTTTTCCCTCCCCATGAAAGTATTTTTGAGCAAAAACTTTCAACCATATCATCCCATGTGGCAATAGAACCTAGCTGGAGAGTGGAATACCATGTGTATGCACGATCAGTAAGGGATTTTGAGAATTCCCTTTGACAAAGATCTTTATTTCCGGGAAAAGGACCTATAGAATCAATAAACTTGTTAATGTGCTTAATTGCATTCCCTTTCCTCCCATCATAAAGAGCGAAGGTGGGAGTCTCATATTTCTCTTGGTATGGCTTTCTTGGTAACTCAGTTGGGTATGGTGGCCTACGAACAAAGTACCTTGGCTCCCTTGGCTGGCTAATCCTTTCCCTTTCCAACAAAGCAGTGAGATCCGATGATGTAACAAATTGAGGAAGAAAGGCATTTTGCTCACCAAATTGAGGGTTTCCAGCGGCTGATCCTCTCTTCTATTGTGTTCTAGGATCTGGTCCTTCATGTAATGGCTAGAGAACTAGTTCTTGAGCCTCTCTCAAGACTCTCAGAGATTTAGCAAGTTCGAACTAAGCTTGTTGCATTCCTTGTAACATCTGCAAGAGGAAAGAGAATCGATGGTCAGAACCCTCTTGATTAACTTCATGTTGGTAAGCTTGTTCTTCATGGTGAACTCTTGGCTTTAGTAGGCTCCCTAGTAGAGTCGCCAAAATGTAAGGGGCAGAAAAGTCTTCCTTCCGACAAATGAGATTTGTGTTGGGTTGGGGGCCTAGACCAAAACACCACAATGGGCTTGAAGCACAACCTAAAGGCTATCTAGTGAATATTTGAAGAATTCGCCTTATTTTATGCCTTGGGTCTAAGATGAGACTAATATGGGATGGCCCAAAAAGCACTTCCTATAGCAGACACGTCAGCACAATAAAAAGCGTATTGTAATAAAAAAATAGCCCAGCAGTAAAATAATCCAGCAGTGAATATTCTAGTGGCAAAGTATTCCAGCGGTAAAATGAAACAGGGAAGAATGAACTTCTAGCCGTTAATTATATCACAGAGTAAGGAAGATATCTGCATCTTCAAAATCATCATCCATTGGTTCTAGAGAAAAGTCCTCTAATACAATAACATGAGAGAAAAATTTTGTAGTAACAATTACATCATAACCTTCAATGGTAAATGAATAAACAAACACCATGGGCTCCATTATAACAAATAATGAGGAAACTTAATGTGAGATGAAGAGAGAGAGATTCCAGCTAGCGCAACAAGATCATTATGATACCAAGGTATGCTCGTGGATATAGTATATGTAGTGAGTAGTGAGTAGTGAGGGTCATTTTTGGGTAGTATGAATAGTGAGAGAGAGTGAGTGTTTAGTGATGCTGCTAGGGCTTTTTGCTAGGGATGTATAAGAGCTTATGAGTAGAGGTGTGAGGTGTATTTGTGAGCTAGGGGCTGAAGAACTTAGTTTCTAGGTTTGAACTAAGATCTTAGAGGCTCAAAACCTCACTAAGAGCTTAAAGAAAATTAGAGAAATAGGAAAATAGAGAAGTTTATAGAGAGTTTTTCTCTATTGGTGTGTCTTGAAGTGTTAGTGGAGAGTTCCATTTATAGTTGAGTTTGAGGGGGTAATTAGCAAATAATCTTTGTTAAATCAGCCTTAATCTTTAGAAAATCCTTGGAGAATCATTCTTAGGATTTGGACAAGAGTGGTAAGTTTAGCTTTAGAGTGTTCTTGGTTGTTTTGGGTAATGGCAGCTAGAGTTTTAACTTAGCATTAAATGCTGATTGTCCTCAGCTAATGGGATTAGAGCATGTATTAAGCTAACGATCATGGTTTTGCTGATGCTAGAATCAGAGCTCCCTAGGGTAGATTGTATCACCCCATGCTGGGAACTCTGCTGGAGATCCCTTTGGTGCCCTCCAAACCACATTTCCTTAAATTTTCCCATTTGAGTTCATGTTCTTGGTCCATGAACCAAAAAGTACATGTTTTTAGCATAATAGTGAATTGGTTTCAAGTTATTCAAGAAGCTTTCATGGTCTAGTTATGGCTACCCCTAGTCCTGGACCGAATGGGTTGGAAAAGAAAGGGAAGATGACTGGCTGAAGCTTCCTAGCTTCATGTCATGTCATCTCAGCTTTGTGTCACATGAAAAATGATGAAAAATAGCTTGGCAAGGAAGGGCTTAACCTCTGTTGGACACGTGTCATCTTCTGATCTAATTTGACAAGCTAGACCTGATGGTAATGGGCCCCAACTATTAGCTTAGTTGTGCTGAAACTTGACTAGTGGTTAGTCTAACCACTTTAGTTACTCAAGTGAGTTTTAGTTGCTAAGATGAGCACATGGACTGGGCTATTTCGGCTGGGCTTTGATGTTAGGCTTCCTTGGGCTTGTTCATCCCTACAAAATGAATAGTTTTGCCATAGGTGATATACATGGGCTTTTGTAGTTAATTATGGAAAAAATAAGCATAGTTCCCATAAATTTTGTAAAATGAGTATTTTTGAGAGATGAGTAATTTATATTTCCCAAGAGCTAGGGACTTTAGTATATGAAAATATGTTTTTGCCAAGGAATAGTTTTGGGTTTTGAGCATAATGTAATTATTTTTGCCAAAATAGTATTTGGGCTTTTGTAAATATGTGCCAAAATAATATTGGGCTTTATAAATAGATGTCAAAATAGTATTTGGGCTTCATAAATAGTTGCCAAAATAGTATTGGGCTTTTGTAAATAAGTGCCAAATTAATATTGGTATTTTTGAGATTTTGTAAAAATATTGCAGTGTAGCAACAGGCTTTAGAGGTGTCGTGTAGTAACGAGATTTTAGAGGTGCCTTGTAGCAACAGGCTTTTGGGTGCCATGTAGCAATGGGCTTTTAGAGGTGCCATGTAGCAACGGGCTTTAGGGTGTTGTGCAACAACGGGCTTTATAAGAGGCTTTTGTTGGGCTTTTTGGGTTTTGCCCACAAGGTAAATGAGTTTGGGCCTTTTTGTGGAGATTTTGTGGCCCAATTTTGGAAGTAGTGTGATAAGTATTTTTGTGAAAACCCAAGTTGGATAATATGTGGGATATAATGGGTAATATTTGTGAAATGGCCCAAGATAATTTATGGGGCTTATATAGGAAATATTAATGAGAGCCCAAGTTGGGTAATAATATGGAGAATATTTGGGCAATATGTGGGAAGTATGTTGGAAATATTTATGTGGGCCCAAAATAGTTTATGGGCTTGTATGAATATTTTTTAGTGAGTGGGCTAATGGGATTAGGGCTCGAAAATTTGTACCTCAACAGATTTTTCTACGGTTAAATTGTATAAAAAGTATTTATTGCTTTGTATTGAAGATCCCTATACCTTTTCCCTTTGAATCAAACAAATATGTGATTTAATTGGTTTTGGCTTCTTCTCATTCCCATCTTGTGAGCTTTTATCAGTACTTCATGGTCCAATGGTTTTAAAGTCGGTTTATTTGGCTTCTCATTATTCAATGCCTAAGGTCATATAGAGTTTGGAACTGAGCCACAATTGGTGGACCACTTCCAATTATAGAGGAAATAAACAACTTTAATGCCCTCAATCAATGAATAGACATTTCTTGATCATTTCATGGAATGACCTAGTGATTGATTATGATTGAATTGGCCTACCCTTTTGAACCTGATCTTAGCAAGGTCAATATGCTTACCAATGAGATGTCAAGTCTCTGTTACTTTACTATAATAATGCCAATAATGGTGTTATCATATAGGCCCAATCTTCTTCTTCATGTTTTGAGAGTTGAGATTTAGGGGTTTATGTTTGGTAGGGTGAAGATCCAAATTCCCGTGGAAATTTCATTGTGAGTGGGGTTCAGTTTTTGCCATTACACTTTCTAATCCAAGTAGAAAATTCAACCAAAGTAAAGAGGAGTTGTGATTTTCAGGCCAAAGCAGATGGTTTTTTATTTTTTATTTTTTATTTTATTTTATATATTGCTGTGTTTATTTGTCTAGAAAGTGTGAGCTAAGAAAATAAGATGTTGATTGTGTCATTCAGCTACTAACTATGTTGTTTAGTACACTAATCCATTGTGTGTTTCTTAATTCATAGGATGGTGACAGTGATTCTGCAGTGGATATCCAGTCTCCCGGTGCTCAATGCTTATCATCTGATGATACGCATTAGGCGAAACTTTGGGCCCTATTTTGGAGTAGTTACTATGACATTTTGATATTTATAATAAAGTTTCAAACTTTGATATATATACACATAATAGTTGGAAACTTTATTATAACATTCTAGACAATTGGAATGTATTATTTTGTGCATGACATTCTACATAGTTAGAATGTATTCTTTTGTGCAGGACATTCTACCTAGTTGTGTAGAATGTATTATTTTGTTCATAACATTCTAGACACTTGCGATGTATTATTTTGTGTATAACATTCTAAACACTTGGGATGTAATTGTTGATATGGTGTAATTAAATATATTTAGTTTGTTGGTTTAATGTGGTATTGTATTTGCTATCGGAAAATATGAATTGTGGTTCATTACAGGTGCTATAAAATATGTATTGGAAAATAAATATTCTAGGTTCATTACAGGTGCTATAAAATTTAAAAAAGAACCTATTGCAGCGCTTTAAAAACCGCTGGAATAGGGTATGGGAATAGACAAGGCTGTTATGGCGTTTTAGAAACGCTGGTATAGGGCTTATTTTTAATTCTGTATATGCACTATACTGGCGGGTCTTAAAGCGCTGACATAAGCAGAATCTATTGTAGCGGTTTAAAAGTGCTGGTATAGGCCTTGTTATTTTATCCATTGAAGACCTATACTAGCGCATTCAAAAACACTGGAATAGGTACTGCCTTTACCAGCGCTTTTAAAAGTGCCGGTATAGCTTGTATTCATATTTCCGTAAATACCTTATAGGAATGGTTATAAAACCACTGGTATAGATAGACCTATACCGGTGCTTTTTTTTTTCTTTTTTTTTTTTTTATTATTATTATTAAAAAGCACCGGTATAGGCCCTGAAATCCGCGGATACAGATCTTCAAAACCGTTGGTCAGGACTGTCTCGATACAAGTAAAAGCGCCGAAACAGGGTCTAAAAAGCGCCCAAACCTATCTTGGCGCTTTTGAAAAGCGCTGGTACAGGTCCAACGATAGGAAAAAAAGTGTTGGGATAGGCACTTTAGGCCTATTCTGGCGCTTTTTGGGACTATCCCAACGGTTTTGCAAATGCTGGGATAGTCCCATTTTTTTGTAGTGATAAGAATTTATTTATTTATTTATTTTACCTACTCATTTTTCAAAACACATACATCAAATATATCTATTTTACACTAGATTTCATTAAACGACAAAGTTTGGCTACAAACTTGGTTGTAATATAAGGTTACAACTCCACTTAATATCTTTTTATTGGATGTAAAATTTTATAAATCCGGCATTTGATTATATTTTCTTCTTATATCTTCTATGCCTGCAAGATTTTCAAAAAGATAAAAAATCAATAGTTATGTCATTAATTAAATGTTTAAATTTCAATTTTGTGTAGTTTAAAATTATGAATAAAAAATAAGTTTATAATCGAATAGTAAATAATATTCGATTGGCATGAAATTTGACATGTGTGTTCAGAATACAAAGAATATGCAATCCAACTAATATATTTTTGAAATTATTTTTGTTATTGTTCTTTTCTACTCTTGTTAATTAACAAAAACTATCAAAATATTTAAAAGATCATAGGTAAACATCGGAAAATAAGAAATAGCTCAGATTGAGCATATAAAGAGCAGTAATTGGCTTTTTATATTTGGACAAAGTTTAGAGACACAATTTTTGTGATAACGTTGATGTAATTGATCGTGAGCGGTGAGGAAAAAAAAAAGTCTATGTGAAAGTTATTGTCCATCACTTATAGTTGATTATTTAAATAAGTTGTGATAAAAGTTGTTCTAGTTTGCACGTGATAAACATGTGCTCTACTAATAATACACGTACGTATCATGTTGGTTTGTTAGTTAGTAGCCGTTTGTAACATATTAGAGAAAGTTAGGTAAGGAAAGTTAGTTAGAGATAGAAACCAATTAGTTCGATCACTATGTTTACTGAAATATAAACAGAGGTGACATAAAGTTTGATAAATTAGAATGATTGTTATGTTTGTGAAGAGCATAGATTAAGCAAGCAATGAGATTAGGATAAACTATTTAAACATAATGTATAAAGATTCCAACATGCATGTGAGATTAGGACAAAACATTTTATTTGTGGTTTGTATTATTTGCCGGGCATGGCAGCAAGCATTAACAATATGCCGCATTAGTGGACGTGAAATATTTTATCTTTTTTTTTTTTTTTTGTGTCGGCCGACTTTCTCTTTAAAAAAAGGATTTTACTAATGTGTGCCCTAAGGGCACACATTAGTTTTCATTTTTGGAAAAAAATTTCTCGAAAATTGAAAAAGTATTGACAACTTTTTCAATTCCCGAAATTTTTTTTCCAAAAGTAGAAAGCTTAATGTGTGCCCTAAGGGCACACGTTAACCGGACCCTTAAAAAAATAATAAACAATAGTAATCACATTTTTATTTATTTATAAAAGAAAAAAAAAATGTGTAGCCCGATTAAGAAAACTACGATCGGTAAGTTAAGACCGATAGATGAGCGAATATATCAATTGATATATGCGAGGTCACAAATCTCAATACCATTGAAGTAATTAAACAAAAAATTATTTTTTAAGAAAAAATAGAAGTAAAAGCTACATTATGTTATGTAGTTCGGCCATAAAAGGCCTGGGAAGGCCATCTTTCTGTTTGTGTGTGTAGTTTCATTAGAGAGAGAGAGATGGGTTCCATTCCTGAAGCTATTAGACCTCACGTTGTTTGCATCCCATACCCACTTCAAGGACACATAAACCCAATGCTTAAGTTAGCCAAACTCCTTCACCATAAAGGCTTTTACTAACTTTTGTAAACACACAGTACAACCACAAACGTAACTTCTACTACTTGCTGATCAGATTGAGGGTGATAATAAGTTGAAATCAGTAGGTTCCAATCTATGGAAAGAACAACCGGGTTGTGTTGAATGGCTAAATTCAAAAGAACCCCACTTTGTATTATATTTAAATTTTGGCAGTATAACTATTATGACACCTAAACAACTCATTGAGTTTGCTTGGGGGTTAGCAAATAGTGAAAAACCGTTCTTATGGATTATAAGACCAGATCTTGTGGTAGGTGATTCGGCTATTCTTCCTCTTGAATTTGTTACCAAAACGAAGGATAGAGCCATGTTAGCAACTTGGTGTGCTCAAGAACAAATCTTGAAGCACCAATCAATAGGAGGTTTTGTAACACATAATGGGTGGAATTCAACGCTTGAAGCTGTGTGTGGTGGAGTGCCAATGATCTCTTGGCCTTTCTTTGCCGAGCAACAAACGAATTGTCGGTACTATTGTGCTGAGTGGGACATTGGAATGGAGATTGATAATAATGTTCATAGAGATGATGTAGAGATGCTTGTGAGAGAGTTAATGGATGTTGAGAGAGGTAAAGAAATGAAGAAGAATGTAATGGAGTTGAAGACCAAGGCAGAGGATGCTACGAAACCTGGCAGTTCTTCATACAAAAACATGGAGAAATTGATTACTGAAATTCTCAAAGTTGAAAATTTTAAAACAAATTAACAAACAACATGTGTTCAAGTTTATAATGAACTAGCTCTCCTAGTCTCTCCTGCAATATGTGACCATGTTACATATTTGTAGAAAACCTATTTCTACTTTTGTAGTAATAAATCCAATCATGTGATTTGGTTAAATTAGTATTCTATTTCATAAGGTTGTGTATTGTGGTTAATGCTTCAAATTTATTTATTTGTTGAAATGAAATGACACAAAAGCACTTGCATTATCTTATCAAGTTTTTTATTTAGCCTAAAACTTAGGTAAAGTTCTTTAAGTGGTTGCCTAATTAAAGTCAACCATGCGTTTATATTAAGTTGGGAAATTTTCAATAATAATAATAATAATAAAAGAAATGGAAAAATATTTAATGCATCAATGGATTTCTATATTTAAGACGATAATTGTGTTAGGGTCATATTTTCTATGTATTGGCTTATCCTTTGAAAACACACGCTTTACTTGTAATTGGGTAAATTTGAGTTAGGTTTAATGTATCAACAAGTGTGTGAAGTTTACTTTAAAAGTGTTATATTAAAGACATGAAGATTAATCCAAGAAAGAAGTAGAGAAAAGTTGATTCAATAAAGCTTGACACTAGGCTCAACACTTAGTATCCATCGAGGTTAAATGAAGAACCTCGACACAAGCTTGATTTATCAAAACTTACGATTTCAGAAATTTTAGATCTGAAATTCGGCCCATGATGACTTGGATGTTTAGGGTTTCTCTCTCTACAACACTAAACCATATAAAAAGTTATTTTAAAAGTCATCAAAGACACAGAGACTCAATTAGAGAACTCATACACTCTGTGAGAAGCTATTGCGTTTTGTGTGCCTTAGGGTTTTGAAACCAAGTGATTCGAAACCAAGTGCTTCTTAATCTTCAACATGCTTTGAAGTGAAGAACTTTGCAGTCAACAATAATCAATTAAGTTACTGGAGTTAGTCATATATTAGGATCCATGCATGTGAAGAAATCTACTATAAGATCAAGTTCAATTGGGTATTGGAGTAAAGGTTCAACTGTAGGTTGGTATTTTGGAATAGAATAGGATAGTGGTAAGATTCTTCATACTTGTAACCGCTTAATTGTTGATCAGTAGATTCTTGGGAGTGGTGACCTAAAATTCACACGGTGGGGGTTTTTTTTTCCTTGCGAGAGGCTTTCCCCATTCATTAACAAATCACCGTGTCAATTTAATTTCTGTTGCACTTAGTTTATTTGGTGATTTGTTGGTGTCTTCACGATTTGCATGTAATTTGATATAATTAATCAACTTGGGTAATTGAATTAATTAACCGAGGTCAATCTATAACCCAACAAATTGTATCCACCCAAACGAGTTTGTTAAAAGGTTACAGGAAAATTTTCCCAGAACTCCCATAGTGATTTGTTGTCAACTTGCAGCACCTATGGGTGCAACATGCCTAGGGGGAGTATGCCTCGGCCGAGTGGACCAGGGTGGAGAAAAGAAATGAAGTCGCCAAGCCTAGGAACCATGTATATAGTGCCCTTACGTGGAATGACTAATCTTACTACCAGAGTATGAGTTTGGAGTTTAGGTACAGCTTAGAAAGGTGTTGGCACCCAAGACCGCACAACTCGTGAGTTGGCTTCCACTCATTGTGTCTTACATCTTAATCTCATTAAAGGCATGTTCACATTGCATTCTAAACTCACTCACTCACACACACACATATATTAACATACATTTAAGCATACAACATGACATCTTCATCCCAAACCCTAGCATACATCTATCATGGCGTTGCATCACATATCTCATTCCAGGTAGTAAACAAACAAACATGTTTCACATGGGCAGAAACATTACAAGGCTGATTCAAACATCATATTATTGAGTCCAAGGCATGGCCTACATTCTTACACATTATGTTTCATCAAAACAAGATCAAGGTCATATCACAAACAAATGCATGTTCATATGAATGCATGACTTACCTTACTTACATTACCGCATCACAGCACCTATACATTAATGCATGATCATATGAATGCATGTTCATGATATATCAAAGATTTATAATTGAAAGGAAACCCTAATCTAATGTGTGAAGAATAAACAAACACTTAAACAGAGAAATAGAGGATTGAGTAGCATAAAACAAGGCAAGACAGAAGAATATTGCATAAACATAAAAAAGAAACAGAAGCAAAAAAGGTTGAATTAGGGTTTTGGGCTTACACGGCCCAATTGTATGCATACGCATACTTTGAGTATGCGTACACATACACACCCAGGAACCCTAACCCAGAAAAGCAAAGTAGAAAAATATAGCAAAAACTTAAAATGATAAATCTAACAACCTAACATGCTTAAAAACAATAAAGCAAAGGGAGCCTAGACTAAACAAGCACATTACAACATAATCAAATCAAGAAAAGCAGAGAAAATAGAAATTAAAAGAAGAAAAGAAGAGAAAAAGGTTTAGAACATATACCTCAAACAAAAAATCTACTTGGCTTGATTTTGTAAAGAGATATGAAAACACCCAAAACGTGTTCTTTTTTTTCTTTTTTTTGGTAAACCAAAAACACGTTCTCTTAAAACATTGCATGGTGATTTTTTAGAACAATTTTTTAAGTTGTGTTTTCAAAAGAACCCAACCAAACAAGAGCTTGGCCTATTTGGTTTGTTCTCAACACTCAAAATATTACATAAATTTCATTAAGTTATTTACAAGAGCGTTCCCTCCACACACACACACAAAAGGATGTGATAATAGGTTTAGGTCATTTTAGAAAACCGTTCTCCACAATGAAAAATTGAAAACAATATTTTGTGATAGATATGATAGAATTTTTATTTATGACATCCGCTCTATAATGATTGTTCTTTATCATTAATTAAATCAAAACACCAATTGATTTTTGGTATAGTTCTAGATTTCTTATTCGATAATAAGATATTCATTTATGCTAACTAGAGCCAACTAAAAAGAAGTTTTCTAAAAGCATGTTCAAAATAATCATCAAACAATTGCCAGTATTAATTTATGGGATCACCACTTTTTGTTTTTAAGTTGGGTGACTAGGATGTACATTGGACGCGTTGAAATGTGAACAAGTGACAATTGCTTGACATATGTCCAAATCCTAAGGGGTGTAGTGTACAAGAGCACTAGATCCAAGCCAGTTCAATTGAGATAACCGAAACAGGCACAAAATTTGTCTTAGTGTGTCTTTCATTTTTTTTTTTAATTTTTTTTTTTTTAAATCAAGTAAATATGGCTACCAAAGCAGATGTTATCTATTACTGGATAATTTATAAGACTGTAGCTAAAATCCAGTTTTGCTAACGGATTGCTTATCTAATTAGGGTTATATTGTTAGACTTATTAAGCATATTTTAACTGAAATGGCATTTTGTCTCTCCATTGGTAGTACTCTCTCTGGCTCCATCTCTGACTCTATCATCAATGGTCTACCTCGAGGGCTGCCAATAACTTAAACTCTCTTATCTAAGCTTATGTTTGTCAATAACTTTGCATCGGGTTCCGTGTAGATACAGCTGAGGTTTCCATTTTCATATAGCTTTACTTTGTCGTAACTCGCTTCTAATTCCCAATATCGTCTAGGTCATCATATGTTGCATACTTTTGTCCCTACCATAATCTGTAAATAAATATAAAAACATGAAAGGAAGTTGAGTTTGTTTTCACCATATTTAAAAATTGTTTAGAGGATTTTCACGGCTTTATTTAATGAAAAATTGTAGATGATTATCAGTTCGAAATTTGAGAGCAAACAGCTAAGTGGCTAACTGCTGATTGAAGTTGCATCACTTCAATGTATACATCTCTCTCTCTCTCTCTCTCTCTCTCTCTCAAACCAGAAGAAACTACAAGGAACAACCGACTTCACCCTCATAACAGAAATAAATAGGGGGAACAGCTATCCAAATCAAAAAAGCCAAAAACTTTAGAATTAAGAGACCACCTCGCTAGGGTGTGGATAGACAAATTTGCCAATCTAGGAACCCACAAAACATAGAAATTAGAAGAGACAGACAAAATATTCAGTCATTTGTAATTGCAATACATAAGAAATAGTATTCTACCTGTTCTGAATACATCTCTGATTACCCTTTAGGCAATACATAAAAAATTGTTGATCACCGCCCTGCAGCCTAGCTAGTGCATATTCAAGTCATGGTATTCTCCTACTATAAACCTTGAAAAGTTTTTATTTTATATTAATAATTCGAAAATTTAAGAATAAAAATTCGAATGTCTATATTAAAAACACTAATTAAGAAAATAACAATTGGATTACAAATTTATTGGCATCTTGATAGAACTTTACATACGGTTATATCAATGAAATTTTGTAATTAATTTCAAAATATATTTAATAGTTTAATGTATTATACCAGAGATGAGAAAGTGATAAATGATACTCTAAACACATTTCATATAACTAGGTACTCTAATTTTTTCGTTATATGTGTACCTTTCATCGTAATACTGTTTATAGATTTTTTTTAAAGGATTTTCTTTTTGCTAAATAAATTTATTTAAAAGGATTTAACCTACATGTAGTCTCACTCATGCATATGAATGGAGACAAAAACTGTCAATATTAATGTGACATCACATCAATATTGTAATTATTTCAAACTCATTAAAATACTTTATCTTCGATGTGACCCGATGTATGGTTGAATAAAGAAACGTGGTTATATGTCATTTGCTTTAAATTTGCAGTTATTTCAACACTACAATCTCACATTGGCTGTCAACCAATTTGGCAATTCACAAGATCTATTATTCACGGCTTGATATTTTGATAAAGTAGAAGATTTCATATTTTTACTGTTTATATATATAGATTTGTAAATAGTTTTAATCTGCAATCAATCTCACCAATGCATATAAATTAAAGTAGAAGAAGACTATCAATATCACATAACCTTATCCTGATTCATCTTTTTATTCACTATAATATTTCTCCTAGTTTGACAGCATGATTTCATCTTTTCGCGGGTCCGAGCATAAACAAACAATTTTCATAATCTAGTAATGAAAATTATACATTGATTCAAGGTTCAATTATTTCATGAATACCCTACCTAGTTGTAGCAAAATATAAATAAATTTTATAATATGCACAGTAATTGTTTCATGATACACACATCAAGTTAATAATCTATCAAGGTGTACTACTAAATTCCATAACAATTTTCTTTGATTCTAACACCGGGATTACTCTAAATTCTCTTACATAAATGAAGTACATTTACATAAATGCTAGGAAAATGAAAAGACTCTAAAAGCAATTGATATAGTGAGTCGTTACAAGAAACATAAAATGTTGCAAGGGGTTTTTTTGAATTCACAAAAAGTGCACTAGAATACACCAGGGAAAAAAAAAAAAAAAAAGCATGAACATGTCTGGATTTTTTTAGTATCAAAAATCTGAATGCATAGGGGATATAACCACTATTTATAATAATATTAAGAAAAATTTTCAAGGTCATATAAGAAGTAAGATTTTTTTTTTCCTTTAATAATTCATTGATTACAACGAGGGAGTGATAGATTTGAAACTTGGATATTTCTATTAGAAATTCTAGGAGATTCTAATCAGTTGACTTACAAGACTCTTGATGATAAAAGGCAAAAATTGAAAATTAAAAAATGAGTAAATTTGCCACATAAGCAACAATATATAAAAATATTGAACAAAATGATTTATTTAACCAAATCACACAATTGGATTTTATTGCAGCAAAATAGATTTTTCTATAAATATTTAGAATGATCATAGGTAATAGATGAGAACAAGAGCCAGTTCATTAAAAACTTAGGAATGAAATGTTTGTTTGGTTCAAACATTTCTAGCTAGGAGAACTTCCGCAATCAATTTGTCCAAGTTCTGATAAGAAGTTCCACCAGGTCTGGTAGCTACCTCCGCCTTTGTCTTCCACTCTAGTACTTTCTTCTTCATTTCACTACCTTTTTTGCCATCCATTAACTCTCTAACAAGGTTCTCCACTTCATCTCTTTGAACATTATTATCTATCTCCATCCCGATGCCCCATACAGTACAACAGTACATACAGTTGATTTGTTGCTCTGCAAAGAAGGGCCAAGAGATCATTGGCACTCCATTGCACACACTTTCAAGTGTTGAATTCCATCCATTATGCGTCAAAAACCCCCCAATTGATGGGTGCTTTAGGATTTGTTCTTGAGGACACCAACTTGCTAACATGCCTCTATTTTTAGTTCTAGTAACAAATTCAGGTGGAACAATAGCTATATCACCTTCCACAAGATCAGGCCTTATAACCCATAAGAAGGGTTTTTCACTGTTTGCTAAACCCCAAGCAAATTCTATGAGTTGTTGAGGTGTTATAACAGTTATACTACCAAAATTTACATAAACTACAGAGTTGAGTTCTTTTGAATTTAGCCATTCCACACACCCTAGTTCTTCTTTCCATAGATTGGAATTTATTGATTTCAAATTGTCATCCTCAATCTGATCAGCAAGCAATAAAAGTGGTCCAATGGTGTATATATGGGGAAGCATGGAGGATAAAGCATCCAACACATCCTTTTCAAAGGAGTCGAATGTGTTCAAAATGATTGCTGAAGCTCTAGGAGTCCTCTCAGTTTCATGGAGGACGAACTTGAGTACGATGTCGTTCTCATCTGTAGTTCTTATGAAATTCGGAAGATCCTTAAGACGAATATTCTTCATTCCTGGTATCCAATCTATTTTTGTTTCCAAGTATCCATTTGTTAGATAGCTTGCATCTGTGACACAAAAATAGGATTCATATTTGTGAATGACCTACTTGAATGATAAAATATTAAAAAACTAGTACGTAAGTTTCCAAAATAATAATAATAATAAAAATTTGGTAAAAATTTTGTCTACTCAATTCAAGCCAAAATAGAATAAAAAAAAAAAAAAAACCGAGTATGTAGCTACTTCTACAAGACTCGGTTTCTCTGTGCACATGAAATCTCAATATAGTATATTATATTTTCATTCAGCATATGAACCCCATCTCTAACAAGGTATGTAATTGACATAGGGTAAAAGCTATTGTAGATCTCCCATTCACATCTCCTATGTATAGGTTTATACCTTATACTTTTCATTTGTCTGTATGTTTTTGATTTAAAATTAACATATATAATGATTGGATAATACCTTTGAGTGGTATTAAACCTCGTTCAACTAGATGGCGAAAATGCATATAGCTCAAGAATCCGCACGAACTAGGTGTCCAGAATTGGACATCTGGAATTCCAAACTTGTCAGCAGCATCAAGAGTGAAAGACATACAACCATCAGAGATAATACAAGTCACAGGCGGCACGTTCGAAGACGAAGTGTCGTTGAGTTTGGAAAGGAGGTTGCAAAATGGGACTAGGCAATACTTTGAGGTGGAGTCGCAAAGCGAGGCAACGTCTTGGCTGACATCTGCGTCTGATGGTGGGAGGCCATCAGGAATGGTTTCGAAGTGAAAGTTTGGCAATCCATCAAGGGAGTTGGGGCCTTTGGACCTAAGCAAGCGTTTGCGGTTGTACTCTGTGTGTACAAAAGTGACGTGAAAGCCTTTATGGTGGAGGAGTTTTGCTAGCTTGAGCATTGGAGTAATGTGACCTTGTAGTGGGACTGGGACACAAACAACATGAGGTCTAGTAGCTGTAGCTCCCGTTATGGAACTCATCTTTCTCTCTCTCCGAAATACCCACACAAAAACAGATAATATATAGGACAGTTCAGAGATATCAGAGATCATTCCAGTCCTTTCTTTTTATAGACTTACTGCCAAACATACAGAGCTTTTACTGAGTATTTTTGTCTTTTTCGTGGGAAACTACTGTTTGACAATGAACTTTCACACTTACCTCTAACCAGCTGGGTGGCTGGACCATCTCATTAAAACAAAAAAGGTTCAAAATTTCAATTCCACTTATGAATTATGACCTGTACTCAGCAACCTCATTAAAAACACCATGCTCCATGTCCTAATTAATATTGCTACTACCCTGATATTTCTCTGTCTCTGACTCTCTTAAAAATGGTATGTTTTGAGTTCAATGGCGATCACATGGCCTTTTATTTGTCGCGTTTTTATAGCTGAAAAAGAAACGACAATAATGGTAGCTGGAGTATTTATTTAGTCATTAGTGCTGGTCAGGGCCCCAATCAGGCGTGGTCAAGGCTTAGACTCAAGCCAGTCTATATATACGTGGCTGTGAATGATTGAGTTAAATATATAGTGTACAAACTGTTTAAATTTTAATTGTTTATTTTTTGTATTTTAAAATTATTCATAAAATATGAATTTATTAATTGATTAGTAAATAATAGTTGTTTAAAACGAAAATTTGAATGTATGACAAAAAGAATGAGAACTTATAATCTAATAGTGGAATTTTTGTAATATTAATCGAATAAAATGTTGTCAAGGGATGAATATTTGAACGTCAATATTCAATGGAACTGTTAGGTTCATATTTTTATGTAATTGACATATCCAATGACAAAACATATTTTACTTGTATTTGGGCAAATTTAAGTAGGTTCAAGATGATCATTACAAGTGGTTACATTGAAGACATAAAGATTACTCAAGAACTGCTCAAGAAAAGCTGAATCAGCAGGTCCCAATACGTCCTCTATACTTGTCGATCTATCAAGAGTTACTAAAGCTCGATACCTCTCGATCTATCAAGCTTACAAGATTTCTGATATAGATTGCAACATTTTAATTTTATTGGCTATTTGTTTATGGGTTTGTGCAATTCTTATAGGACTAGGAAAGCCCAAGATTTGAATAAACCTAATTGGAATAGGAGAGCTCATTAAAAAGGCCCATAAGGAGGTGGAGAAAGGAAACCTTAACCCTAGAAAGCTTGATAAGGTTTTCTTTTTGAAATCCTAGCCTCCTACAGAAAAAATAGATATTAATCCGTTTTTTGTACGCTTTTGAGTTCTGTAGCCAAGCAAAGTCTCTAGCATCAACATTATCTTATTGGTGTTTCTATGTAAAGCTCTTACAAATCAACTACAACAATGAATGGGTTGTTTTGGAGTTAATCACGTACTAGGATCCGTGTGAAGGAGCTAGTCACAGATTGGAGACTTGTTCAAAGCAAAGAAGTCTGCTACAAGATCAAGTTCAATCGGGTATTGAAGCAAATGTTCAATTATAGGCTGGTATTTTGAGATAGGCTAGGGTAGTGGTAAGATTACTCATGTTTGTAACTGCTTGATTATTGATTAGTGGATTCTTGGGAGTGGTGATCTTAAATTCACCCAGTGGAGATTTTACCTTGCGAGAGGTTTTCCTCCTTTGTCAACAAATCACCATATTAATTTATTTTCTGCTGCATTTAGTTTATTTGGTGATTTGTTGGTGCCTCTATGATTTGCATGTAATTTTATATAATTAATTAATTTAGGTAATTGAATTAATTAACCAGGGTTAATCTATTTTAACCCAACAGGAACCATGCTATGAACCTAGTGGTGTTGATTCGCTGGCTATTTCCACCCTAAACATCGCATTTCTAGTCTTCCATAAGGTGGTGCATGGATGAGTTTTTCACCCTTTTCCTCCTTTCTCAAGTTTTTTTTATATGCTATTTGGAAGTTTTTTCGTGTTGTATTCTGTAAAAACAAATAAGTGCAGGACAATAATTGAATTTTTCAGCCCTTCCCAAAACAGTGTTGGTTGTACATATATATAATACGTGTTTGAGTTACAAATTAAAAAAAGGATAAAGTTACAGGTAGAAGGAGTTCAAAATACAAAAGAAATCTATCTTTGACAACTATTCTTATCACTAGCTTTATTTGCACAACTCTTTTGAATTTTGGAATTCAAAGACTCATCTTTATCACAACTAGCTTGGATTCGTATATTGGATTTGTTGCTGATCTTATCCTTAACACACTCCTTCAAGCTCAACTATATAGGGACAACATTGAGCTTGGAATGGAGCAATGCAAACATGGAGGAAGATAGGGGCTTGGTGAAGATGTCTGCCAATTGATCTTTACTAGAGAGGAATTGAATGGTAACAGATTTGCCAGCAACCATATCTCGAAAAAAATGAAAATCAATTTTTATATGCTTCATGCGAGCATGGAAAACAGGATTGGAGGAAAGATAAGTGGCCGCAATGTTATCACACCACAAAACAAGACAGGTAGAAACAGAGGCACCAAGTTCAGACAAAAGAGAGCATAACCACTTGACTTCAGTAGCAGCATTGGCAAGGGCCTTCTACTCGGCCTCTGTACTAGATCGAGCCACAGTGGCTTGCTTTTTACAACCCCAAGAAATTAGATTAGCACCCGAAAAAATGCAAAAAACCACTTGTAGAGTGATGATCATCATGACAGCCAGCCCAATCCGCATCCAAGAAAGCTTGAAGAGAATGAGTGCGGGAGTGATATATTTGAAGTCCAAAACAAAAGGTCTGTTTCAGATAGCGGAGAAAGCGCTTGATAGATTGCCCATGTTCAGTTTTGGGGCTGTGCATAAATTGAGTAAGCTTGTTGACTATAAAGGATTTATTAGGACGTGTAAGAGCTAAGTATTGCAAGGCTTCAACAGTGCTTCTGTACAAGGTGACATCTTGAATGGGATCACCCACAAAGGCAGAAAGATTTCTGGATGTGGCCATGGGAGAGCTAACGGGTTTAGCTTCTAACATATTAGTTCAGCGGAGAAGATCAACAATATAATGCTTCTAAGAGAGTAAAATACCATGGGTATTTTTTATAACCTCAACACCAAGAAAGAAATTTAAATCACCCAATTCCTTAACAGCAAAGTCAATCTTCAAAAATGAATAAGCGCATAAATTGCTAAAAGACTAGAACCAGTGATTATAATGTCATCCACATAAATGAGAAAGAAAATAGTCACTCTCTGATGGTGATAAATAAATAAGCATGAGTCAGACTTAGAGCTTCTGAACCCAAAGGCTAGTAAACGACCAGTGAGTCGTGAAAACCAAGCCTGTGGTGCCTGTTTTAACCCATAAAGAGCTTTGGTCAATTTACAAACATGATGTGGATATTGAGGGTGGGTGAATCTTGGTGGTTGGGACATATGTACATCCTCAGATAAATGTCCATGGAGAAAGGCATTTTGATAATCAATTTGCTGCATAATCCAACCAAGAGACACGGCAATGGAGAGAACAATACGTACTATAGTGGGTTTAAAAACAGGACTAAAAATCTCGCCAAAATCAACTCCAAGTTGTTGATGAAAACCTTTAGCAACAAGGCAAACTTTGTATCTCTCAATTGAACCATCAGCACGACGCTTGATTCAAAAAAACCCATTTACAGCCAATAACATTGCGAGTAACCTGAGAAAGAACAAGAGTCCATATCTGATTTTTAAGCAAAGCATCGAATTCCAGATTCATAGCTTCACGCCACTTGGGATCTTTAACAACGAAACTATAGCAAGTGGCTTCAGAGGAGCAAACACCATAAAAAAGAAGAGCATGAGGGATTGGATAACGGATAGTACCATCAGTGAATGTTTTTGGTTTGATGATGTTGTTCTTGGATTGAGTGGCCATGGGGTGAGTTGGTTGAGTAAGTGTGTTTGGATGTGGGGTTAAGAAGTTTGTATCTGTGAAGAAGGGAGAATAGATGTAGAGGGTGAATGGGTGCAGGCTGGGCTGTGGGCTATAGGGACAGTTGAGAGTCAAGTGATGTATCAAGTGGAGGAGCTAGCCCAGTAAAGGAGAGGTCCATTGTGCGTGGCCCAAGAGAGAGAGCTAGTGACTGTACCGCTTGATTTTGTGTTCCTGGAGTGGAGAAGGAGACTAAAGAGTGTTGCTTAGCAATAGTGGCAAAAGGAAAAACTGACTCCTCCCGAGAAATATTGTAAAATAACAAGAACAGAGGGAGAGAGAGAGAAAACTACAATTTCTTATAAACCAGAAATTGATACAAATGAATCAAGTAAAGAAATAATTAACAACTAAGCTATATATATACAACACTAAAACAGAGCATCACGCCAAGCTCTGTAACAAACTAACTAACTGATTTATAACTAATCCACCAATCACAACGTGACAGCTGGCCTTCTCTGTAACTAAATTCTGGGCTCTCCCACACGTGCTGGCTGTGTGGCTTCATTAATCCAAACGCTCCGTTTCAGTCCTTTTATTTCTTCTGTCGTTTTCGCACTTCAACCTTCCTTCTTTTCTGTCGTTTTGATGCTGCCGTTTATGACTTCAATTCTTTTGTCTTCAACACTCCCCCTCAAGTCCAGAGTTTTAGGCTCTGAGACTTGAACTAAGGAAACAACCTGCAATTGCTCAGATTTCTCCTTTGTCATTTTAGGCTGAAAAATATCTTTCAGTCCTAACTTCTCTGATAATCTCGCAAAAGATGAAACACCCAAAGCTTTAGTGAAGATGTCTGCAATCTGTGAATTTGTGTTGACATGGAAGGTTTTAATCATTCCCTCCAAAATTTTGTCTCTCACCAAGTGACAATCAACTTCTATGTGCTTGGTTCTTTCATGGAAGACCGGATTTGCTGCTATGTACAATGCAGCTTGATTATCACAAAACATCATAGCTGGTCTGGAATGTTCAATCTATAAGTCCTTCAACAGTTGCAGAACCCAAGTAATCTCACAGGCCACACTTGCCATAGCTCTATACTCTGCTTCAGCCGATGACCTGGACACAACCCCTTGTTTCTTTGACCTCCAAGAAATTAAGGAGTCTCCCAAAAACACTGCATAACCAGTGAGGGACCTTCTTGTATCTGGGCATCCAGCCCAATCCGCATCACAGAAGGCCTTGATGTGTAATACTGTATTGCTTGGGAAGAATATACCCTTTCCTGGTGACCCTTTAATAAATTGAAGTACTCTATGCACTGCCTTCAAGTGTGGTTCCCTTGGCTGAGATACAAACTGACTCAGCCTATGCACTGCATAAGTCAAGTCAGGCCTTGTCAAGGTAAGGTACAAAAGTCTTCCAATCAATCTTCTATACTGTCCTGGTTCCTCCAATAATTTGCCTTCATACTTTGATAACTTCAGGTTTTGTTCCATGGGAAACTTGACAGGCTTGCTACCAATGAAACCAGTGTCCTTGAGAATTTCCAAAGCATATTTTCTTTGATTGAGACTGATTCCTTCATCAGTCCTAGCCACTTCTAATCCCAGAAAATACCTTAAGGAACCTAAGTCCTTCAAACCAAACTTAGCATCAAGAACTTTCTTCAAATTGTTGACACAATCAATGTTGTTTCCTGTCAAAAGTATATCATCAACATATACCAATAAGACTGTGAATGAAGCTCCTTGTGTGTGAATGAACAAAGAGTAGTCAGACTTAGATTGGACAAAACCCATTTGTAGAATAGTTGAAGAAAATTTCTCAAACCATTGTCTGGATGCTTGCTTGAGACCATAGAGACTCTTGTTCAGTTTACAAACCAAATTATGCTCCCCCTTGCTGTGAAATCCAGGTGGTAAGCTCATGTAAACATCCTCAAGTAACTCCCCATGAAGAAAAGCATTATTGACATCCAATTGATGAAGAAACCACCCTTTCACAGCAGCCAAGGACAAAACAATTCTAACTGAAACTGATTTGACAACTGGAGAGAAAGTTTCTGAATAGTCCAGCCCAAGTTTTTGAGTGAAGCCCTTGGCAACAAGTCTGGCTTTATACCTCTCAATGGTACCATCAGGCAGATATTTAACTTTGTAGACCCATTTGCAACCAATGGCTGACTTACCAGGAGGCAAAGAGGTTAATGTCCAAGTATCATTCACTTCTAATGCCTCAATTTCCTTGTCCATGGCAGCCCTCCACTCAGGAAAGTGCACTGCTTGCTGAAATGAAGCAGGCTCTGATGGAGGGGAAGATGCAGCCATGACAAAAGAATGAAAGGTAGGTCCAAGATGTGAATAACTCACATGATCCGAAAGGTCATAGGGCAAACCAGAACTGGGTTTGTACTGACAGAATTGCAAGAGTAATCAGATAGGTAAGAAGGAGGTTTGTGGGACCTAGTGGACCTTCTAATAGGAACAATGGAACCACAAGACTGAGGAAGAGTAGGAATGGCAGATTCTGCAGAAACAAGTTCTGCAGAATTAGGTTCAGTGGGAACAGAAATAGGACTAGAAGTGGGATTAGAGTCAGTGATAGGTAAAGGAAGATGAGGAAGGGAGGAAGAGCAGGGAACAAAGACTGAATCAGCAGGATCTAAAGTGGAATGAGGAAAAACAAAATCATCCAAATAAGAAGCAGAAGGCTGAGAACAATGAGCATAGGGAAAAATGTTTTCATAAAAGATAATGTCTCTTGAAATATAAACTGAATTGGAGTGAATATCAAGAACTTTGTAACCTTTAATGCCATGGGGATAGCCAAGAAACACACATTTTCTGGCCCTAGATGCAAACTTGTGCCTATTATGAGATAAGGTGGAAATGAAACATAAGCAACCAAAACTCCTCAAATTGTGATAAGATGGAGGAGAATTGAAAAGCATTTCATAAGGACTCTTATTACCTAAAGTTTTGGAAGGAATTCTGTTGATAAGATGTACAGCAGTTAGGATGCAATCACCCCAAAAACATAAAGGAATGTGAGACTGAAATTTTAAAGCTCTTGCAACATTGAGGATGTGTTGATGCTTCCTTTCAGCAATACCATTTTGCTGAGGAGTATTAACACAGGAAAATTGATGCAAAATGCCATTAGAATGAAAAAAATCTTTCAAGAAAAACTCAGTCCCATTATCACTTCTAATAGTTTTAATCTTGCTATCAAATTGAGTGGAAACCATTGATGCAAATTGGGGAAACAAAGATTGAGTTTCAGATTTTTGTTTAAGTAAGTAAACCCATGTGCACCTAGTAAAATCATCCACAATAGTCAAAAAGTATTTGTAACCATCAATTGTATTGACAGAAAAAGGACCCCATAGGTCACAATGGATCAATTCAAAAGGCTTAGAGGTTACATGAGAACTAGAAGGAAAAGTAAGCTTCTTTTGTTTTGAAAAATGACAAACATCACAGCAAGCTGCCTTATTTTGAACATCAATATCTACAAAAGGCTTCAACAATTGAAGTTTTGACAAAGAAAGGTGTCCTAATCTAGAATGCCACAAGTCTGAAGAAGAAATGTGACTGACATTACTGGCAACAGCTGCTGACCTTGATGGTGGAACAGAAGCTTGAAGCAGATATAAACCAGTGCTTTGCTTACCCAGACCAATCATGCTCCATTGAGCAAGGTCCTGGATGAAACACCAATCACCAAAAAATATGAGGCAGCAAAATTTATGCTTAGTAAGTTTACTAATTGAAATGAGGTTGAAATGAAAAGATGGAACACACAATACATCTGTGAGTGTGAGAGTAGGTGAAATTTGCACTGTGCCAATGTGTGTAACTAGAACCTTTTCCCCATTTGGCAAATAGACACAAGAATGGACAGCAGAAGTAATTGTGGTTAATTGTGACACTGAGTGTACCATGTGATCAGTAGCACCAGTGTCAAGAATCCAAGAATTAGACTTAAAACAATGTCTATTTTTCAACATGGGCTGAAAAAATAGAATGAGACATATTGGGAGCAATCCAAAATGGATTACCTGAGAAGTTAGAAGAAGATGATGAAGCAGAAGCAGAAGCAGCAAAAGGAGATGAAGTGGTAGGAAGAGTAGGTGCCATCACTGAAGCAACCTGTGAAGCAATCTGAGGACCAATGCCATTTGAAGCACCAAAACCAGAACTGGATGCATTATGAACCTTTAGAAAGTTGAGAAGTTGTTCACATTGAACCTGAGATATTGGACATTGAGGCTGAGTAGTCTGTTGGTATTGCTGAAGTCCAAAATTACCAGAAAAACCTCCAAAATTCTGCTGTGGAACACCAAAGGAAGCCTTGTTCAAAGCTGGTTGTTGAAGACCAGTGTTGAACTGATTAGCATCACAGGACTGAACATTGGAGAGATTATCAAATCCAAAACTCCCTGTGATTTGATTAGCCATAGCCTTATTTCCACCTTTTGGCTTATACCCGGGGGGGTATCCATGAAGTTTGTAACATTTGTCAGCTATGTGACCAGTGAAGCCACAGTAGGTGCAAACTGGTCTTTCCCTCTTGAAATTACCTCCTTTGCCTCCATTGTTCCGAGCATTACCTTGAAATTGCTTACCACCATTTACATACATGGCAATAGGATCCAATTGCTGAACCACATTAACAGTGTTACCTAAGTTTTTCCTTTTCTCTTCTTGTAAAACCAACGAGCACACCTTGCTGAGGGGAGGAAAAGGCTCAATGAGCAAGATTTGCCCAATTAAAGTCCCATAACAGTCATTCAAGCCCATCAGAAAACGGAAGACATGCTCTTTATGCTGTGCACCCAGCTGAGATGACCTAGAACCACAAACACAAGCACAATTGCACACTGTGAAGGGTTGATTATTCACAAACTCATCCCACAGAGTCTTGAATTTGGTGAAGTAAGAGCTCACTGACAACGATCCTTGAACTAAATGTGCTATTTCCTTTTGAAGCTCAAATAGCCTTGGAGTGTTATCCTGAGACAACCGATTCTTGAGATCAATCCACAAATCCCTTGCTGAATTAATGTACATTACACTAGCCTTAAGATCAGGACTGAGTGAATTAGTCAGCCATGATAAGATCGTAGTGTTGCACCTTTTCCAGGAATTGAATAATGGCGAGGTTGGATCTGGTTCTGAGATTGAACCATTGACAAAACCAAACTTATTTCTGGAGCTTAGAGCCAGAAACACAGATCTCGCCCAGGTCATGTAGTTCTCAGGACCATTGAGAGGCTGAGAAGTAAGAACCAAACCAGGATTTTCATTCGCTGGTAAGAAAAAGGGGTTATTGGCATACTCATCCGCCATAGCTGCACTTCCAGTTGGTGTAGTAGAAGAAGCAGGTGCACTTGATGAGTTTGAAGCCATGAAGGAACAAGAAAATAACGAAAATCAAGAGTAAATTTCTGTTTGGCAAGAAAGAAAATGAGGGAAAGTACGCTCTGATACCATGTAAAATAACAAGAACAGAGGGAGAGAGAGAGAAAACTACAATTTCTTATAAACCAGAAATTGATACAAATGAATCAAGCAAAGAAATAATTAACAACTAAGCTATATATATACAACACGAAAACAGAGCATCACGCCAAGCTCTGTAACAAACTAACTAACTGATTTATAACTAATCCACCAATCACAACGTGATAGCTGGCCTTCTCTGTAACTAAATTCTGGGCTCTCCCACACATGCTGGCTGTGTGGCTTCATTAATCCAAACGCTCTGTTTCAGTCCTTTTATTTCTTCTGTCGTTTTCGCACTTCAACCTTCCTTCTTTTCTGTCATTTTGATGCTGCCGTTTATGACTTCAATTCTTTTGTCTTCAACAAATATAAAGACGACCAGTGGAAACATGTAAATCTCACAATTTTCAAAAAAACTGTAAAAATAGGGAGAGAAAAGATTGTGAAAAAAATTACTTAGCAATAATGGCCCCGTTTTGTTGATGGGTATGGGGACAAGAAATACGATGCATAATCTCACAATTTTTAAAAAAATTAGAGAGAGAGCGATACTCACCACCCCAATCAAACTGAACAGTTTTAATTTTAAGGTTAAAATATCATTCAACATTTTTCTGAAATTTAATGAAAGTAGGGAGAACATCACTAAAAGCACTCTCAAAAAAGCTTGAGGATTGCTGTAGGGAGTTGGAACCATTAGAAGAAGAGTTTGACATTTTTCGTGGAGGTTAAGGTTTTTGAAGAAAGATCAGAAAGATACAAAAAGAATGAAGAAGAAACATTCCCTATTTAAATTCTCAATTGCAGTTAAGTGAAGAGACATGACATTTATGAGGAGTAATGTCTGTCTGCCAAAACATAAGAAACGAAGAGCCACAAAAATGGCTAGGAGCACCCTTTTGAGCCACGTATCCCTTTCAAACGTCACAGGGCATGACTACTGAAGTATCAATGCCTGAACCAATGTGACTATCAAAAGCCTTTGCCATCAAACGCCATTGATAGTTAGGGGGCTAATGTACATACACCACTAAGGCATAGGAGAATGCATAAGTGGTTGAATCTAGACTCTACATGTGAAGCAGCTGTGAGGGAAGGGAGAGTAGGTGATGGCTAAGAGATTTTATCTTGGTCAATGCTAAAGGCGTGACTACCTTGGGAAGGAAGTGAGATTTACACCTGATACAGTACTCAAGCCCTTATCAAAAAGGGACATAGTGACTTTTCAGAGTTGAAGGCTATAAGGACATTCCTTATTGGTTGAACGCATAATGAGTCACCTTGGAAACACGTGTATCAATCACAGTATTCCTAATGTCCCTCTTAATGACTAAGACTTGTCTCCCAAACAGTGGCAAAGCTACCTACCTACTGGTCCCAGTGCCACGTTGCTGCAGTTCTTATCCCCTAGTCAGCAAATAATATCATAGTTGTGAAAAGATCCAAAAGAGAGAATATGATGACTTGACACCTGTCCTTTGTGCTCAGCCATATTCCTTAGAGTATAAAAGAAACATGCAGCTGTGCTTCTAGGGCAAGAACCCAAATAGATATTTTGAGATGAAAGTAGAGAGTTGGTAGAAAAGAAAGGAAACTACATTGTAAACAAATCTCTTTCTGATACATAATACAAGCTAAGCCGAGCAAGAATGTTATGTTCTTGCTCAAATTGTGGTTTTTTTATCCCTTCTCTAGGGTTTTCCATGTACATTTTGTGTTTTTTTTTTATAATCAGCTTCTTGTTGTTGTTTAAATGTGCATCTTTTTCATGTCCTACCATCACTTTCTTTATTTCTTGTTCGAGTGTCATGTCAAAGCTTGCACCTTTTCGAGCTTTCTCATGTAGATGTACTATTAGATAACTTATTTCACTCACATAAATAAGCTCAAATCTAACTTGCATGTACAATTGGAAAAATGAGAAAACCAAAATTGAAAAGATACATCACTTTTATTGATAAATTGACATTGTACATCTCTTGATAATAATTAGAAAATTACTTGGCTTTGGTCCTACATACAATCTAAGAAAAGTACATGGTTTTGTTTCTTAGTTACAATCTACAAATTGAAAATTATAAAGTAAAACATGTACATACCCTTGATTTAAGTTTGGAACCTAGGCAGCCAACTTACACGGTGAAACCAATCTTCTAGGCTTTGGTGGCCAATTGCATATCTGTGAGAGGCTGTGCCTCCAACCTAAACATTCAATGGTTTTGGCATAACCCATGCAAATGGGGTGGAGTCGTGTTGGTACCTCTCAAGAGATAGTGGAGGTTCTATTGTTGTTTTCATCCCTCCTAAGTCAAGAGTTTTACAATGGAGTCTCCACATATTTTAATAAAGAAAATAAGAAAATAAAATAATTTAAAAAGAAGAAAGTACATCATTGTTATTGATTAATTGAAATTGAATGTACATCTCTCTGCAAATAACCAAAAATTATATAATTTTGGTCCTAGATACAAGCTACAAAAAAAGTACAACATTTTGATTCCTAGTTACAATCTAGAAAGAGAAAATTACGAGGATAAGTTTATTCTACAATGATCTTGTTGGGGAGATAAACACTTTGGGGAGCTTCCTTGAATAATTAATATAACATATAGAGACACACTTTAACCCAAAAGGCCTAAGCCCCAATGAGTATGTGCTCAATTATGTTATATTAACTACTCATTCTTCTTATCTTTATTCAATGTGGGACTTCACTCACACATGTAACCCAACAATCTCCCCCTCACGTGTGAGTCTGCCTCTCTATGGGCTTCAAGACCTCTCTGTGGGCCATGAACAAGTCCTCATCACTCCCCCTTGCCTAATGGGCTTTCCACTTCATCAATGCGTCATCCATGGGTCTCTCGTACGTCATCCATGGGAACCACGTGTCAACTCTACACGCACATCCATGGGAACCCCGCACGTCTATGTACATGGGAACCTCGCACCACACCATTATTTAGCACCATTAGCAATATTCCTTTGTTGGGCCTTTTTTTTTTTCTTCTCCTCAAAATGTTTCTCCCCCTAACAAGTGGTATCAGAGCCCATGGTGGTGTGCGACGAAGGTGGTGAGGTGTTTATGGTCCCTACCGAGCAGGGAAAGAGAAAGCCTAAACGGCCCACACACAAAGATCCTGGAGAAGAAAAAAAAAAGGCCCAACAAAGGAACATTGCTAATGGTGCTAAATAATGGTGTGGTGCGAGGTTCCTATGGACATAGACGTGCGGGGTTTCCATGGATGTGCGTGCGGAGTTGACACGTGGTTCCCATGGATGGCGTACGAGAGACCCATGGATGACGCATTGATGAAGTGAAAATCCCATTAGGCAAGGGGGAGTGAGGAGGACTTGTCATGGCCCACAGAGAGGTCTTGAAGCCCATAGAGAGGCAGACTCACACGTAAGAGGGAGATTGTTGGGTTACATGTGTGAGTGAAGTCCCACATTAAATAAAGATGAGAAGAATGAGTAGTTAATGTAACATAATTGAGCACATACTTATTGGGGCTTAGGCCTTTTGGGTTAAAGTGTGTCTCTATATGTTATATTAATTATTCAAGGAAGCTCCCCAAAGTGTTTATCTCCCCAACAGATCTAATTTTAAAGGCTAAGTTACAAGATTGGGAAGTTGTTACGCACTCAACTTACCTGGCGAAAGCAGTCTTCTAGATTGTGGTGACTAATAATCATATCATATCATATCACATCATCCAAAACATGTAAGTTGCATTGGAAAGGTTGTGATGTATATTTTCTAAAAATATTTGATTTATTGTCCAAATCCTCCTATTTAGTATGTTGAAGGCCTTGGAAAATGGTGATAAAATCTTTTTTCTTTTTTCTTTTTCTTTTTTTGGTAAAATTTCCAATTTGATATATATATATATATATATATTCCTTTTTTTTTTCTTTTTGCAAATTCATTTTGTCCAAGTAAGGTTTTTTTCTTTTTTCTCTTTTTTTTCTTTTTTTGCTATTCAAGTATATAAAATCAAATTTCATCATGAGACGTTTCCAAAGACTCTTCAATTGAGCCAATTGGGGTTGTTTGATTATAATTTAATGAAGACTAAATTATAATCAAACGTTGCAAAAATGGCCAAGTCTTTTGATAAAATAATTTGATTTTTTTTTTAATATTTTAGCTGTTGAAACTCCAATTCAGGTCTGCAAATTTTCATTTTAAAGGGAAATTCATGATATTTAAGATGAACACAAATTCATCGCAATCAGATGGTTGTAATTTTGGTCAAACCTTGACTAAAGTCTATTTAGGGTTTGTCAAAATTTAGTCAAAAATGGTAATTTAGGGATTTTAAGCTCTTGGACTAGTACTATTGAAATGATTTATCCAACATCCAATTGGGAAAAATGAAATTATTTCATGTAATTCTTTTTTTTTTCATATTAAAAATGCAACTTTTAGCATGTTAATGCTTAAATTGGTATTTTGGTACGCAAATCAAGTTCAGACAAAATACAGTATAAACATCAGGCTTGAAGGGCAAGGGCATTCATCCTGTACCTGCCCAATGCATATCTTTTTTTAGAATGCTTATCTTATGTATCATTCTTGATTCGTGCATGATACAATCAGTATATGCCCCTAAAAACTGGACAAATAATTTACTATATTGCATTGCACAACATTTTATGAGTTAATCGAAATTAGGTACTAAACACAACCTGACATCATGGGATGCCTAACACTTTCTCCACTTTCTAATCAATCATTGAATATATTTTATGGTTCCAATGTCAAAACTTATGTGGCCAATCACATCTTAAAAAAATTCTCCAATCATTGATGGTTGTAGATAGGGAAAATTCCCGACCTATCACAAGCTGACACGTCACACTACCAAGTCCACAAAATACAGCCAATTACAAAGCGCCACGTATTGCTGCTAGGTTTTGCTATCACTACTCAAAAACCAACAGAAATTTGCCAAGTGTCATGCAAAAACCAATCACGCATCAGCACGTGTAAGCGATGACATAATCAGTCTCGCGCGTGTAAGCGATGACATAAGCGGACCAATCAGGCTGTGACATGTGTCACCAATCAGACTCTGCCACGTGTCGCTCATCCACCTCCAAACTCCTATAAATAGAAGCCTTCCTAAGATATTTAGGAGGACACCAAGCCATCTGAAGCACTCAGAAGTCCAGAAGCTCTGCCGAAACCAAGCCTTAAAGCCTCCAAGGACTTCAAGAACTTCAACTTCGAGTACGAAGAACATTCGAAGAGAAATCATCCAAATCATTTTCCTAGATCCTAAAGTTTGCTGGAATCAAGCTCAAAAGCCTCCAGAAACATCAACAAATCACAAATCAGTGAAGCTCTATGGATTCAAGCTTCTAAAGTACCGAAGAACTTCCACCACAAACCTTTAAAGACGAAGAACGCACCAAGAACACGAAGAACGTACGAAGAACATGAAGAACAAAGAATCTCTAACAAGCTTATAGCCAGAGATTCATTGTAATTCTGTTTCAAAGGTCTTCAATCCATTCTTCAACCAAATTGAAGTATATTTGGTGTTCAAATCAAAATCACATTACCACAGTTCCAACCAACAAGTCTTTTAAGGAGATCGAATCAGAGGATCACTCTTTTGTAATTTCAGAGAATTGTACCACATGTTCATCAATACAAATTCGCATTTGTGAAACTATTTTACTCATTTGATTTATTTCAAACTAGAAATTTAGTCATTTACAAATTCTGGCACGCCTGGTAGGACATCTCTGCCTCTCATCTCTTTCTCCTTCAAAAGAAAAGAAATTCGACATCATTTTGCTACCAGCTTCAATGGCCTCTAGCAAGAATGTCCGAAAATCAATAGTTGATGCTTCCAGTGCTGATGATTATGTCGGCCCAATCACTCGCAGTCGATCCAAAGCTCTTGATCAACTTCAACCCCAAGAGGGCGAGCGTCATACTACTATCTCTCTCGACTTTCTTGCAAATAGGAAAGCTACCACTAAGGATTCATATGTCTTGAAAGATTTGGAGAGCAGTAATGAATCATCCTCAACAAAGACCTTTTCTATAAACTCTTCACCTGTGATGAGAAACTTAAGGAATGAAGTACCTTTGACTCATCCTATTTCATCATTTTCTCCATCACATCTAGAGGTCATGCCAGTGATGATGACTAACACCTCTACCATGGAAAAAAAGATGGCTGAAATAGAACAAAGGATCATCCTTCTCACAAAATCACTTGAAGAAAAGGATGTCAAAATTGCAACCCTAATGAACAAGCTGGAGGTAGAAGATTCGGGTGAATCAAGTCGTGGCCTTGAGCGCCCACCTAGCTTTACCTTGAAAGGAGAAAATGCTAAGGGTGATAAGGGAAAAGGAGGTGAAGGCACTTCTCAACACGGACATTCCACCTCAATGGCTTCGATATCTGTCCAACAATTGCAGGACATGATAACGAACACCATTTGAGCACAATATGGAGGTTCTTGTACAAGTTCTCTCATATATTCGAAACCCTATACAAAGCGCATCGATAATATGAGGATGCCAAATGGGTATCAACCCCCCAAGTTCTTGCAATTTGATGGCAAAGGAAACCCTAAGCAACACGTGGCTCACTTTGTAGAAACCTGTGAGAATGCAGGGACTCAAGGAGGCCTCTTTGTAAAGCAGTTTGTCCGTTCACTAAAAGGGAATGCCTTTGATTGGTATACAGACTTAGAACCTAAGTCAATCGATAGTTGGGAACAACTTGAAAGAGAGTTTCTCAACCGATTCTATAGCACACGACGCATGGTGAGCATGATGGAGCTTACTAATACCAAACAGTGAAAAGATGAGCCCGTCGTTGATTATATCAATCAATGGCGTTCTTTGAGTCTAGATTACAAGGATAGACTTTCTGAAATATCTTCTGTAGAGATGTGCATCCAAGGCATGCATTGGGGACTTCTTTACATCCTTCAAGGGATAAAGCCCCGAACATTTGAAGAGTTGGCAACTCATGCGCATGATATGGAACTGAGTATCTCTAGCCATGGAAATACAAAACCTCCCGTACCTGAGGAAAGGAAAGAAAGACGGGAAATAAGGAAAAATGACAGGAATCCGAAAAGTAATATCAAAGACTCAATGAATGTCAACCCTGCCCCAGTCAAAATTTCAACAAGAAATGTGAAGGTTAATGAGAAGAGGCCCGAAGGAGGCCAACAGTGTGAGACGCGTCGCTCATCACTTAAGGAATAGGAACAAAAGTGTATCCTTTCCTAGATGTCGATATGCCCGAACTGCTAGAACAACTGCTCAAGTTGAAATTAATTGAATTGCCAGAATGCAAACGACCGGAAGAGATGAGAAAAGTTGATGACCCGAACTATTGTAAGTATCATCGCATCATAAGCCATCCAATCCAAAAATGCTTTGTTCTTAAAGAACTCATCATGAAGCTAGCCAAGGAAAGGAAAATCGACTTGGATTTTAATGATGTTGCTCAATCAAACCTTGCAACATTTTCTTGTGGGTTACCTAGTTGCATGTCTCCAACTACTAAGCAGGGGGCAAATACCACTCTCGTCCAGTTTGGTTCTCTGGAACCTGTTCAAGTTTAGCTCTCACAAGAAGCATCTAATTATAATTCAAATGATGATAAAAGGGCAACAATGGATGAGGAAGAAGGCTGGACGATGGTTACTCGCAGGAGATGGAAGAATAGACAAGCATTCCCTCTTCATTTGATCACCCAAGAGTCCAGAAGAGCACAAAACCAGATTCAGCCTCGGTCAAGAAGAAGGAGTGATAAAAGGCAAGAAAGACTGGGAACAAAAATGCCTGACGATTCGGCACAAACCCAAAAACTTCGAAATCTCATCACATTGGAAGAATTCTTCCCCAGAAAATTCTTTCAAAATGACTCAGTCGAGGCCGTTCACACGGTCTCTCGTTGCGAAATTCAGGATGAAAAGGAGGATGTTGACCATGGTGGTCCAAATGAGACGTTGTCATCTTTGGAGGAACTCCAATCTCAGGTCGATGAAGTTAAACCCTTGCAATCTTCCATCTCAGCAAAAGAAGTGCTCACCCAAGCTCTTGAAAAGCTAGAGATGTACACTCCTTCTACCAACACGCTTCAACAAACCCAAGAATGTTACGCATGCTCTCCAGACTTAACTTTCACTGATGAGGATCTGTTGTTAGGCTCAAAGCCCTATAATCGTCCACTTTATGTCTCCGGTTATGCTCATGAACAAAAGATCGATCGTATTCTCATTGACGGAGGTCCAGCTGTTAATATACGACCAAAAATGACAATGAGACGACTTGGTCTTACTATGGAGGAATTATCGCACAGTCGTTTGGTCATTCAAGGTTTTAACCAAGGAGGACAATGTGCAATCGGCATGATCCACCTGGAATTGATCATTTGAGAATTGACAAGCAACGTTTTGTTCCATGTCATTGATGCCAAGACGACCTATAACATGCTGTTAGGACGCCCCTGGATCCATGGAAACGGAATAGTGCCGTCAACTTTGCACCAATGTTTCAAGTTCCTTCAAAGTGGAATAAAAAAGGCCAATGCCGACTTGAAACCTTTCGCCGAGACTGGAGCTCACTTTGCCGACGCAAAGTTTTATGTGGAAGATGACATTCTTAATGAAGTTCTCCCAGTTGAGATCCCGTCCATGGAAAGCAAGCAGGGTGAAAAGGAGCAGGTTAGATTCATCACTGGAAAGGATATTCCTTCCCCAAAGGAAGGTCCAAAATGTGGGAATGGTCATTCTAGTGAATCTACCAGCAATTCAATGAGAGCAGAAATTTCAACATCTTCTAATAACCCTCCATTCCTCCGTTATGTACCATTATCACGCCGTAAGAATGGACAATCACCATTCGCGGAATGCCTTCAACCTACAAAAGACATGGGAAAGCTTCCTGCAAAGCTTACAATGGAGGATGTAGCCATATTGAAAGAAAATCATGTCATGCCTTTGACTTCGTCCACAAATCTTTTGCCCTCGAAGCCACTAAATGGATTCGTGAGGTCTTCACAAAGTCTGACAGAGCATGGTATTCTACCAAGTGAGCGGACGAAAGAATGGTTCGACCCAAAGGCATATAGGCTGTTAGCCAAAGCAGGCTACGATTTCTCAAAACAAAGGGACTTAGGAAAACTAATTCTAGAAGCCGCCGGAGAAAAGATGCATGGCCTTAGCAAAACCCAAAGAAAAATGCGGCTTAAAGGACATAAAACTCCTATCCCAAAGACCGGATTATGTTATACTCCAGAACTACCAGCTCAGATATGGATCAAGAGGAGAAGCGATGCTTCAAGTTCCCAATACATAACAGTAAAGGTTGGCGAAAGTTCGAATCAAAGAAAAGATAACTCTTTATCGCGTGTCTCGGTGTTTGATCGCATCGAGGCCTCATCGCCACGAGTCACAGTGTTCAACAAGTTAAATACAACTTGCTTAACACAAAATCGTGACGCTTTTGCTTGTAAATCAGTCTTTGATCGATTGGGGGCAACAAAAAGGCTTGTTGATAGTCATTCTCAAAATTCAACAAACTTTGAGGTTCAAAGGGAGAAGAAAGCTAATGATGAGATCCGCAGTAGTATTCCTTCACGCATGAAACGTAACTTTACCTTAGATATCAGTACTAAAGGATCGCTCAAAATCAAAAGACGAACGATTGTACACACAAGTCAGTCACTCGTCCACAATGAGCAAATTGAAGAGGTTTCATCCTCGTTTCATATTACAATAGAAGATGATAAACTTTCAGATGCTGAAGCAGCCAATGAAGAGGTCAATGAAGCTCCTCCAACCTTGGAAGATGGAGGACAGGCTACAGTTGATGAATTTAAAGAGGTCAATTTAGGAACTGCTGAAGAACCCCGGCCAACTTTCATTAGTGCGCTTCTCACCCCTGAAGAAGAAGAAGGGTACCTGAAGCTCCTAGTAGAATACAAAGATGTGTTTGCTTGGACTTACAAGGAAATGCCCGGGCTCAATCCAAGTATTGCTCTACACCATTTGGCAGTAAAGAAAGGCGTGCGCCCAGTTAAACAAGCCCAAAGACGCTTTCGGCCAAAGCTTATCCCTTAAATAGAAACTGAGGTCAATAAGCTAATCGAGGCGGGTTTCATTCGTGAAGTACAGTACCCGGAATGGATCGCTAACATCGTCCCTGTCAAAAAGAAGAATGGACAAATCCGGGTGTGCGTTGACTTCCGTGATTTGAACAATGCATGTCCCAAGGATGATTTTCCATTACCCATCACTGAGGTCATGGTTGACGCCGCTACTGGTCATGAAGCTTTATCTTTCATGGATGGTTCTTCAGGCTACAACCAAATTCGAATGAATCCTAAGGATGAAGAGCTCACAGCTTTTCGTACCCCTAAAGGCATTTACTGTTACAAAGTGATACCTTTTGGACTAAAGAACGCTGGTGCTACTTATCAACGGGCCATGCAAAAGATCTTTGATAATGTACTTCATAAATACGTGGAGTGTTATGTCGATGATCTAGTTGTTAAAACAAAAAGGAGGGAAGACCATCTGGTAGATCTACGAGCCGTGTTCAACCGCCTAAGAAAATATTAGCTTAAAATGAACCCCCGCAAATGCTCTTTTGGCGTAACATCTGGGAAATTTCTTGGTTTCATTGTGAGGCACCGCGGTATTGAAATTGACCAATCCAAAATTGAAGCTATCCAAAAAATGCCAGAGCCCAAGAATCTGTGAGAACTTAGAGGCTTGCAGGGAAAACTAGCCTACATACGACGATTTATCTCGACCTTGGCTGGTCGATATCAACCTTTCAATAGATTGATGAAGAAGGATGTGCACTTTGAATGGGATGAGGCTTGTAGCAATGCTTTTGCGCGCATTAAAAGATACTTGCTTAATCCTCCAATTTTGGGTGCTCCTATCCCAGGAAAACCTCTGGTGCTGTACATCGCGGCACAAGAAAAGTCTCTAGGTACTCTTATGGCGCAAGAAAATAAAGAGGGGAAAGAAAGTGCCCTTTATTATCTAAGTCGAACTCTCAATGGGGCTGAATTAAATTATTCTCCTATCGAAAAGATGTGTCTCGCTCTTTTCTTTGCCATAGATAAACTGGAGCACTACATGCAAGCATATACGGTTCGTTTGATAGCAAAAGCGGATCCGATTAAGTATGTCCTCTCTAGGCCAGTGGTTTCTTGTCGTATAGCTTGATGGGTGATGAGAATGCAAAATGTCATATTTTTATCCCTTAATGTTTAGTCTTTTATATTTATTTGGTGCCTAAATGTACTCATTATTCTTATATTTTGATTTAGGATGCAAATGGAGGCATTAAGTGCAAAACGTAGTTAATTGGGTGATTCTGGACAGCTTTGACATTGCTTCGTAATCTGGAAATAACTCTCTCATCAGAGCTCCGATTGAGATGATTCAAGATGCTATGGAACGCCAAGACAAAGCTCTACAACTTTCATGTTTTGAGTTTTGAGAGATACGGACCGCATCAAGGTCGAAATCGGGCTTGAAGTTGCTGCACTTGCACTGTTGACGTTCTGGAATGTTCCTTTGCTTGAAATTTTAATACGTGGATCTGATGTGGTTTATTTTTGGAAGGTTCCAGATCTGATGCACGAAATTTCCAGTTGAAAAACACCACTTTCCTAGTTATATTAGGACTTTGTTTTATTTTTAATATTTTTCCTTAATTAGTCAGATTTGGATGTTATTATTTAGAATATTTTTAGGAGATTTTGTATGCTTGGGAAAGGGGGAATTAACGTGTAAAAGGGGAGGAGAAATCAGAATTACATAGACACACACACGCCTCTCTCTCCCCTCTTCTCTAATTATTTCTCCTTTGAGTTTTTTGTCATGGCTCTGTGTGGCTAAAACTTTTATACTTGGTTGAAGGAAACTGAAGCCTCGGAATCAATAAAACTGTGAGATCTAATTTGTTTTTATTGTTCAATTTATGCTTTGAATATTGGATGTTCTTCTATGCCTATTTTCATGATTGTCTCGTTTAATTACTAGGAGGGGTGTGCTGTCGTAGGCAACCAATGGGCGGTCTTGCTACAACAATATGACCTCGCGTATGTTCCACAAAAAGCTGTCAAAGGATAAGCATTGGCAGATTTCTTAGCTGATCACCCAGTTCCATCTGATTGGGAGTTCTCCGATGATTTCCCAGATGAAGATGTGTTTTACACTGAAGTAATGCCACCGTGGATGATGTTTTTTGATGGGGCTGCACATCAAGAAGGAGCGGGGGCAGGTGTAGTATTTGTTTCTCCACAACGGCAAATACTTCTATACTTATTCTCATTAAGCAAACTTTGCTCTAACAACGTAGTCGAATATCAAGCATTGATCATTGGTCTACAAATGGCCATTGAGATGGGCATATCACAACTTGAGATCTTTGGGGACTCCAAATTAGTTATCAACCAAATCTTGGAGCAATATGATGTTAAGAAGGAAGACCTCATCCCCTATTGCAAATATGCGAAAAAGCTGCTAGCAAATTTTGAGGCCATCACATTGGAGCATATACCAAGGAAGGAGAATAGACAGGCCAATGCTTTAGCTAATTTAGCTACCACCTTGGCATTATCCCAGGAAGAGACAACCAAAGTTGCTATTTCCCAAAGGTGGGTGGTACCTGTCGTGGTTGAAAAAGAAGAAGAAGAGCAAGCCAATATCATTTCTGTATGCCTTATTGAAAAAGAAGATTGGCGACAAGCGATCATTGAATACCTTCAACATGGAAGACTCCCGGATGATAAACGCCACAAGATCGAAGTTCAGCGAAGGGCTACTCGATTCATTTACTATAAGGACACTCTCTTCCGCCGTTCATTTGATGGATTGTTTCTCCGTTGCTTAGGCGAGGAAGAGGCTAAACAAGCCTTAGAGGTGGCCCATTCTGGAATATGCGACGCACATTAGTCAAGTCCTAAGTTACACTACAGGATCAAACGAATGGGTTACTACTGGCCTACAATGGTGCAAGATTCCATGGAGTGCACTAAGAAATGTGAAGCTTGTCAGTATCATGCGAACTTCATCCACCAGCCGCCAGAACCTCTACACCCAACTGTAGCTTCTTGGGCTTTTGATGCATGGGGACTTGATGCGATAGGACCATTACCAAAGTCATCCAGTGGCCATTTGTACATCTTGGCCGCAACTGATTACTTCTCGAAGTGGGCGGAAGCTGTACCCCTTAGGGAAGTGAAAAAGAGACAGTGGTCAATTTCATTCGAACTCATTTGATCTATCGGTATGGTGTCCCTCGTTATATCATAACTGATAATGGAAAACCGTTCTACAATAGGATGATGACGGAGCTATGCGAGAAGTTTGAATTTAAACAATACAACTCCTCCATGTACAATGCCCCGGCAAATGGACTAGCTGAAGCGTTTAACAAGACACTTGGCAGTTTGTTGAAAAAGGTGGTATCCAAGACAAAGCGAGACTGGCATGAAAGAATCGGAGAAGCATTATGGGCATATCGAACAACATTTCGAACGCCTACTCAAGCAATGCCATATTCTCTTGTCTATGGAGTGGAAGTCGTCCTTCCTTTGAAACGTCAAATCCCATCATTACAGATTGCCATTCAAGAAGGATTGACTGGAGAAGAAAATGCCAAGCTCAGATTGCAAGAATTAGAGGCACTTGATGAGAAAAGGCTCGAGGCCCAACAACGCCTTGAGTGCTATCAAGCTCGTCTTTCAAGCGCATTTAATAAAAGAGTTAAACCACGATCATTCCAAGTTGGAAACTTAGTCCTCGTCGTTCGAAGACCTATCGTCACAACCCATCGTACAGGCAATAAGTTCACTTCAAAATGGGATGGACCTTATGTTGTGCAAGAAGTCTACACCAATGGAGCTTACAAGTTGATTGATAATGATGGTGTAAGGATCGGCCCCATCAATGGGAAGTTCCTCAAACGCTTCTATGCTTGAAAATCAAGGATTGCTCCTTGGTAAGAGTTTAAACTGCCCACTGTAGAGCTGCAAGAGAATATGATGTCTTCCCAGTACCTTTGAAAGCGTACCAATAAGGAGAAATTAATCCCACTCTATGTCACCAATTGCTAGTGTGGCGTAGTGGTTGGATGCTCATGTCGCCCTTGAGGGGTCTCGGGTTCGATTAGTAGTGATACCCACTATTACACACTGAACCCTCCTTTTTGCAAAAAAAAAAAAAACTACAACAACAACAACAACAAAAAAAAAATAAAAAAATAAAAAAAAATCTGTTGAACTACGTGATGCCTTGATCCCTTTCCGGGGTACGTAGGCAGCTTAGTACTTGTCACTAAGTTCAGTCACATGAAAAAAAGAAGGATTGCCAGTCTAGCTTGAAGAGTTTTCTACCGGTCATAAATATGCTTTTAAGGTTTCTTTGGTTGGCAAGGCATTGCTTAAAGGCAGTCAATTGCTCAATAGGATGATTGAAGATCGTTGTAGTTGAAGATGAAGACTGTAAGGAGTTGACATTGCTAAGCTTTCTTTGAAATGATGACAAACATAAGTTGATTCTTGGTTGTGGGGCAAAATAAAATCTTCAACCTCTTTGGCAAGAAATAAAGTCTGCATGGCATTGCCCATCTTCTATGGACATTCTCCCACATTTCTGTAGTATGCTTTGCATCACTTATCTCCTGGGGGCATCTTCTTGTATCTTGCAAGTCTAAGCTACCTCTCCTGGGGGCATCTTCTTGTACCTTGCAAGTCTAAGCTACCTCCTTTCTCTTCTAGGCTGTGTCACTTCGTAACTCTGAAATTGGAACCACATCATCTCCCTTCTGAGTGGTGTCATTTCACATCATGTCTTTGAAATCTGGACGACGTCAACTTCCTCCAATATGGTGATAGATTATGATGAATCGTAAGTTCGTCAGTAAAAATCGTCAGGTGGAGGCAACCTCTAGCCTTTAAAGGTGGTCACCGGTGTGGTGCCTGCCACAGCGCCTCCGATGCCAAAGTCAGTATCAATTGCTATTTGAGAATGAACAATGTAAAAATAATAGAGCAAAAGAAGTCTATTAGGGTGTATGTACCTTATCATTGGCAATGTGTGAGCCTTTTATATGCTTTCATGGCCTCTAGCCGTTGTGGTAATTATGGAGATCTTAATGCTCCTCTTGGTAATGTTTTGGGCAGAGTAATGTGGCATCAATGTGCTCCAACGGTCCATACAGTTGGCCTTGTAACCGTTCTAGGTTTAATTGACTGCATTGAATGACCTGGACGTCTCCATCAGTAACGTGAATGGTTACTTCGTCACTCCTGATGGTATATTCGTCCATAGGTGAGGTCGTTCGTGTAAGACGGATTCGTCAGTCCCGTCAGTTGCCCCCCGATTCTGTGTTCGTCATGTCCCTGACGATCATAGAATGTGAAGGGTTACAGGTTGCGGATTTTGGGGTTCTGCTCCGTATTAAGTGCGAAGTGACGACGCTCCACAAATCGCGGCATACGTGGCATGCGCTGACTGGTGGAGTTAATGCTCGAATAGTTGGGACTATTAGGCTTCCCACTGTTTTTTCAGTTTCCAAAGCCTTAGTTTTAAAACTTCCTTTCTTCTCATTTTTCCTTTTCACTTTTCTCAAGAATTTTCAATCATTTTGCTGGGCATCCTCTCCGCCAACTTCTTTCTGCAACTCTCCTCCCAACTGGTGCGCCGTGTGGTGGTGGTTTTCTTCCTCGAGGTATGTTTCCCTGTCCACTTCTCCTCTCATTTAGTCTATATATATGGTGGTGGATTTCTGATTTTTTCCCATCTCCTTTTCTTTTCGTGTTTTGCTCGCTGGGTCTCGGGGTTTTTAGATTTTTTTGTGTTTTTCTGGTTTACTTATGGTTGGTAGTTCCGAGGTTAGGATAGCTTGCCCCTCTATCTCGTTTCTCTTTGCTCGATTAGGGGGATCATTGGGGAATTTTCCATACCTCGAGAATTTTGTTTACAAAGGTAGTTGCCTGGCCGTTGTGTTGGCTGATCTCTTGCCTGTGCTTCGTCAGTCAATAGATTGGTTCGACAATTTGGTGAAAGAGGGAAGAATGGCGTCTGAGGTCAAATCCAGTGAGCTCGAGACTGGGTTATCCTCTAGCGGTAACCCAGCGGAGGAGGATACTGCCGTCTCCACACCTCGAGAAGTTAGGGCTTTTTATGCTCTAAGGGAGGAGTGTGGTTTAGACGCTGATGAGCTGGGCAGATTTAAGGACAGGTTTCAGTTCCCAGAACGAGTTAGGGTTCATCTGCCTGGCGAGGCAGACCGGGCTTGTCACTTCTTTCCTGGGGAGATGTGTTTTTACGAATCTGCCTTCGTCTGTGGATTGAGGTTTCCTGTCCATCCTTTCGTGATGGAGCTGTTGGACCGTTTTGGTATTGCCCCCGGGCAGCTAATGCCCAACTCGTGGCGGATATTGGTTAGTTGCATGGGGATTTGGTTGGCTGCCAATGACGGGGATATGCTCAAGGTGGACGAGCTTGTCCATTTGTACCATTTAAAAGCATCAAAGGAGTATGGGTACTACGAATTGGTGCCCTGGGAAAGAAGAACTAGGATCGTTAAGGGGTTACCATCGTCTTTCAAGTACTGGAAGTCTAGATTTTTCTTTGTGTCTGGGGATGATTTTGAGACTTCCTCTGGCGAGGTTTGGGGTGATCTCCCAAGGTTGCGTCGTTGGTGGGAAACCCCGACTTTAGGTGCGTCAATATCTCTCCTCGTCAATTGACTTCCGTCGTGCTTACTTCTATGGCTATTGACCCTTTTTTTTCTTTTTGCCTGTTTTTGCACAGTTAAGAGGCGACCCAAGCTCAAGAGCAGGTATAGGGAACGAGTACAGAAGGCGATTGACTACGCACTGACGATTGAGAGTTGGGACGAACTTGTCGACCCCAGAACACTAGCTTTCTACTGCCTTGGACCGGAACCCTCTGCCTTCGTCCTGCGTAACCTTGATATCGAAGGAAAAAAGAATAAGTGTTATATTCGTCAGTACTCACCTTTCTTCTTCTCCTTGCTTTTTTTTTTTTTTTTTTTTTTTTTTTTTTTTTTTTTTACTTGTGTTTTCCCCTTGCAGAAATGACGACCAAATTCAATAAGGATATGTACGCGAAGATGAGGTCCAAGAAAGACGAGCCCCTGTCGAATTTGGGAAAGAAGACAGTGCGCGTCACTGGAAAGAGGGGTCATTCTGCTCCAACTCCCTCCGTCCGTCCAATTGTTTCCGCAGGTGAGACGACGAGAACGGCTTCTCCTACAGCATCCGTGGAGGAAATAGGTGGCACTCCTGTCTTTAAAAGGCCGCGACTGTCCGAAAAGGAGAAGGAGAAAGCTGCCTCTCGCCCGTCCACCCTTTGGAATGACGAGAAGATGGCCGTGGACTGAGCCCACGAGGCAGTGACGTATGCAGACTTGAGGGCTTTGTCTGGCGCCCCTATTAACGAGGTAGCAGCTCATCATGTTCACAAGCTTATTCAGGTGTTAGGGGAGAGTCTGCATCTTTCTTTTGAGTATTTTACTCAGGAGGCTAAGGTGGCGTCTATGACGTCTAGGATGGAGGTCTTGGAGGCGAAGAACTCGACGCTAAAGAAGGACCTTATCGCCTCCATGGGTGAGACCAACACTTTGAAGGAGCAGGTTAGGAAGCTGAATGACGACCTCAGGGTTGAGCGCCAATTAACTATGGAAAAGGACGAGCAGCTTCTTGGAGCCAAGGAAAGTCTTAAGACCATAGCTGCCAGGTCCGTTGAAGCCTTTCAAACCACTGACGAGTACAATACTGTGCTTTTTAGTTGGTATTTCAAGGGTTTCGAGCTCCTGAGGAGATACCTCATGAAGCACCCTTCTGGGGTGAATATGGAGAGTCTGGACGTGGAAAAGGTGGATCAAGAAATGGCTGCAGACGAGGCTGCCCGACCTGCTGCTTCCGAGCCTGAAGCCCCTGTGGATGCTCCTGCTGATGACGATCCTGCTAATGATGCTCCTGTTGACGCAGCTCCTGCTGACGATGGTGCTGCCTGGACCTGATACTTAGAAATTTTTGTCTTTCTTTTTGGGTGCCCACCATGTTTTGGGTTTTATTTATCTAATTCTCGAACAATTAATCTATTTTAAGAACAATGTTTTTAGCCCAGTGTTTATGGGTCTTTGGCTGTAGAAACACTTGTAATTTGCCTGTTGCTTTTGGGCTTTAATTTAATTTACATTTGTGTACTTACTTGTACTTGTGTTTGAATGATCGTTGGTTGTGATATGTTGGCTTCAATCATTCATGCAGTATGCTCGTCTATGCAAGGTCAGTCCTTTAACCCTGTAGGGGTCGTCATTGTTAGTAGCTTATATCCGTTCTATGCGGAATCTTGTCATGTAGCCATTACTTGTACCCTTTTAGGGGGTTTTATGGTCGTCGGTAACTTACATCCGTCAAGGCGGAATCTTGTTACTTAGCCATTTTTGGCTTTTTGTGATTTACACCCATTTTTAGGGATCTTGTCATCGTTAGTAACTCACATCCGTCAAGGCGGAATCTTGTTACTTAGTCATTTTTTGGCTTTTTGTGACTTACACCCATTTTTAGGGATCTTGTCATCGTCAGTAACTCATATCCTTGTTACTTAGCCATTTTTTGGCTTTTTTTGTGTGACTTTCAATCGAATAGTCCTGCTCACAGAGAGACGTTAGCTGGATAACATCTTTATTGATTTCAATAATGAATACATTTAAAGGTTACTTCTATTGATGGTATTTTTTCAAGTGTTCAATGTTCCAAGGCCTCGGGAGTCTTTGTCTGTCCAGGGTTTCCAGGTGGTAGCTACCTTGCCTGGAGTAATGGACGACTCGATAAGGTCCTTCCCAAGTGGGGTCGAGCTTCCCTTGAGTAGGATCTTTGGTCGCCTGGGTTACTTTGCGTAGAACGAGGTCGCCTATGTCGAGTCGTCTGAGTTTCACCCTTCTGTTGTAATAGTCCGTCATCTTTTTCTAGTAGTCTGTCACTCTGCTGCAAGCTTTGTCTCTTACTTCATCTAGACAATCCAGGTTGAATCGTAGACGATCATTATTGGCTTCCTCGTTGAACACTTCTCGCCTGGTGCTGGTTACTCCTACTTCAACCGGGATCACTGCTTCAGTCCCGTAGGTAAGCCTGAAGGGGGTTTCTCCCGTCGGGGTTCTCGTTGTTGTTCTGTAGGCCCACAAGACATTAGGCAGTTCTTCTGGCCAAGCGCCCTTCGCGTCGTCCAGCTTAGTTTTTATGATCTTGAGTAGCGTACGGTTTGTCACTTCCGTCTGTCCATTCGCCTGTGGATGTCCGGGCGATGAGAACTGGTTCTTGATCCCCAGGCCTGAGTAGAAATCCTTGAAGCCTTGGCAGTCGAATTGTCGTCCGTTATCCGATATGATCGTCCTCGGAATCCCGAACCTGCAAACTATACTCTTCCACACGAAGCTTCGGATTTTTGCTTTGGTGATGGTCGCTAGTGGCTCTGCTTCAATCCATTTCGTGAAATAATCAATGGCAACTAGCAAGAATTTTACCTGACCTTTGCCTAGAGGCAATGGGCCAACGATGTTGATTCCCCATTGTGCAAATGGCCATGGGGACGTTATCGTCGTCAGTCTTTCGGCCGGAAGTCGTTGGACATTCTCGAATCGTTGGCACTTGTCACATCTCTTGACGAACTGCATTGCGTCCACCTGCATAGTAGGCCAGAAGTAACCTGTCCGAATAACTTTGCTTACCAGGGATCGAGGGCCAGCATGGTCCCCACAGATTCCTTCATGTATCTCTTCCAGGATGTACCTAGCTTCTTCTTCACTAACACACTTCAAGTAAGGCATGGAGAAGCCTCTCCTGTATAGGGCGTCGTTGAGGATTGTAAATCTGGCTGCCCTCTTTTTAATCTTTCTGGCCTCGTTTGTATTCTGAGGGAGGTGTCCATCCTGGAGGAAAGATATGATGGGCGTCATCCAGCTGTCTATGCTCTGGATTGAGAATGTTGGAATTTCTTCAATGCTGGGGTATTTCTGGATTTCCATCCTCATGTCCACGTTCGTCGTTCCTTCTTCTGACGAGGCTATCTTCGAGACTTCGTCTGCCTCCATATTCTGGCTCCTCGGTATCTGTACGAACTCCACTTCATCGAACTCTTGAGTTAAACGTTTCGTCAGCTTAAGCTATTTCTGCATTCTCTCTTCCTTTGCTTCATATTCTCCCTGACCAATTACCAGTTTTGAATCATTCTGGACTAATAGGTTCTTAGCCCCAAGCACCTTTCCGAGTCTCAATCCCGTCAGAATCCCTTCATACTCGGCCTCGTTGTTGGTGGCCGGAAATTTTAGCTAGACTCCGTACTTCAATATTTCTCCATCTGGGGTGACTATGATGACCCCCACTCCCCCCCTCTTTCGAGCTGACGAACCGTCGGTCTGTATCGTCCATTTCTCTACCTCGTTGGTGCGCTTATCTTCGTTCGGGGAAGTGAACTCGGCGATGAAATCCACCAGGGCTTGTGCCTTAATGGCTGTCCTGGGGTGGTACTCGATGTCGAATTGGCTGAGTTCAATCGCCCATTGGACCATTCTTCCAGCTGCTTCAGGCTTGTTCATGGACTTTTTGATAGGTTGGTCTGTCATCACCAGGATGGGATTTGCTTGGAAATACTGTCTTAGTTTTCGGGAGGCCACTATTAACGCAAATGCAATCTTCTCAATCTTTGGGTACCTAGACTCAGCCCCTTGGAAGGCTTGGCTGACGTAATAAACCGGAAGCTGCTTCTTACCTTCTTCTCTGATCAGGGCCCCACTGACGGCCGTATCTGATACTGCTAAGTACAAATATAGGTTCTCACCTTCTTTGGACGGGCTTAGAAGGGGTGGGTTACTTAAGTAGCGTTTGAGCTCCTGGAAGGCTGCTTCGCATTCGTCAGTCCAAGCAAAAGCTTGTTTTAAGGTCTTGAAGAAAGGCAGGCATTTGTCCGTAGCCCTAGAGACGAACCTATTGAGGGCTACAATCCTTCCAGTAAGCTTTTGGACTTCCTTGACGGTCTTGGGTGATGCCATGCTGATTATGGCTTGCACCTTCTCCGGGTTCGCCTCTATTCCTCTCTAGGACACCATGAATCCTAGGAATTTCCCTAAGGCTACACCAAAAACACACTTAGTGGGATTCAGCTTCATTTGGTATTGCTTGAGGGTAGCAAATGTCTCCCTGAGGTCGTCCAAATGGGCAAATTCCTCTTTACTCTTGACGAGCATATCATCCACGTACACCTCCATATTCTTGCCTATCTGCTTGTTGAACATTCTATTTACCAATCTCTGATAAGTAGCACCTGCATTCTTCAATCCAAAGGGCATTACCTTATAGCAATAGAGGCTTTGGCTTGTGATGAAAGCAGTCCTTTCTTGATCTTTGTCAGCCATTTTTATCTGGTTGTATCCCGAGAAGGCGTCCATGAATGTCAACAACTTATGTCCGGCAGTAGAGTCCACAAGCTGGTCAATCCTCGGTAGAGGGAAACTATCCTTCGGGCACGCTTTATTCAAATCTGTGAAGTCCACACACATTCTCCACTTTCCGTTCGCTTTCTTCACGAGGATGACGTTTGCAAGCTAGTCAGGATAGTAGACCTCCCGAATGAATCCTGCCTTCAGCAGTTCATTTACCTCGTCTGTGACAGCCTAGTCTCGTTCTGGAGCAAATACCCTTCTCTTCTGCTTGATGGGCTTCTCCTCTGAGTCCACGTCCAGCTTGTGCTGGATGACATCTGTGGATATACCGAGCATGTCCTCATGGCTCCATGCGAAGATATCTTGGTTTTCTTTTAGGAACTGGACTAGCTTTGACTTCATCTCGGGGCTTAGCGTCGTCCCTATCCTCGTCGTCTTGGTGGCCTCTTCTTCGTCCAGCTTCACTATTTCCAAGGCTTCTATTTTGTCTTCTTCTTTCTCTTCAATCGTCCAGGTGTGGTTTTCTTTTGCGGCCAAGACGGCCTGATAGCATTCCCTGGCTAAGACCTGATCGCCTTTCACTTCTCCAATCCCGTTGTCTGTTGGGAACTTCACCTTCAGGCAGTAGGTGGACGTGGCTGCCCTCCATTTGTTGAGGGTGGGTCTTCCAATAATCACATTGTAAAACGAGGGGCAGTCTACCACCAAAAAGTCTATCTGGCGAGTCAATTGCTTCGGGTAGGTCCCCACTGTTACTGTCAACGTCACTATGCCCTTGGGATATACCCTGTCCCCGCTGAAACTGACGAGAGGGGTGTCAAATGGGCGTAGTCTCTTTGGATCTAACGTGAGCTGCTGAAATGCTGGGAGGTAGATGATATCTGCCGAGCTACCGTTGTCTACGAGGATCCTTTTGGTGTTGAACCCTTCTATAGTCAGCATTATGACTAACGGATCATTGTGAGGCTGCTTCACTCCTCTGGCATCTACTTCATTGAAAGACATATCTTGATCCGTCCGCCGCTGCTTGGACAGAGGTATCATGTAGACACTGTTTACTTGCCTTTGATGGGCTTTCCTGAGGGATTTGAATGATCCTCCGGTGATGGGTCCCCCTGTGATCGTCTGTATCTCCCCGATCACGTTCTGAGGAGGTTGGAGTTGGCGGGTATCGCCCCTGGACGAGGACTCATGCTCGTTCTTATTTCCGTCTTGAAATGTTTTGTACTCTCCCTTCTTCACAAACTTCTGCAATTTCCCCTTTCGTATCAACTCCTCTATCTGTTCCTTTAAGTCCCGACAGTCTTCTATGTAGTGGCCATGATCCTTGTGAAATCGGCAGTACTTATTCTTATCGCGGACGTTAGGAGACGAATGCAGTGGCCGTGGCCATTTAAGGTAGTGTTCATCCTTAATCTGCGTTAAAATTTTGTCAACAGGCATAACAAGAGGAGTAAGTTTTACCGTCCTTGGATTTTTATCGTCTCTCCTTCTGTTACCATCATTAGTCCGACGATCTGAGCGCTCTCTTTTCTGTCCCCTACGTTCGTCCTCCTTCCTTCCTCTATCTCCTGGCTTTTCTGTGACCTTTATGGCTGCTAATGCGTCTTCAGCATTCATGTACTTCTGTGCTTTTATGAGCATTTCTGCCATCGTTTTCGAAGGATTCTTCGCGAGTGAAGCCACTAGATCCCTGGACTTTAGACTTGCTTTGAAAGTCATCAACTGCACCTTGTCGTCTGCTTCGTCCACCTCTAGGGTCTCCCTAGTGAAGCGCTTAACATACGACCGCAGGGTTTCTTTTTCTCCTTGCTTGATGGTAAGCAGATAATCTGCTGGCCTCTTGGGACGCTGTCCCCTAATGAAGTGTCGTAAGAAGGCATTACTCAATTGGTCGAAGTTGTCAATGGATGACGTTGGCAGCTTGGTGAACCATTCCCTAGCAGCTCCTTTAAAGGTGGTAGGGAAGGAACGGCACATTATCTCGTCAGGGGGCTGCTGGAGCCTCAGAGTCGTCTTGAAGGTGTTGAGGTGATCTTGTGGATCCTTGAGCCCATCAAATGGTTCCAGTTGTGGCAGCCTAAACTTCGACGGTACTGGGCATCCTAAGACCACGACTGTGAAAGGCGAGTCTGTTGCCCTTACCAATCTGCCCACGCTCTGGTCCGTTTTCTCCCTGATGGTATTTTTCAATTCGTCCATCTCCTTCCTCATTTCCTGAAGAAGATCTGAATTTTGGTCTACTGGAGTAGTAGGCCTTGGATGACCACTTCTCCTGAGGCTATTTCCCTCGTCCTCCATGTTGTTTTTGGATCGGTTCTCCTCCTGTTGAAGTTGCAGTTTCATTTCCTGATTTTGCTTGGTTAGTTCTTCGACTGCAGCTGTGATAGCTTGAACCTGCTAGGCTAAGGCTGCGGAATCTTGGTTGGACTCCATCTAAAAGTAACAATTGATCGGAAACTACTTTTTCGAGTTAGAACACGAAAATGTCTTTCCCACAGACGGCGCCAAACTGATGAAGCGTAAGTTCGTCAGTAAAAATCGTCAGGTGGAGGCAACCTCTAGCCTTCAAAGGTGGTCACCGGTGTGGTGCCTGCCACAGCGCCTCCGATGCCAAAGTCAGTATCAATTGCTATTTGAGAATGAACAATGTAAAAATAATAGAGCAAAAGAAGTCTCTTAGGGTGTATGTACCTTATCATTGGCAATGTGTGGGCCTTTTATATGCTTTCATGGCCTCTAGCCGTTGTGGCAGTTATGGAGATCTTAATGCTCCTCTTGGTAACGTTTTGGGCAGAGTAATGTGGCATCAATGTGCTCCAACGGTCCATACAGTTGGCCTTGTAACCGTTCTGGGTTTAATTGACTGCATTGAATGACCTGGACGTCTCCGTCAGTAACGTGAATGGTTACTTCATCACTCCTGATGGTATATTCGTCCATAGGTGAGGTCGTTCGTGTAAGACGGATTCGTCAGTCCCGTCAGATTATATATCCGAAGTCGGTGTTGCATAATCTCTCCCCTATGGGCATGTTCATGCAATGTTAAAATTCTTGGTAGCATGTTTTAACATCTTTAAAGTCTTGGCAGCATGCTCTGGCATCTTCAAAGTGTTGACGTCATTTTTCTCCCTACATCTTCAAAATCTTGCTAAGGACTCCTTGCATCTTCAAGATTTTGTTGGCACTTTCTTGCATCTTCAAAGTCTTGATAGGAACTCCTTGCGTCTTTAACGTCTTGTTGGCATCTTTGAAATCTTGATGTCTGGCTACAGTGCTATGCACCCTCGATGTCTGAGCTATGTTGCCTCTGAAAATTGATGCTGTTGTAGCTTTATTATAAAGGTCAATGTTGGTGGAACTTCAATACGAATGAAGCGTTGACATGGTTTCATGGCAAAGATGAGTATTGGCATGACTTCAGTGCTAATGTGGAGTGTTATTGTGGCTTCATGACAAAGATGAATGTTGGCACGGCTTCAGTTCGAATGAAGTGTTGACATGGCAAAGATGGATGTCGGCACGGCTTTGGTGCGAGTGAAGTGTTGACGTGGCTTCATGGCAAAGATGGATGTTGGCACGGCTTCGGTACAAATGAAGTGTTGACATAGCTTCATGGCAAAGATGGATGTCAGCACGACTTCAATGCAAATAAAGTGTTGACATGGCTTCATGGCTAAGATGAGTGTTGGCATGGCAAAGATGGATGTTGGCACGGCTTCGGTGCGAATGAAGTGTTGATGTAGCTTCATGGAAAAGATGGATGTTGGCACGGTTTCGATGCGAATGAAGTGTTGACATAACTTCATGACAAAGATGGATTTTGGCATGACTTCGGTGCAAATGAAGTGTTGACATGGCTGCATGGTAAAAATGAATGTTGGCATGATTTTAGTACAAGGATAAACGCTAGCACAGCTTCATGGTAAAGACTCTTGAGGTAGCTACATTGCAAAAACTGTTGAGATGGATGCATTGAAAAGACAAGTGTTGGTATAGGTTAATTGCCAAGACAAAGGCCCGTACAACTTCAAAGTCAAATGCTAGTAATATCATCATTGAATCATGAACACCTTTGATAACATTGTTGCCTAGATGACTGTTGCTATGAGAACGTCAAGGATGGAGACAAACATCATTGTAAGAGCGTTGGTGTAAAGCTCGACATTAAAGCCCAAAGAATAAAGGAAAGTCTGCTGCATAACAAAAACAAGCAACAACAAAGAACTTGTTAGAAGAAAATCTCACGACACGTCTAAAAAAAAAAAAAAATCAGAGAAAGAAAGGGCTTCAATTGTAATCTCTAGCCTATGAAAAAAAAAAAAGTTAGTACAAACTAAGCATGTAAAAAAAAAAAAAAAAACATAAATTTTCTACACAGTATCAAGATACCCACTGAAGACAAGGCTTATGCAAACTTAGTGCATGCTCCGGACGGCTTTATATTGGAATCCTTGGAAGCTAATGGACAAAAGGAAAGAGGCGTGATGGTTAGAATACCATGTTTTCAAAGATACTGCACCAAACCTTGAAAAAAGAAGAAGAAGCAGGTAAGTGCCCATAAATGCATCACACTGTCAGAAAGAAACCATGGCACTAGACCTCAGAAAAATGCTTATAGGCCTGCAAAAAAAAAAAAAATACACATGTGAAGAAACTACTGGGATGAAGTTCTAAATGGTAAGAGATGCTTACTGGTTAACCAAATCTGCCTGGGATGTCAAACGTTGTCAGAAGAGCCACCGCCAAAGTAGACCGAAATGGCAGTAAATCCAACAATATCTGCTGTCCCGATTTCTAAAACTTCTGACAAGATTTCACACAAAATCAACCCACCGAAATCTTTTAAGGACTTTGAGCAACAAAACCCAAAAAAAGACGTGTACAGTAGAGCTGTAACGCGCTGCCACGTGTGGCCAAAAACTCCCAACATCCCGCGGGTTTCTCATTCAAATCTGCACAAATCCGAAAAATTTTTTACAAAACCGGTGACACCACTAGATCCATCGGCCCTCGATCTACAAAACCCAGAAAGATCATCAACAACGGAGCCACCACGCGCCACCACAATCTCTCAATGAACCGCGGCCTAGTCCTTCAAATCTATGCAAACCTGCTCATAATTTCACAAAACTGACACTACATAGGTCTTGTACGGCCCAAGATCTACAAAATCTGAAAATTTCAGGCCCAAAAACTCAGGCACGCGCTACCACGCGCCGTCAAAAGATTCGGCGGTGGTTGCCTTCAGCAACACACACAACTTCTTCCTTTCACGCGCTAGAATGCGCCGGCGTTCTCTCGTGCGCGTACACGCGCCACACGCGTCCCTAGCGCCATGACGTCACCAATGACGTCATCCTCCACTGACTGACCCGTTGTCCAGGCCGGCCCGGTTTGACCCGTTCATCCTGACCCGGTCCGAACCGCCTGAAACTAAAAGAAAAGAAAAAAAAAAAAAAAAAAAAAAAGAAAAATGTTTGACTAAGCTGAACTTTGACTTTGACCAAAAAGTCAAAATTTTCAAAAGAGGCCTATCCCACTCAGTTTTTCAAGTACATTCTGATTGTGGGATCCGTTTCTTCATTTGAAATTCGGAAATTCCGCAAACGTCCAATTTCCAGAAAGTTGACTTTTACGTAAATGTTGACCAAAAGTCAAAATTTTTAAGATGGACCTATCTTACTCAATTTTTCACGTACATTCCAATTTTGGAGTCCGTTCCATCATTTGAGACTCGGAAATTGCACAAATAACTCAGTTCCAAGATAGTTGTCTTTTATGTTGAAATCAACTCAAAGTCAAGATTTTCAAGCCAGGCTTGTCTTGCATAGTTTTTTGCGACTTGGAAATCACCAATCTAGCCCGCATCTCTAAAGTACTAGCAATGTCCAAAAATTAAAATTTGAGATTCATCCACTTGGCCTAGATTCCCTCAGGGTTATTCTCCAGACTTCGGCAAGGCTTCCCTTCCAAAGTACAAATGAACTCTCACGAGTGTGTCTTGAACTTGAAATTACACTAGGTCACTAGTTCAACCTACCATTCCTATTCGGTGCCTACCAGTCTCCAACCTACCATTCTCGTTCGGCGCCTACCGTTCGATGCCTACCAGTCGGGAATCTACCATTCTTACCAAAAATTCTCAACTGCCATTCTCAACTGCCCATCTACCATTCTTCGTCTCTCTGCTATAAATAGAAGGGCCGGATTCATCAAGAAAAACACACTGAGTCATGAAATGAAGATTTGCTTCTTTCAAATTTTCAAGTCCTCCTTCTCACGGCCATTTCTCACTATGGCTTCATCATTCTCAACACCTAGCAACCAATATTGCTTTATAATCATTTTGAGATCAACCCTCTCATGGTTCGGTAGAAACCCTCTTCACAACATCATTGTAGTTTGAGATCCAAACAAATTTTGTTTCTCCACTTAAAGACCACCTTTGTCCATAAAATTACTCATAACAAGGTCTGCATTGTGGTTCCATGCTTCCTTAGATTTGGTTGGCCAGGAAATCCAAGTCCAGCAGAGACTTCTATTCCTAACCTCAGGGCTCCTGTAGTCTCTCTCTAATTGCTTGGCCTTCCAACAGAAGCAACGGTTCGGAACAAACAACAACTTGACTGGTTTTTAAGACCAAAATCACAAGCTGGCTCCATCTTTCATTTTTCTGTGCTTTTCCAACAAGTAGCAGTAAGTGAAGATGGTAAAAAGTGTTGGGGTATCCTACAAATTGTCGTTCATCCAACACTTGAAACAACCCCCAAAGTACTAGCTCATCAGAATTCAGCTTTTGGTGCCGGTAAATGGTCACCAGAGCCTTATTCTATGTCCTCACCACTATGGGACTCAGACGTTATTGTTGCTGGTACCTTAAAACACACTTTCTAGAATTACTCCAACTTAAATTCAGCTTGAAGTATTTCAGAAGGTACTCTTCTGAAATTACTTCAACTTAACGTCTGTCGGCATAGTCCTATCACGCATGCACATTCTACGACTTGCTGTCAGACCCCATGTAGCATACAGTCAGTCCCATATTCGAAGGTATACTTCCCAGAAACACCTATACCAGAGAGTCCCCAACATACAGGGCCAGCGCCAGCACCAGCGCCATGGTGTCATATGTTTCACCCATTCACTTTGCTTCATTGCCATCTTCTTCACACAGTCACCATCTCCACTTCATCTTCATCGTCTTCTTTTCACAACCATCAGCATACCCAGAATCCATAAGCTTCTGAAATTACCTCAACTTAACCTGAGTGAAATGATGACACATGCGCACTCAACCACTTTCCCACATGGCCTCGCCTTAATCCAAAGTATACTCTTCTGAGATAACTTCACCAGCAATTCTTAAAAACGCAAGACCAACCCCATGACTCTGCATGCTGTACCCAACCAACATCTTCAACTCTTCCCCATCTTCTGCACCCTATGATCGCCACCAATGATCCAAAATACTCTTCTGAAATTACTTCAACTTAACCTCTGCTGAGAAGGCTCGGTCACGCAAGTGCATTCAAATACTCGCAGACCCCTTTTCAGTCTCATCAAAGCCTTTCATATGGGTGGGTCTACTCCTCGGAAATTATCTCATCCTGCTAAAAGCTCCACCACCTTCAACTACTTCATTTGAAGAGCCAAGTGTAAAAATCTGTTTTCGAAACTCATTCCCACACCACACTCTGAAACTGTGTGCGTGAACGAGTCTCGAGGGGGCATTTGTAGATAGGAAAAATTCCTGACCTATCACAAGCTGACACGTCACACTACCAAGTCCACAAAATACAGCAAATTACAAAGTGCCACGTATTGCTGCTAGGTTTTGCTATCACTACTCAGAAACCAATAGAAATTTGCCAAGTGTCATGCAAAAACCAATCACGCATCAGCACGTGTAAGCGATGACATAATCAGCCTCGCGCGTGTAAGCGATGACATAATCAGCCTCGCGCGTGTAAGCAATGACATAATCAGCCTCGCACGTGTAGGCGATGACATAAGCGGACCAATCAGGCTGTGACATGTGTCACCAATTAGACTCCGCCACATGTCGCTCATCCACCCCCAAACTCCTATAAATAGAAGCCTTCCTAAGACATTTAGGAGGACACCAAGCCATCTGAAGCACTCAGAAGTCCAGAAGCTCTGCCGGAACCAAGCCTTAAAGCCTCCAAGAACTTCAAGAACTTCAACTTCGAATACGAAGAACATTCGAAGAGAAATCATCCAAATCATTTTCCTAGATCCTAAAGTTTGCTGGAATCAAGCTCAAAAGCCTCCAGAAACATCAACAAATCACAAATCAGTGAAGCTCTACGGATTCAAGCTTCTAAAGTACCGAAGAACTTCCACCACAAACCTTTGAAGACGAAGAATGCACCAAGAACACGAAGAACATACGAAGAACATGAAGAACAAAGAATTTCTAACAAGCTCATAGCCAGAGATTCATTGTAATTCTGTTTCAAAGGTCTTCGATCCATTCTTCAACCAAATTGAAGTATATTTGGTGTTCAAATCAAAATCACATTACCACAGTTCCAACCAACAAGTATTTTAAGGAGATCGAATTAGAGGATCACTCTTTTGTAATTTCAGAGAATTGTACCACATGTTCATCAATACAAATTCGCATTTGTGAAACTATTTTACTCGTTTGATTTATTTCAAACTAGAAATTTAGTCATTTACAATGGCGACTCCATAACTCTACACGCCACATCCACACACAGGCCATGAACGTCCACTCACATCATTTTTCTAGTTTCATAGATTTTTCCTCTTAATTTTTCCCTAAGGCCCCTCTCATTTTGATTGTTCTCTTCAAGGCCCAAGCGAATATTATGTTGGATTTGAGCTTCTGAATAGATTTGCAGAATTTCCAATGAGAAAACCTGAAAAGAAGGTAATAAAACAAACGTAACCTCGCTAATATTCTAATAAACTAATGCGATGTAGTTAGTAGTAACACTGATGTTGTTGGGAAACCATCATATATTGCACTTTTTTTTGGAGAGGATTGATTTTGCTTGTTCAATCATAATAATTGATCTTCGGCATTTAGGATTTCTACACTCAGGTTAGGAAGGGACTTAGCATATAGATCATACCATAGTTTAATTACTAAAATATTATCTTTGTGTTTGTATCCTACTATTCATTCAATTATTTAACTCTTTGGGTCTGTTAGGATTTATGCATAATTAATATTATTTAACCCCAAAAAAATTGCTTTGGTTTAATGTAGTTTTTATGAGTGTAGAGAAAAAAATCAAAACAGATTAAAGAACAAAGGAGAATTGAAAATTGTCAAATTCATACAAAACATGTGGACCAGGAGGTCTAAGAAAACTTTGCTCATAAAACCTTTTGTTGTGAAAACCTAATAGTGATTGTTTGACGTGGACTATTACTATATAGTAGTTTTATTGTTAATACTAAAAGCTATATCAACACAATGTTCTTTCATTTGCAGCAATTGCCAGGTGTACTAAAGTGCTGACGTCGATCCACATCATCACCCCGGGGTTTGTTAGATCCATGGATTACCCATTATATCAATGAGTTGGGTTTTGAGGGGTTATTTCATGTCTTAGATATGGCTGTTGATCATGGATTGATCACTACTTTGGTGGAGTGTTGGCATCCAAAGACACACACGTTCCACCTACCTCACGAAGAAATGAGTATCACCTTACAAGACATTGAGGTGATGACGGGGTCCCATGGATGGTTTGCCAGTGTTTAGGTAGACAAATTTGGTATAGCCAGAAGTATGTTGAAATTTGCTGGGTGTTGATACTCCCCCCATGATACCCCATCCTCATGAAAACATGTCTGTGCTTCATGGGGCGAGGATTAAAATGAACTAGCTTGCTGAATAGTTCAGATTTCCCCTAGCTACGGATGCCAATGATGCATTCAATATGCCCTCTATCATATACTTGTTTGGTTGGGTGGCACATTGTTTATGGACAAGTCAGCACAACGGATCTCAATCATGTGTCTACAGTTCTTGGATCCAATCAAGAATGCTAAGTAATATAGTTGGGGTAGGGCAGCCTTAGGTTGGCTCTATAAGCACCTATGTAGGGCCTCAAACAATAAGGTGAAGCAAATTGGAGGTGCACTTATGTTGGTGCAGTTGTGGGCATATTTTAGGTTTCCACACATATGTCCAATTATGAGGCAGCCACAACAGCAACTACAGGTAGGTCTACTCTCCATTAGATATATTTATTTTCATCCATAATATGGTTTAAGTACACGTTAGTGAATATGCATCCCGTAATGTTGTGCTGTCACATTGATTTTGTGTAAATAACTAATGTGGCATTTCATACATACCTAATGTTTGTTAGATGGAATGGTCCGAAGTGCACAACAAAGCATGCCACGCATGTGCTAGTTGCATATCGTGTCACTGTTTACGATACGGGAAAAGTAGGTATCCTACCATCTTAATGCATCGTTTAAAGGCCTTACCTATTTTGTTTATGATTTTTCATGTAATCTAATTATCTTAATGGTTACAGTTACTTTAAAAGTATAAAGATATGGTTGCATTATTTGTATTACATATATAATTGTTATGTCTAACATTTGTGATGCAAATAAATTGCTAATATGGTTGTTTGTATTGACCATTTATTCAGATTGTACGGGAGCCATACCAATTGGTGCTGGATTCTCTGCCCATGTATTGAATTGCCAGCCAACGTATATGGAGGTCTGTCGTGCCATTGATTTTTTTTTTTTTTTTTTTGGGTGATCGAGGAGCATCACCCGAGGCGTGTCTTTCGGCAGTTCGGGTTGAAGCAATAGCAACCGAGTGTTGTTGATACTTCTGCTACACTTCACAAGATATCACTCCAGGGTAAAATGGAGAAAGATTGGGCGGTAGAATACGTTGTCTATATTCAGCGATAGGCAGAGCGTGCTCAGCATGTCCATGATGCACTGATCTTAAATGGTGACATGACGTATGATGATGATTACTTGCAGTTGTATCGGCGCATAACTAAATATTTCATCACGTGAGAGTCAACTTACTAGGAAATTTTGGTAAGGCTAAACCCAATGGTTCTTGTATGTATTAACAATTATGTCTAGCTGCATACTTCCCCTCCCACCCTACTAACACTAGTCCCTTATTTCACAGGTTGAGTCACAAGTTCAAATACTATTGATGTGCCAACCAAATTCTGAATTGTACAATCACGTTAAGCATACCCTGGAGATCATGGAAGAGCTCAATCGGGTGACTCTAGAGAACGCACGCGTGGCATGTGGCATGAGTACATGGGCCGCGGCTGTGGCGAGCGAGGTGGTGGGTGTCGAGGGGGTGGACACCGTGGAGGTAGTCGATCTAGTTATGGTTGTATTCCTGAGTCAAAACACATCGTTAAGGATGAGGACCCATCATGTACAGAGGAATCGGAGTGCGAGAGTGCTTGGGACATGTTCGTCGATGACATTGGGATATAGCGATGCTTGTCTGGCACTGATGCTGGGCCATCCCACATCGTTGGCCATGAGGACACATTGCCATCCCATTGTACTCTTAATCATAATTTTTTGTATGCAGTGATGTACTTCATTAATCATGTGAATTTGTAATACAGGTTCAACTTCAACAATTGAAGACTCTGGAGCAACAATATTTTGATATGTTTAATTTAATGTAAAAATATATTATGCAATAATGGTATCTTTGATGTTACTACCAATATTTTTTAAGGATGCATAGATGGTTCTTAGATTCCGTTGACCCTTGTTAGTACATGTGAACTAATTTTAAACAGTTGTTGGTTCTGTAACTGTTGCTCATAACCGCTTGCTTTTGTTTGAACTCATGATATGAATGTCAGTTCAACATGAGTAATGTGACTTCAACTGCTTGAATTTTAAACTGCCGATCTTCAAAAAGCAATTGATTGGGTTATTTACTGTTGTTTTCGATGTGATTAAAAAAAAAAATATATATATATATATATATATATATTGGCATATTACAAACATGTTAGCGGAAATGAGTATATATTGACTATGGCACCTACGAAACTAGGGGGACTGGAGGGGCCATGGCCTCCTCTGGCTTTATAAATTTCTTAATAAAAATGTTAAAAATATCATCATTTTATAAGTGAATATGCTTACCAGGCCCCCCTTAGAATTTGAGAAGTAAGAAAAAGTATCGTATTGGTTTAATTGTTAACATTCATTTGGCCTCATCAAATTTTAGAATTGTTTTATTAAAAAATAATACAAAAAACCAAAAATATAGCCTATTCGCCCTCCAAATATACCCTAATAAACCATTTTAACAAATTCCCATATCAGTAATAGGCAGAAAAAAAATTTCCTTTGTAAATTAGCCTAATCTGGACTCTCTTACATGTAAATCAACAATCCTTTTAATACCCACAAAAAATTAAAACAGCTTTAATATATATATATATATGACCTTTACTTTAAAATCCTCACACCGCCATGGTTTACCTCCACAACTCGCTTGTTTCTCCACCCTGAGTTCCTCAAGATTAGTCAATAGCATGTGCATAGCGGCATATCTATCTCTCTGACTCTCTTGTTCTCTCTGTTTATGTTTAAGATGTAAAATGTAAAAGTAAAACAATTAAACTGAGATGTGAAACTGAAAAATAAAAGAGACATTGTGTGTATATGAAATGTTTTGATAGCTGATAGCTGTGTACATTTTTTGTGCTTAACAACTTGAACTTATAAATTTTTTATTATTTTATGTTGTTGTATATGTGTAGAGACTAGAGTAAGCTATTGCGATCTATTTTATACTTTTGTTGATTTAACTTTTAAGCTGTGCACATTTTTGTAATTGAATATTAGTTTTGTAGTTTACCGCTTGTATTTTTAATTTTCAATATCTTATTTTATTTTGGTTTCTATAATAATAATTTGTTATTTTGTTTATTTGATATTTATATTTGTGTTATTGTTATTATCCTTTTTTATTATATATTTATATTTGATATTAGAAATATATGTAATTATTATATTGAGGTAATAACAAATTCAGTTTAATTTTTTGGCTTTATTTTGAGCTTGATGTTAGATTTAAGAATCTATCAACACTTTCTTAATTATGCTAAGGATTGGTGAGAGCTAAAAAATAAACAATCTATACATTAGTTGATAAATTGGTTTAGAACAGAGTTTTGTTGAGTTAAAATTAATTTATGAAAAAAAAAAAAAATTCGTCATAAATTTTTTGTCTGAATTTTTTTTTATATATATATTTAGCTTGGCCCCCCTAAAAACAATTCTTGACTCCATCACCTATGGGTATAAACATGAGTAAGAAGATATAGTGCATGTTCAAACTCATCGTGACAATTAGGTATTTCCAGTTTATCAATTTTGATTTAGTTTGTTCAATTAGTTCTCTTTGGTGGTATTCTACTCTTAGGAACTAGTGAAAACACATATGCATTAAAATGTACGTTAATTAGTATGCACACCCTTAAACCGCCATTCCTTATGCATTATGTCAAACCGCAGTACACACGCTTATTTACTGTTGTACCATGTTTCATCCAATCTAAAATATTCGACAATAATCACATGTCGACAACATGTTTAGATGGACGTGAATAATTATGTACACCCTTGTACTACCCTTCACCAAATGTCATGTCAAGTCTCATTGGGCAAGCATATTTACTGCTACATCATGTTTGGCCCGTTCATATTCGACCACAAAATACCCAATATGCCAACAAACGACAACAACATATTCAAATGCACAAGAATATGTTAGTTTTTAGACTCCTTAACACAATATGTTTAACCTAATGTTAAGTCAAGTTAATTAACAAGTTTGTTAATTAAATCTAGGTTAAATAAATATAACGCAGAAAGTAAAGAACACACAGATTTGATGACTCAGAAAAACCAAATCGGTAAAAAACCTAGGGATGATTTAACCTAACTATCTTGAAGGTAAAAATAGATCAACTATGAAAGAATTGAAGTTTGTACAATAAAACTTAGACCACTAACATCATATTGCTACCTTGTGTAGAAAACTTACTACCACGACCACATGACAGCTCCAAGTCTACGGACTACTTCTTTCCTTGATCTATAGCAACCACAAGTTTTCCTACTTGTGATTTTGAGACACCTCTCAAAGGTTTCAGATTTTTTTAAAAGTTCTTTATGCAGCAACTGAAACAATCATCAAGTTCTTGATGTGAATCTTGATCTTAATAGCTCTATGTGTGTGTTTGAAGGTAAACACCTCTCAGATCTCACAAAAAAAATCAACACACAACTCAACAAAGACTTCTAAAATGTAATTAGGGTTTTTCCTTTTATACTTGGAGTGAAATACTTAACCCTAAATGTCAGATGAGCTTGGGCTGGTTTGAGAATTCTGCAGAAAATTACTGATGCACGATTCTCCATCGATCGAGTCTAATTTTCAATTGATCAAGCCTTACAGAAATTGAATAGTAATTTCCTACAATTACTCAATTCCAACTTTACATTAAATCAAACTTTGAGCACGTCTAAACCTAGACTAAATGTTTTGATTATGGTTTGCCAACAAATACAAATTGAAGTTCTAATACATTAGTTCCTAAAGTCTTAGAACCTAACAATCTCCCATTTTGGCAATCCATGACAACACATTACAAAAAATAATATGCTCAAAATAAAACAGCCCAGTAACATACTATTGCTTAAAATACAATTCAACCTAACTACTATCTATCAGTTGCAAAAGTAGACAGCAGCTTCGAATGAATCAACCTGTAAATTTCTGAAACTCTAAACAATGCATAAGCGCATGTGTGGAAAATATAAGTAAACCAAATAAATTTCTTGTTTTCACAAAACATAAAATAAAAGACATATACCATGAATAACCTCATAAAATAAATCATAACCAATGTATCATAATGTGAAACAAGACCATAAATAAAACAAGAAACATAAAAATATAAAACAATGTCTCCCCCTAACATGTACAACACATCATCAAAACATAACTCATATCTCCCCTTAAAATACAATCTACACCAAAAAAAAAAATATCTGATCTCCTCATCTCCCCTTATCACCATGCACTCCCCCTTTTTGTGATGTATTGCCAAATGGCAATTAAGACTCATCAGTGGGTGGAGTCGATGGAGAAGCACCTCTAGCATCAGCTAAATCTACTCGTAAGGCCATAACCTCATTGAGCAAATCCAACAAAATCTGTCCATGTGCCGCTTGAATGGTGAGACACGTCTCCAGCATAGTATGCATAGACGAAGATGACGATGTAGATAGTGGAGGATCCACAGCAGCAGTGGGGTCCACAAAATCCCCAACAGTAGGATCACTAGAAGGAGGGGCTCTAGATGCATCACATGTAGAAGACTCGACTCGAGGGCGTTTAGAGCTAGCTTTTAACTGAGCAGCCCTTTGCCTAAGAAAGGTGGCACCTATAGGATATGATATGGACAGGCTCAAATTCGGGGAAGTCCTCTAAACCTAAATCTAACAAAATCCTATGTATAAAGACCGGGAAAAACAAACCATGAGACTTAGCACTACTCCTATGAACCTCAACAAGAGAACAAATGAAAAGAGTAGGAAAACTGACAGGAGCATCAGTGATGAGAGCGTACAAGAACGTACATCTCTCAATGGGAATGGTATGTATGTGAGAAATAGGCTAAATTAATGCTAGGAAAACTGATAGGAGCATCAGTGATGAGAGTGTACAAGAACGCACATCTCTCAATGGGAATGGTATGTATGTGAGAAATAGGCCAAATGCTATGACAAGAAATCCTAAAGAACAAATAATTAAGCTCAGTAAGCTCATGTGTGGTAACCCTAGGATTAGTACCCTAACTAATGGTAGTACTAGTAAGAAGAGACATAATGTCGTCAATGGGAGGAAACTCTGTGTAAGGATACACAGGCTACTGTACCAAAGGTACATCAAGAGCAGAAGCCACTACCTCACAAGTAATGACAAACTCTTCACCCCTTATCCAAGTCTTCACATAGTGAATGTTGGAATCATCAGAGTGGATAGAGAGGTTTGAATAAAACTCTCTAATCAAAGCAGCCGGAGGGGGATGCTCAACATCCAAAAGAGGTAACCAACCTCGACTCTCAAAGTTCCTACGTATCTCAGGGTTAACCTCATCTAGGATAACTTTCCTCTCAGCCCAAACAGACCTAAAGATGTTCAACTTCTCATAGGTTTCTTGGTTAGATTTAAACTGAAATCTATCACTTTGAAAATTAGAAGAGGAGGAGGTAGTGGATTTCTTAGCTCTAGTTTTCCTAACCATGACTCTAAGAGTAGAAAGGAAAAAGAAAACACAAAACCAAGGGCAGACCGCATTAGAAAGGGTTAGAGCACAAAATATAACAATAAATAATAATCTATATGATGCATGTAATGAATGCACATATGATGCATGCTCTAATGCACAAAAAGCTTGTTCAATTTTTCAACATTTACCAATAATTGACTTGAACCAAGAGTTTTAACCAAAAACCCCAAATTTTGAAGAACCCATTTTTCAAAACCAAATCAAATTGATCAATTAATCATTATACTAGTTAGAAAACATCGTATAATGAATTAATCCAACAATTTCACAAGTCAATTTCATCAATTTAAGCCCAATTGAACAAAAACCCCAATTTCTCAAAATTTCAAGCCCTAGAATTTTCAATTCTTCTCAAATCACAAAATTGATCAAAGTAATGCATGGGAATCATATGTATGTGAACTAAGAACAAAAACCCATTGATTAAATATGAACAAAAACAAGTCAAAAATCAAAAACCCCAAATTTCTTTGGTTCGAAAATCATGAAGAAAATGCATGAACAATGTAAATAACTTGAAAAAGGAAGGGTATTTAGGTCTTACCTACACTTGAGGACAAAAACCTTTGAAGATTTGAGAAGGAAAACGACAAAAAAATTTTGGATTGGATCGGTTGAAAAAGAAAAGGAAGAAAAAAAGAGAAAAGTGTTTGAAAAAGTGATGAACACGTGCTGAGAAAAGTCTTTTGTTTTTCTTTTCTTTCGAATCTCGATCAGTCAAGTACCGATCGGGTACCAATCGAGCCAAACAGAAAGTTTGCTTTAAGAATTTTTAAAATTACTATCGGTCAAAAATTGGTTTCGATCAATTGAAAAACAAATTCGACTGATCAAGCACCAATCGAGGATTAATCAAACCAGGCAGAGACCAAGCTTATAAACTCAATGGATTTTCGATCGGTCGAAAAACACATTCGATCGATTGAAATTCTGGAAATATGGATTTTTTGAAAAGCAGCAGAAGTTTTATGCATAAAACACTCAATCCAAAGAATTTCATGAATGAAATGCATAAGAATGAGTTTAAAAGTTTTTCAAAAACATTTGTTTTCAACCCAGAACTTCAAAAACAAGCTTTTCACACTTATTACCCTCAAACTTTCAACCAATGAACATATATTGTATCAAAATCATAGAATATATAATCTTGGATGGCCAAACCAAATTCACACACAATTTCATGTACTAAGTTTAGCAAAAAATAACTTTTGAAGTGTGTGCAACTAGTAACAGCATGAGATACATGTGAGGTGATATGTACATAGTAATCAATCACAATTTCTACATTATTCATCACATAAATTTGAAAGTGACTATCACCTAAAGAGTTACATAATATAAGTCCCACATCTCCTAGAAAACAAGCTTGCAATCATGCATTTTTTATTATTTAACCTTATTGTATACATGCACTTTTTTTTTTTTTAAGGCTACACCTTATTTTCTTTTTGTGCATGTGCTACACTTTCTTGAGCACAAAATTATGATATGCACTAAGGTGTTCATGATTGGCTAGTAAACAGTGGTGAGATGGTTATTTATGCCTTTCTCTTAGGATTTTTTAGTCCTTACAATCAAAAGCATGTGACTTCAAAATCAAGATCATGTGATCAAAAACTATAAACAACTCACACACAACATGCACTACATAGCTCAAACTAGCAAAGTGCAGAAAAATAAGCTCATCCAAGCTAACCAAGGTACACAGGCATGTTATGCAAAGATAATATGGCCAACCTTAACTACACATCCATGATATGTAATACAAAACACATCCTTCCACATTCCTCTTTCCATTTTTTTATTTATTTTTATATATATATATATATATATAGTTTTTTATTTTTTTTTTTTGAAAAACAAACAAAAACAACCTAATATGAAATGCATGAATGTAATGCAATGCAAATCCTAGAAACAAAAGAAAACAAAAAATCAAGAAAATGGTCACAAAGGATTTTGAGATGAAGCACAAGGACCATGTCAGAAAGACTCAATTAGATTGAGCCTTTTGCATCCATAACCTCTTAGATGCAACTTTGGTGTTGGAGTTATTATTCAGATTAGAATGATGAGAAACTCCAGCATTGGTATAAAGGTTTAAAGCCTTTACTAATTCACCAATAAGTATCATAGGATCTTGTGCTTGAGGCATAGTTACTTTTTTCTTATTTGCTCGCTTTGCAGCTTGCAACTTGAAACAGTTTGGGCAAGTATGCCCAACTTTTCGACAAAAATGACAAACCCACAAAGGTCTATCATGCTTCTTGTCCTTAGGAAGGTTAGGACTCTTAGGCTTAGATTCTTTAAGATTAACCCTAATCTTCCTAGGAGCATGAACATCTTCTTTTGGTTTGACAACCTCTATCTTTGATGGTTCAAAAGAAGGAACAAAGTTTGTGGAATGAGTTTCAGACACAGAGATGCTATCAATAAAACCTAAACTTGATTTGTCTAAGGGAGACCTCTGAATACTCAACATATGATCAAGTTTAGAACTAGTAGACCTATTTGTTTATTCTCTAGCAACAGACAACTCTAGTTCTAGGTTCTTAATCTTATCAAGAAACATAATATTTTTAGTCTTCACCTTATTAACTAGTTCATGAGCATCAAGCAAATTCAACAACAAGTTTTTCTTTTCATGTTCAAGAGTGGCTATCTTCTTTAGCCCTAAATCCACACTCATTGCATCCTTTGCAGCAACCTTGCATAGCTTGTTATAAGCTTCTTGCAAGTCAGCACACTCAGAGAGTTCCCCATCAAAAGGGTTCTCTTCAACAAAATCACTTTCATTAACTACAGCAGTAGCTATAAAAGCAAAGAAGTTTCCATCTTCATCACTTCCAGACTCGTGATCAGAAACTTCACCATCACTAAAGGTTACAACCATAGCTTTACCCTTTAATCTAAAGAATGTTGGACATTCAAATTTCACATGACCATACCCTTGACAACCAAAGCATTGTTAACCTAGAGAATTACTAGAAGATTGACTAACTTTTTTTTTTTCAACATTATTGATTTTAGTTGGTTCATTTTTCTTAAAGTTCTTAGGTTCAGCATTGTTTCTACCTCTTGCCCTTCTATTGTTATTCCTGAGAAAGTTTCTAAAGTTCTTGGCAAGATATGCAATCTCTGTAGAAGAGAGTTCATCATCAAATCCATTGTCATCAACATCATTAACTGACTTAAGAGCCATTGATTTGGATTTGTTTGTTTTGGGTAAGTCTAATTCATAGTTCTTAAGAGATCCTACAAGTTCATCAACAGGAATGGAGTCCACATTCTTACTTTCAGTAATGACAGTTACTTTGGGTCTAAAGTTCTCAGTTAAGGATCTAAGAATCTTCCTAACAATCTTAGGTTGATCATAAATTTCACCCAAATTATATGCAGAATTAACAATATCATTAAGCTTAGCATAGAATTCATCAAAAATTTCATCTTCAGACATCCTAATGCTTTCAAATCTAGTTGTTAATTGCTGTAACTTGTTAATTTTAACTGCCTTTGTGCCTTCATGCACAGTTTGGAGAATTTTCCAAGCAGTATGAGCAACCTCAACATTTGAGATTCTCCTAAACTCCTCCATAGAAACAGCATTAAAAATAGCATTCATGGCTTTGCTATTAAAAGCGGCTGCTTCTTTTTGGTTCATTGACCACTCACTAACAAGAGTAGTCGGTTTCTCCCATCCGTATTTAATGGAGTTCCACACTCACTCATCTATAGATTTCAGGAAGGCTTTCATCCTAACCTTCCAATAGGCATAATTGTTACCATCAAAGTGTGGAGGGATCACAAGAGAGTGACCATGTTCCATGATCAAAAGATCTAACACAAGAGCTAACCTGCTCTGATACCACTTGTTAGTTTTTAGACCCCTTAACACAATATGTTTAACCTAATGTTAAGCCAAGTTGATTAACAAGTTTGTTAATTTAATCTAGGTTAAACAAATATGTGTAAAACAAATATAACGCAGAAAGTAAAGAACACACAGATCTGATGACCCAAGAAAACCAAACCAATAAAAAACTTAGGGATGATTTAACCTAGCTATCCTTAAGGTAAAAACAGATCCACTATAAAAGAATTGAAGTTTGTACAATAAGACTTAGACCACTAACATCCTATTGCTATCTCGTATAGAAAACTTACTACCACGACCACGTGACAACTCCGAGTCCACGGACTACTTTTTTCCTTAATCTACAACAACTACAAGTTCTCCTACTTGTGACTTTGAGACACCTCTCAAAGGTTTCAGATCTTCTTGAAAGTTCTTTATGCAGCAACTAAAACAATCATCAAGTTCTTGATGTGAATCTTGATCTTGATAGCTCTATGTGTGTGTTTGAAGGTAAACACCTCTCAGATCTCACAAAAAGATTCAACACACAACTCAACAAAGACTTCTAAAACGTAGTTAGGGTTTTTCCTTTTATACTTGGAGTGAAACACTTAGCCCTACATGTCATATGGGGAAGGCACAAGACTGAGCCATCGAGTACATTAATGAAATTACTCCGTTAGATGATGACAAAGATATTTCAGACTTCTCAAATTCAAGCAACAATGATTTCCAAAAATTTCTACCAACAAACATTAGACGTTGTTGTTAATGTTTAACATATGGTGATTATGTACGTTCAATTTTTGTAATGTAAGAACTTGTGCTTACTACATACACCTTTGACTTTCACACATAGATTTGCAAGCATTGTGTAGCTCAGATTTTTCTGTTACATAATGCAATTTTTAATTTTTAAATTTTCATTTCTTTCATCTCCTAGTAAACTTGTCACTCTTGTCCCTATAGTTAACTATTACAACATCAAAAAATACACTTCCAACAACATTGGTGCTTGTAGACTGTAAGGATTAGACCCAAATCATTTTTATTTTACTAATAACCAAGTGTACCTGTTGATGTATTTTCATACATAAACAGATCTAAAAATTAATATTTTTCTTACTTAAAATTTGCAACTCCAAGCAACCAATATTCCCCCAATGTACTCACATAATGCTCAAATAGCCAAATACTCAACGCGCAAACAATACTTTCCATACAACATATCAAATGCAAGTGTCTTTCTTGGATTAAAACACTATCCTAATATGAAAAATACATTTTATCAAAGAAACCTTTGCAATTTCTAAAATTATTCCTCATGTACTTCAGAAATTTTTATAAGTGCATCAAATTATGATATGAGTTTTGTATCTGTGATGATAGAAAGATGATCGTTAGAGAGTGAAAACCGAATCCAGGGATGTAAAGTTGAGGATCTGCCATTGCCACTGAATTGAAGGGAAAGAGAAATACTGATTCGGAACTATCTAGACTGGGTATAGATTTAGTGTCCATTTGGGACAAGCTAAAAATTTCAGCTTATTTGCAATTTCAGTTTATTTTTGCTACTATTTATGGATCTCACTGCACTTTTTGGTACTATTCGTGGGTTTCACTATACTATTCAACTAACTTTTACTTTTATCTACGGTACTTTTAACAAAAAGTTTTCAGTTTCAGCTAAATAAGTTGTTTCTAAATGGACACTTAGTATAACTCGATTTTGTCAAAATCGAGTTCACTTTTTGAAAAATTCCAATGTAACTCGATACCTTGGATATTGATTTCTATTCATGACAAAAAAAAATGTCCAGTGAAATTCGATATATCGAGTTCTGCTAAAAACAAAATTTGTACGGAACTCGATTTTGACAAAATCGAGTTCCATGTGGATTTTTTTTTTAAATGAGAAAAGCCATGTCAGCTTAGTCCACCATGGTAGAATTTAGCCATAACTTGAAAATCTTGAAATCGAGTTATATGCAGAATTCGATTTTCGAAAAATTGAGTTCGAAAACAAGGACATATCCCTAAATAGTTTGAAAAGAGGGACAAACTGCTGCATTGTTTACTAATTAGGGGCAAATGCCCATTTTCTCCCATAAAACACTATATATATATATATATATATAGAGTACTGATTTAACCAAATTACACATTATTGAAATTTATTGCAATAAAAAGGGACTAGATTTTATATAAATATTTATAATGATTAGATGTAGCAGATGAGTCCGAGAGTGCAAGATCATTGAAAACTAGAAAGTCTTCTTCGTTTGGTTCAAACATTTCCAGCTAAGAGAACTTCGGAAATCAATTTGTCCATGTTTTGGTAAGAGGAACCGCTAGGTTTGGTAGCATCCTCTGCCTTTATCTTCCATTCCATTGCCTTCTTCTTCAATTCTTTTCCTTTCTCACCATCCATTAATTCTCTAACAAGTTTCTCCACTTCATCTCTTTGAACGTTATTATCTATCTCCATCCCAATGCCCCACTCAACACAACAATATCGACAATTTGTCAGTTGCTCAGCAAAAAAAGGCCAAGAGATCATTGGAACTCCACAACACACACTCTCAAGTGTTGAATTCCACCCACTATGTGTTAAAAAACACCCTATTGATGGATGCTTTAGGATTTGTTCTTGATGACACCAACTTGCTAACATGCCTCTATCTTTTGTTTTGGTAACAAATTCAGAAGGAACAATAGCTGAATTGCCTCCCACAAGATCAGGCCTTATAATCCACAAGAAGGGTTTTTCACTATTTGCTAACCCCCAAGCAAACTCAATGAGTTGGTGAGGTGTCATGATAGTTATACTACCATAATTTACATATACTACCGAGTTGGGTTCTTTTGAATTTAACCATTCCACACAACCCAATTCTTCTTTCCATAGATTGGAACCTATTGATTTCAAGTTATCGTCCTTAATTTGATCAGCCAGCAACATAAGTGGTCCAATGGTGTATATACAAGGAAGCATGGAAGATAGAGCATCTAACACTTCTTGTTCAAAGGAGTCAAATGTGTTCAAAATGACAGCTGAAGCTCTTAGAGCTCTCTCACTTTCACGGATTTTGAAGTTGAGCATGATGTCATTCTCATCTGTAGTTCTAATAAAACTTGGAAGATCCTTAAGACGAATATTTTTCATCCCGGGAATCCAATCGATTGTAGTTTCCAAGTATCCATTTGTTAGATAGTTCGCATCTGTAAATCACACCAAAGTAGGGTTGATCTTTGTGAATAGCCTACTCCAATGTAGTACTAAAATGTAGAATTCAATTAAAAAAATAAAAATAAATAAATAAATAATAATAGAAAAGGAAAGAAATTTTTTTGATAGTTTGATGGCTATTATAAGTGTAATTGACATACATAACATATTATTGCATCTCCCATGCACATCTATTATTATATAGACTTTTAATTTGTTTGTTTGGTTTTTTTATTTTTATATTTTTTTATCTAAGATAAAAATTCTATTCTAACTTAATCTTTTGTTCTACTCCCTGTATTCCACTTCATGCTCCACAAATCAAATATGCCACCTATCCACTTATTCCTAATTATGAGTTAACAGTGTCAATATATGATAAGAGTAATGCTTTTTTTTTTTTTTTTGATGGGAAGTAATGCTTTCTTTTTATAAATGATAAGAGTAATGCTTGAGCCAACTATTTAAAAAACCATGTACATTTTATTTAAAAACTTGTTTATGATTTAAGAAAACTTAAAAGACCCAAACTAAGAGGAAAAAAAGAAACTGACTCTAGAACCTTCCTTCTTCTCTCCACTTTCACCGCCGCTCAGATTCAAATTTAACAACTTGATTATAATTTTTAAAAATCTTAACTCCAAAACTGAAAAATCCATTTGTATTTCTTCGGTGACCCCTGTGGATTTTACAAACCCAGTTGTATTTTCTCCATAGACCCATATGGGTTTTAGAGAGTCTAGACTATTTTACAAACTCATATTTTACAGATTTTACAAACTCAGGTGTGCAAAATTCAAAATCCATTTGTATTTCTCTAGAGAGAAGACTTCCAATTATAATTGTCATGCTGTCAAAGTAGTTAAGAGAAAAACCCTGTTGTATTTGTCTTCTCTTTTGTGTAAAACAAAAGGAATTTTTTCAACTACTATTCAGCAACATGATAGGTGGAGCCGTGGAGGTCTCCTCCGTAGGCATAGTCATCACCGGAAGAGAGAGTGAAGGAGGGAGAGGAGATGGACAGTTTGTGCAAAGTTTTATTTTTCAGATTTAATTATTTTTAAATAAGTTTTTAAAAATATCATTAGGTTATTTTAATTATATGATGTGTACTTCAGTAATTGCGTTGTGTATATGCATAGATTATACTGTAGTATAAGATGATGTGAGACAAACGAAAGGCAAACTAGTTCACAAACGTTTTGAAAACTATTAGTGTGTTTATATATATATATATATATGTGTGTGCGCGCGCAATTGTAATTTTTTTAATTACAATATGTAAATGCATAGATTATACGGTAATATAAGATGATGTGAGACAAACAAAAGGCAAACTAGTTTACAAATGTTTTGAAAACTATTAGTGTGTATATATATATACTACACTCATCATACATACTTTGCGCATGCAATAAGGTTTTTTTTTTTTTTTTTTTTGAATTTAGTGAAATAATATTTATTAGTAAAATAAAGATAGTATTCTAATTTTTAGAATCTTAACAAAAGTTTAAAAACCTAAAATTTAATAATTTTTTTAAAAAATAGTAAATTATTATTTTAATCGGCTTGTGTTTTTTAATTGAAAATTATTCAACTAAAAGATATGAATATTTAGAGAATTTAAGAATTTGTGTGAGAATATTTTAGTATATAAAATATTGAAACCCAATTAGGGAATCCTATTATTAATAGTGTAGAATATAGATACATGAATTTTTCTTTCTACTTTTATTTCATTGTTTTTTTATTATGTACACATGAGTTTACTTTTTATTTTTATTTTTGTTTATTGGATTTTTGATGATTTATTTATATTGTGCTTTTCATCATTTGCACTTTATTAACTTATTTAGAAAAAAAAAATATTCAATAGAACATATGACACAAAATTGGACAACAATTGAAATCTAATTCAAAATCTAATTGCATTTTCTTAGAGTATTGATTTTAATTATTTATATATATATATATAGACGATGTCAAGGGTTTGTAACTGTCTTAAAAAAAACTTTTATAATAATACATGACAAGAGAAATGATCTCTATTTAAATCTTTTAATTTTTTTTTTTTCCCTTTCAAAAGGGTAATTTCCTTTAAATAAAAAATTGAATCATTTTTAATATAAAGACACACCACAACTACACACAAAAGTCATGACAATTTTAAAAAGATCGAATCATTTAAAAAAAAAAAACATAAAATAAAATAAAATAGAATGAATTTGAAGATTTAAATCATACCTTTGAGGGGTACTAAACCTCGTTCAACTAGATGGCGATAATGCATATAGCTCAAGAAACCGCAAGCACTGGGTGTCCAGAAAAGCACACATGGAATTCCGAACTTGTCAGCAGCATCAAGAGTAAAGGACATACAACCATCAGAGACAATAGAGGTAACAGGAGGCACATTCGAAGACGAAGTGTCGTTGAGTTTAGAAATGAGGTTGCAAAGTGGGAGTAGGCAAGTCTTTATGGTGGATTTAGCAAGAGAGGGAATGTCTTGGCTGACATCTGCGTCTGATGGTGGGAGGCCATCGGGAATGGTTTCGAAGTGAAAGCCCGGCAAGCCATCAAGGGAGTTAGGGCCTCTAGACCTGAGTAAGCGATTGTGGTTGTACTCTGTGTTTACAAAAGTTACATGAAACCCTTTGTGGTGGAGGAGTTTGGCTAGCTTTAGCATTGGAGTTATGTGGCCTTGAAGTGGAGCTGGGACGCAAACTACATGAGGTTTAGTAGCTGCTCTAATGGAACCCATCTCTCTCTATCTCAATTCTCAAACACACACAAATTGATATGAACGGTTTGGAAAAAGGGTCATTCCAGGTGTTTTTATAGACAAACTTCTGAACATAAAAAAGTTACATAACAAAGCTTTATGGTTTTATTTTTTTAATTATAATTATGAAATTAATAAACATAATTTCAAAATTATTTTATTGAAAACATAATTTCAATTTTTTTTTGGTAAACAAAAAAATTGGTAGAGGGGCAATTAGTGTGGTTTTTTTATTTTGGCATGGCTATATCCACCCTCAGGTGAGATCCCATATTCCCAATCCATAAAAAGCTCACTTATTATCATTGGACCGTTTGAAATAAAAATGAAATATAAAGATTACCAACATACAGTTAGTTGTTGATATATAATTTCAAGTTTCAATTATTTATTTTTATGAACGGTAAACACTACTCTTTACTGTTTGACAATGACCTTTCACACTGTACCTACCCAACCAACTTGCTGAATGCTGTGCCAGCTCACAAAAAAATAAAAACAAAAACCTCTCAAATGTCACTTTTAAGTTTTAACCGTACGAGTAGAGGGGCGATCACATTACTTTTTTTCGTGAGTACATTTGTGCTGGACAGGGACCAACAAAACAGCTCATCAATAAAATAATGCCGGCATCGCAAGTGGCACCGACATGAACGTTGCAAGTACTATAATAAGTGGTTTCTCAAAAAAAAAAAAAAAAAAATATATATATATATATATATACTATCTGTAAGTAATTGAAATAGATTGTCATGATCAATTTTTGTTTGGCTTCCAACTTTGTTATGTGTGTCAAAAGAAACCAGTCAAAAGGTGTGGACAGTACAAGGGTCGCTTGCTCAAAGGGTTGTTTTTTTCAATAAAATTTTCAAATCTTTATATATATATATATATATATATATATATCTTTTTATATTTATAACTTTGAAACTTCATTCTATTAGAGCATTCTCATCAGCAGTGGTATAAAAAATGCTATTTTAACACATCAAAAGCCTATTTTACTATTTTACAACATCATTTTACAACATCTCATTTATCAGGTATTCTATTTTTCAATCTCATACATTAAAATAATATATCCATCACATTAAAATATCATTAAAAAAAAAACTTCAAACGGTAAAATTTCTCCCAATCATTCTCATCCTCATCGTCAACAACAACAACAACTCCTCCACCACTGCCGCAACAACGGCCACCTACAACCACTGCCGCAACAACTCCGACAGCCACCACCGGCACAAACCCACATCCACCAACGGCACTTAAAAAAAAAAAAAAAAAAAAAAAACACAACCAGAAAAAAAAAAAAATCCACAACCCAAAAAATAACCACAACTACCCAATAATCACCACCAAATTGCCGCCACAACCACAGTACCACTGCCACAACTAACCCACAACCCACCACATTCACAAACCTCAAAACCCATCCCAAATCAAACAAACCCACAGCTCAGGCAGCGAGGTCGGCTTCAGGCGGGAGACGTCAGCGGCGAGATTGGCTTCAGGCAGCTTCAGGCGAATCGGTTTCAGCAGCTTGAGGTGGCTTTAGGCGAGATCGGCTTCAGCGGCTTGAGGATGAGAGAGGAAGAGAATGAGAGTGAAGAGGGAGCTGTGGAGGACGACTATGGCTCCGGCGAGATCGGCAGCTTCGACGAGATCAGCGGCGAGATCGACGGCTTCGGCGAGATCAGCGGCGAGATCGGCTTCAGTGGCTTGAGGATGAGAGAGGAAGAGAATGAGAGTGAAGGGGGAGCTGTGGAGGACGACTATGGCTCCGGCGAGATCGGCGGCTTCGGCGAGATCGACGGCTTCGGCGAGATCAGCGGCGAGATTGGCAACAGAGAAGAACGAAGACGCAGAGAGAAAAGAATGAGCGCAAATGAGAGAAGGGAAAGAGAGAGTCTGAATATATGAGAGAGAGTTGAGGGAATAAACAAATAATAAAAAAATTTGGCATGGCTGTCCGTACCGTCTCATATTTGAGACGGTACTGTAGCTGTGTGCCAAAAATTTTGGCATTTGCAACATCTGATGAGGCTTATATTTTGGGGTTTGGTGTGCCAAATGCCAAATATTTGGGGTTTGGTGTGCCAAATGCCAAATATTTGGCATTTGGCACACCTGATGAGGGTGCTCTTAAACGTAAAAGTTAACAATAATGCAATCAGCCTTACAAGTAATAGTTTTCTAATCAATCCAATTTGTCTAATAACAATTTTGTAACATGCTTCTCAAAAAAAAAAAAAAAAAAACAATATTGTAACATAATGTGCCCCTAATTTAATATTGTAGACCAAAAACCTTGGACAAATGCATAAAACCTTTTTATAATTTTTATTTAAAATGTCAAAAGCTTCTATCATCTAAATTTAGGGTTTATGCATTTGCCAGTTAGGTATATGTGTTTATCAATCAACTAAATAGCCAAGAGTACAATGAGACCTAATATTAAAAAAGGAATACAAAAATAACACTGAAGTCATTATTTAAAAAAAAAAAAAAAAAAATAAAAAGAAGAAGAAGAAGAAGAAAAGCAAAGGTACTTGAGAAAGTAACACTTTTTAAATTTTAAAAAAAAATTGAAAAAAAAAGGTTTATACCCCAAATTATGGCTAACTACCAATTAAAAGGTTACTTACATAATTAAGACCAATTAATTATTACCCTTTTGATTTAGCCCTCTTTTCGGAGAACGGAATAAAATAGAATGGAAAGAATAATTTTAGAATATTCTTCTCTTCTCTTATTTGGGAGTTTTAATGAAAGGAATAAAAAGTTCATTCCCTTATTTGGGAGTTTAAGTGAGAGAGAATGGAATGGATAGGGGAAACATCCATTCTTTTATATTCTCTTAAAATCTCAAATTTTCATTCCTCCCAAAATTGAGAGGATTGAAAGGAATAAAATTATATTTAGGGTCCGTTTGGATACAACTTATTGTTGCTGAAAACTGATTGTTATTGAAAACACTGTAGCAAAATAATTTTTAAATGTATGAATAGTGCCGCGGGGCCCATTTTTAATTTTTTTTTCTGAATAAAGTGGCTATGGGTCCCATGAACAGTGCGTAAACAGCACCGAAACAATGCGTGAACAGTATTTTTTGTCCCCTGCACAATAAATTCTGTCTCTAAATTGCGTGAAAGCAAAAAAAAAAAACTGAAAACGCAACACTCAACTTCAGCGTGCGCGTGGGTCCCAGCACTAAAACATAAACGCAAGAATCACCTAAATTAATTTGTATCCAAACTGATACTTAATAAATTTTTTACTAAAACTCCAAAGATACCTTTATATGCAAATATACCAAACTATATAGCAGACCTTGCTAGAAATGAAGGGAACAATTTTAGTGGGGTCTAGGGTTGCAGTCTAAGTTGGTGCTACGTACCTCTTGTTTGGGGCTCTTGCTTTTTGCTGTTTCTGTTTGTTTTTCTATTATTTTTGTATGCATTGTACTCTGGTTCTCTTCTTGTTGAATGGAATTTCAGTTTTCTATTAAAAAAAAAAACCTCTATATATTCAACCTTTTATTTTAAAATAGAGGTCTAATAGTAATTTTGTCATAAAATGATTCCATTCCTTTCCTTTTATGTTATTTCCAAATAAGGTTAATTACATTCTATTTATTTCCATTCTTTTATTTTAAAACATTCAAACAATGTTACTTAATTTTATTCTATTTCTTTCATTTCTTTTCCATTCATTTCCTATACTTAAATACATTCAATTTCATTCTATTTCTTTATGAACTCTCAAATGAAGCCTTAGGGTATGCTTGGTTAGAGGTGAAATAGGGATGATGGAAAAAAATAATAATAAATAAGGAGAGAAAAGTGGAGAGATGACGTTTTTAGTGGATGTTTGGTTGGGAGGAAAGTAGGAAAAAAAATTGGTGAGACTCGAGTTTTTTCTCTATAAGCTCACCAAAATGTTTTCTCCCCAAATTAGGAAGAAAACAAGAGAGAAAATGTTTGGACAAAAAACTCTCCTATACTAACGTGCGAGGTTTCTACTTTTCACAGTGTTTACATTTTTTTTTTCTTTTCCTTTCCTGCTTTCTTTTTGGTTTTGTCATATTTTTTTTATACACGTTTTGTCATTTTTTATGTGTCAACTGTTTTTTTTTTTTTTTTAATAATAAATTTCCTTCTTTAGTTTTTTTTTAATCTCCTTTAGTTTTTTTTTTTTTTTGGTCGTTTTCCTCTATTTCTTAAATTTACTTCTTTAGCTTTTTTTGTCCTTTTCTGTACTTTTGGTGCTTTTAATTTTTGTTCATCCGATTTTTTTTTTTCTTATTTGTTACTTTTTTTTTTCCCCTTCTTCTATTAGGGGCATTAAAGTATACAAACTATGGGACCATTTGGTAGAGTAGTTTAACATGTTTTCAGTTTTTAAACAACATTACACGCATTTTCACATACTTTTTCACTCACATGTATTTCTAAAAAATACAAACAACGTTACGAGAACAACGTTACCAAACAACCTCTATATTTTCTATCTTTCCACTTTTCTACTATCAAACCAAACAATATGAGTGAAGACTATAAACTTTTCTATTATTTCATATTTTTTATCCTCAAACTTTTCCACCAAACCAACCAAATAGGCCCTTAATGTATGGATTTACACATCAAACAACAATAAATTTTACAAACATAAACACACATACAAACATGAAGATGTGTTTACAAAGAGAAAACTCAAAACAAGTAAAAAGCTCTCTAGGCCTATGGCACCAATGAATCCACTAGTGAGAATAGTTGTAATACATTACATTACACTTACAAAACCCTCCATGCTAAGTAATGTAGATGTATCTAGGGACGGAGCTAGGATCCCAAGTTAGAGGGGAACTGTAGTATAAAAAGAAAATTATTATGAAATTTCAAAAAAAAAATTTGAGAAAGTAATGAAATTTCAATTAGTATTAACAAACTGTCAACAAACACAAAATCACCCACTAACATAACCGGGTCCCTCATGTATTTATTGCTATACTTAAATAGTTGCAGGAACGTAGGTGAAAATTTTTATCCGAACTGTAATTTTTGACCCATTTGATCCGCTAGCTTTTTTTTTTTTTTTTTTGTAGAGAAAATATCTTTCAATGTACTAACTCACTGTACAACACATAGTCATTATTGAAATAGAGAAAGAGAGAAGGATAAAGGCATTAAGCTCTCTGCCCCTATCTCTTCTCTATTCAGATAGTATAAGGGAATTGAGAAAGTGAAAAGATAGAGATCTCTCTCTCATTAAAGATAGAGATCTCCTACTCAAATGAGAGAGAGATAGAAATACCAGATTTAGAGGCTAAAATGCAGCTTTGTCATATGTGTTGTGCTAGAAGTGTGCTCAATCTGCTGCCAAGTTGTGCTGCAGTTCAGCGTCTCTCTCATTTAGGATTTTTTTTTTTTTTTTTTTTTTTGAGAATTTGTTGGGAGGATCGAAAATTTAAATTCACAGAATAGTTTTGTTTCAAAAATTTTTAAGAGCTGGGCTTTTTTAATTTTGGTAAAATTGGTAGATTAGGCTAAATTTTGTAACTTCCTTATTGTTTATTTTGTTATGGGGCTTATTTTCTTGGGTTTGCTATTTTTAAGGGGACAAGTGTAATTTTATTGAACCAAATTGCTAAATTATTACTTACATATATATACTAATAATTTTTTCCCAAATTTTATGGGGGGCCACTGCCCCCAAAGCCAAAGAATGGCTCCGTCCCTAGATATTTCCGAACTCCTTGCTCCTGCTAACAACCAATTTCACCAATTATCTATACTACTATTTAAGGGGCTTCTCTTTTTTGGATTCTTCATTTTTAAGTTCAAAAATACTCTTATACCTCTATGTTTAAGTAGAGACAATCTGTCCCTTAAGGTAACAAGTTTATCTTGAGGCTTTGTTGGTTTTTTTCTTTGGGGACTCTGGGAAACAGTTTATAGATTAGGATGGAAGAACTCACGAAAACCTGGAACAGCCTAACCCTCTCAGAATGTGAAGGATCAAATTTTCGCATTAAGGAGGAGCAGGCGAAAACGGAGTATATTTTAGCAGCGAAATTCCTGACTAAAAGAGCTCTCAACTTAGATGCCATAGCTAAGACTCTCACTCCCCTTTGGAGATCGAAAAATGGCTTCAGAATCAAAAAGGAAAGTGACCATGTGGTTTTATTTTCATTTGACGATAAGAACGAGATGGAGAAAGTTATGGAAGCTGAGCCTTGGAGTTTTGATAAACGTCTAATGGTTTTGCAACGGTATGGTAGGGAAATGGACGTAGGTGATATGGAGTTTAGGAAGGTGACATTCTGGGTGCAAGTTCACGATCTTCCAATCAGATTCCGGACAAAAAAGATTGCTGAACAGCTGTGTGAAGCGATTGGAGAGGTGAATGTAGGGATTGCTGAAGCGGAATCAGAGGGCGATAATTTCATGAGGGTCCGGGTTACAATAGATATCACCCAACCCTTGAGTAGGGGACGAGTGGTCTTACTTGACAATGGTAAGGAACTATGGGTGCACTTCAAGTATGAGAGGCTTCCAAGCCTTTGCTTCTGGTGTGGCTGTTTGGCGCATGAAGATAGGGACTGCGAGCTATGGGTGGAAAGTGAAGGAAGCCTCCTGCCTGAGTCACAGCAGTTCAGCCCTTGGTTGAAGGTAGCTCCATTTGTTCCGTCCCGGAAGTACGTAGTGAAAGTGCCTGGAATTTCACTACAAAAAAAGCTGATGCGACGACGGCAAAGCCCAGAACAGCGAAGCAAACGCCGGTGGTTGTGGTCCGGTCAAGTAAGCTTGCACCGGAAATTGTTAGGCCCGAAAAAAGCAGTACAATATCAGAGAGTATAATGCTGAAAAAGGAAGGTTTTGAAGTTCACAATATAGAAAGTAAAGAGCCGGTTTTACAGGAGGAATTTAAACAAGAAATAAGGAAGTCAACTAAAGAGGGAAAAAAGGTGGATGTGACTATTCAACAAGCCAGGTCAGCTATGGAAATGGTGTCAGGACAACCTTTTGATGAGGTATTAGGTGAGATAGATAAATAAATAGGAAAGTATGATTCCAAAAGGTATGAGTCAGCAGGTTCTGAAGTAAGCATGGGAAAGGAAAATCACATGGGCCAACAGAATATCAATGAAGCCAAGGTGTCGTGTTTGTCCTCAATGCCAGCCCACTTGTCTCTTTCTCCTAGAGTACCTTTGGTAGAGATTCCAAACCC